>BMAV01014221.1:0-44957 GCA_019973955.1 Trichonephila inaurata madagascariensis | reverse complement strand
ACGAATTCCATTTAAATGGGCTATGGGGGATATCTTCCCAGCCAGCCCAAGATTGTTGGGAAAACCTTTTCCCAGCTGGCATTCAGGCAAAAAAAAAACATTTTTTGCCTCCAGAAAAGTAGATTTTTAAAATACGGGAAATCGGGACAACAAATGTTAAATTGCTGTCAAGGTAAGAAAAAAAAATAGTATAATGTAAACAAGAGGCTTGGTCATCGAGGAAAGGAAATCGAAAATACCTCTGAAAAAAATGCATAAAAATAAAATTTTTGTGTTTGATAAAAGGGGTTTAAAGTATCAAAGCGGTGTTTCTCAAACTTTCAATACTTACGGCCCAATATATTCAATCATAATTTTTTCCTGCCCCCCCCTCCATAAAATCAATGCTTGAATTCAATAATAATATAGTTTGAGTCTAAACTCAATACTATTTTAACCTCTAAAGTACCCCCGGGAAAATAAAAACGTTTAAACCGGCGTATATTCTCCTCTTAGCCAAACCCTTTAAATTACCCCGGACAATATATACGTTTTTTCCCGAAGGACCCGGCACTGCCATCCATAAAATTTTCCCAAAGGCTTTGGAATGCTTTAAAAGGACTTTGACATTTTGCGAAGGATTTATTTTAGAAGATTTCCTTTTAACCCTTTTTCTTACCCCCATACATCACATCCCGCGCTTACGGGGAAAAACAAGGTGAGGGCGAATAGGTAACTTTTAATGGGCGTTAAGTGATTTATTAAAAAAGCGTACGCGCGCAATTATAATAAAGTGTTAATTTTGGCATAATTTTATATACGACAAAATGGGTTTGGTTATTAAACGTGTTCTTAACTTACTATATTTAAATTAGATATCAAATACATTGTGCAGTACTGATAATTTATAAGTGTATTGTATTAGTGTAAATGTGTATTTTTTAATATGTCAGAATGTATTTTGTTTGTTTACGTTTAGTAAATTAATATTTTTTTTAAAAAATAATTTTTTGTTTTCGAGTTTTCAATATGCTTGTGCCCCCTCGGAATTTCACCCGGGGCACCCCGTTGAGAAACGCTGTATTAAAGTAAAAACCGAAAACGGGAGTTTTGATAATTTGATCAATTTTTTTTTGTCCAATGCTGCTTTGGTCTTATAGGTCCCCCATTATACTCTTGGTGCGGCCCGCGTGAAATATCCGTCATATGTATGCGGCCCGCGTGAAATATCCGTCATATGTATGCGGCCCGCATGAAATACCTGGTCATATTCATGTGGCCCACCGGGAAAAAAAGTTGAGTACCTCTGGTCTAAACTCAGCCACAACAGTAGAACGAGGAGAGCTCGAGGCACAGTTAGGTTTTAATTTCAACTTCTAAGGCAGGGGTGCCAAACTCAAAGGCTGACTTAGGCCTACCTTAAGGTGGGCTGCAAAGAAAATCAAAATTCACATAAACATAGGTTTGTTTCAAATAATACATTTAATAAACATATATAAAATATGTACGTCCTCTGACACTTGACATCTCTTCTCTGCTATTATCATTGCTATTCCGGGAGAAATTTTCATATTTTCTTATATATAATTGTGGGCCAATATATTGACCCGGACGCAAGTTTAACACCCCAGCTCTAAGATTTATTTTTAGCAGCACTAGAAGCTGTATTACAAAAGCATTTTTTTTTGTATGGATAGTAAATTTTAACAAACACTCTCTATATATTTTATATTTATGTTAAAAATTAACACAAATTCGGAACGATTTTTATGTTATTTCGTTTTTTTTTTTTTTTAAATTTTTTGTTATTATTATTTTTTTTATAAATAAACTAAGGCATCAGATACAATGAAATAGTCGATTTTACATTAACTTACACTATAAGGAAATGTTTTCAAAATTTTACACGTATAATATGACCATTGTCTTTTCCCAAAATACTAATAATTACGATTTAAAAGTCACATATGCCAATGGAGTGGATTTCATGTAAGAATTTAAGTTTTGTATAAAAACAGACAACCATCTATCAGACTCAAAGATTTTTGCAGCCTTAAAGTAAAAATTCTAGAAATGAGAATGTGTATTTTTAATAAAATAACTTAAAATGGGAAGATCCCTCTTCAAAAGGAGTAATTGAAAAGGAAGTGTTGTAAATAAGACATTACGAAATTAAATTTCTATAAGTTTTTGATTTTACTTCTACTTCTAAACATATCAAAGTTGTTTTACTAAAATAATCATCTAGAAATATAAATTTCCTTGATGTAGAAATCATTTCTTTTAAATATAATACAGCATTATATCAGATCAATTATCGAAATGGCAGCTTTCCAGATGATAAACCTTACTTTGTTATCAAGTTTCCATAGCAACCCGAAAATAGTGTTATTGTAAGGTCTATTCAGAAAGCTATTGGTATTCAGTTAGCGCTATGAACAAACACACCAATGAACAATATGATCTTTCAATCAAAAAAGATATATTCGAAGGTATAAAAACTTGTTTTTTGGTTATATATAGCAATTTATATATATGGACTGTTGCTAGTTCATTAACAACTTACAAGCTGAAGTTTCACAACTGGAATGTCTTAGATTTTCTGAAACATACTCTTCCACTCGTATTGCTCTAAAAAAGCTATTATATAAAAAAAGAAAAAAGGAATTATATTTTTTACTATCAAAAAATCTTACTCAATTTATTAGTAGCGATTAAAAATGTCTTAAAACGATTTAGAAAAAAAATCTTTGACTTAAAGGTTTCAAGTACTTTTTTTTTTTGCTTATAACATATGTATATCGTCGGCCTAGTTATCCGAATGCGCAACTCCACAAAGGAACTAAATTTGATATAGGAGTGCTACGTGCCAAGCGCTGTTTGGTGCGATTCCTTAATCATGCCAAACAGCACTCGGTGAAAAAAAGTCGAATTAAAATCAAATTTCGAATCCGAATTAATCGAAAATTCGAGTTCTTTAATTCAAATTAAAATCATTTCAAAAATTAATAGGGCTGTTGCCGAAAAAAAAAAGAAAATTTAACTCTAATATACGTTATTCCCATGACAACCACTTTACCATACGATAAAAATATCAAAGTAACCGTATTGTAAAGTTATCACCCATCTTGGCGAACATAACAAGAACTTGGGGCGTAGCATTACTATATCAAATTAGCACCCAAGAAGGAGTTACGCATTCTGATAATTAAGTCGACGGTATGTATTACCTAAAACTGTTTATGGGCTCGAAATACTACGAAAAGGTAACTATTTTTTACAAGAAAAATTCAATAATTTATAAAGATAATTAAAATGGTTCACAAAGACATCAAACTATGTATAACGAAAGTTGGTATGGATTTTCTGCAAACATGTTTAATATGTATAAATACAGTTTCTTATGAATGCTTATTGAAAATTCCTTAAGAGATGTGTAAATTCTAAATTCAACAATTTTTTAAAAAAAAACTAAATATTGATTTGATTTGAAATGTATACCAGTTTTTGTTACATGTAATAACAGAATGAGTTAAAAAATATCAAACAATTTGGCACAATAGAAAAAAGCTTTAGCATTTTAACTGATGATCAACTAGTTATTTTTCAATTCCTGCTATTAGCTCGCACTGTCTATATATTTATTTACTTATATATTTGTATATTTATTTATCTTGGTGGAATTTTCAATCCTTAATAAAATACATTTTAAAAAAGCTAAATTTGAGCTGAAATTTTATTTTACAGGATCTTTTTTGGATGAAAAAGTACAATATAATTTAATTATTTTTAAAAAAAATTAATTGATTAAAACTAATTATTTCAAAATTACAAAAAAACAGCACGTTGGCGACCATTTTGGCCCCTTTTTAAAAACCAAAAAAGTTTTTTCTAGTGTGTTAAAGCATTCATTTGGGACTAAAATTTAAAAAAGGACAATACGATATTTTTAATGAAAATTAAAAACTAATTACCATTTAATGTTGTGATTCTGCCCAATGTATGTACATATTTATTTTAAATTGTAACTATTTAAAAAAAAAGTAGCAAAAATAAAATTTTTCTTTTGTTGATCTAAATAGAAAGACCTAAAAACTATTTTTTTTAATTACTTGTTTTTTTTTGAGATAAATCAGATTAAATTTTTTTTTTTTTTTTTGCCATTGAGACACAAATAAAGCGACCAAAATTTTTCATGATTTTTTTTTTAGCTTAGAACTTTCAAACTTTGTGAAATAATAAAAAAAATTACAAAGAAAAACTTAGGCTAAAAATATTCTTTATAAAATTTTCTATTTAAATTTTTAACCGATTTGTGTCAATTGAATCGAATTGCTTCTCTTTAAATCCAAGTGTTTTTAAACTTTTTGTAAAGGCAAATTCAAAAATTCATATAAAAATTTCAAAAATTAATGAAGTTTTGCATACTTCAATTGGAGTAATAGAAAATGATAATTCTGAAAAAAAGAAAATCATTTTCGCTTTAGAATTTTATTTCCCATTTCCCATCATGGTATACTGAGTACAGATTATTAAACGAAAATAGTAAAATAGCATCAAAGTCCTTCTTTGGTGAGATCTGCATTTAAACCCCGCTAAAGGGGGTTTTTTTTCCCCAACAGACCTAGGTTTCAAGGGGAATGAATCAGAGGGTTGGGGTTCTTCTGGGGGGAGTGTGTTTTTAATGTCACCAATAAAATAAACACGCGAATACTGTAAGCAACGGACTTCGCAACATTAAATGATGGTTCATGACGTTTCCACCCCCTAAAACCCCGGGGCACCCCCCCCCCAACATTCATATAATGCCAATACGAGGACAATAAGCCAAGGTAAATTTAATGTGCATCAGCTCCTTTACATGGTGCGTTTTCCCAGAGGCTTGGGTTCGAACATATACACATTTTGTCACAAATCCGTTACTATGACCGTTAGTCTACAGTGGCCACTGTATGTCATCGGAAGAGATCGTTTGCCGTAGATATGTCGCAGGAAAATGAGGGAAATTAAATTTAGGGAAATTTAAGGGATGGATCAATTGACGAGACATGTTAAAATAATGTGTCTCTTAAAGGGTTTTTCCATGATGGAAAAGTGGTTTTATCAAACCTGAATCTTTCAGTGAAATAATAAAAATAAAAATAGTCGATTTGCATCGGAAAATCTGCCCGGGGGGTCGAGACTTGTACTTTTTTAACCATACAGGTAGTGTTTATCGATACCCCAAAATCAACCCCCTACCTTTAAGAAAAAAGGGCAACCCTAGGATTAACATAGGGATTTGTATTTTTGGGGCGTAACAAAAGAGAAAAATATGTTACACTTAAAAAAAAAAAACCAGCCTAATTGTCTAATTATTTTTTTAAATAGTTTTTGAATAAATTTGTATTTCATTGACTATTGTTGACATTTACTTTTTTCGTTTAATATTTGTTAAAAAAAACACTTTTTTAAAATCGTGACAATATTATTTCATCATTTCATGAAACATGTCAAGGATTTGTTTTAAATTTTCCCTTTTTCAGGGGGGAAAGACCTTAAAACGCCCTTTTTTAAAATCTCCGTCAATTGATCATGTATCTCCCTTGGGGATTTGATGAAATTTCTAATTCCATCATTTTCCCCGACCGAAAATATTTTTATGGTACCTTTTTTTCGACTTTTTTTGAAACAGTAATCCCAATTTTTTGTTATAGTTTTAAATTTTTCCTTACAACATTCATTACATTTCTTTTAATAACTTTAATGCATAAATCTTCCCAAAACAATAACTTTCTAATTTTTGTGTTAAAATCTGATTAAAAAAAATTTGGGGCTAAAAATTTTTTTATCGAATAATATTTTTGATTTTTACTTAGATAAAAACTGGGGTGAGATAAATTTTTTTAAAAAAATGCTAAGATTTTTATTTTAAATTTTGGGGGAATTTTTGAAAAAAAAAGTCGTGATTACAAGGGGAAAAATATGGAAGATTTTTAAAAACTTCCCAAAAATAGATAAAAAATGTTTGAAATCAAAGAAAGGATAATGTTTTTTCAAGAGCAGTAGCAGCAATATATCATAAGAATCTAATGTGAAGGTTTATTTACCTCTATTGGGGGTTTGAAAAAAACAAAAAAAAACAAAGCTTTAAAACAAAAGAAAGGAAGAAATTTGGGCTAGATCAAAACCATTCCTTTTAACAAAATCAAAATCTATCGATTTCTCTGTTTTGAAAAGTAAATAGTAACGTCATTTAATGTCTTTACTTTAAAAAGTAAAATAATTCTTCAAATGTGGGGTATTAATCGTGAAAAATTGCTTTTTTGGATGACTTTTAAAAAAAATTAAATTTCTTTCAACTTCCCAAATCTTTAAATTTATAAACGAGAAAATGTGTGTGTCTATTTCTATCTAAACATATTAAAGTTTTAAGTATATATAATATCAGTAGATTTGCCCTGTAAAAATAATTTTAAAAGAAATATCTATTGGGTTATTTCAAAATGTTCATAAGAATATTTTCTCATATCATCACACACATAAAGTTGACTTGAACTTTTAAATTTTAGTTTTAAACTTTTTATTTCTCTAAATACATGCATGTATGCATGTCGTATCAAACAAAAAATGTATCAAATCTGAAGCTTTAATAATACAATAGAGTACTAAATACTCAGCTTAATTTGGATCGAAGGGTGTCCGAGTTTTTTAATACAACCCCGATAACCAGTATTTTTCATTAAAAAATAAATTTTGGATATTTCTTCCCGGGAAAAAATTTTGGGCCTCCCTTTCTTTTGTATTGTTTGGTTTTTAGAAACAAGAAAAAGAAAAAAAAAACCGACCAAATATCCTTTTAAAAAAACAAAAAATGCGTACCCTTTAAAAAAAACGGAAACATTTTTCTTTGATGAAAAAAAAAAATTAATGAATATAAAGTATGCAGTAATTTTTCCTGATCGAAAGACCAGAAATACTTAACCGAGGGGGGGAAGCCGTCTATAAGAAAATTCCCGTAAAACTTTTTTCAGAAATTGGTTATTTCTTTCAAGAAATGCACAATGTCCTGTTTTGTTCCGTACTGTTCTTTTACGTTTTTGCCGAACCCTCCCAAAGACGACGAAGGAAAGTAAGAAATGCGCCCCTTACCAACACACCTTGTTCAAAATACTAAAGGGGTAGTTTCGAGGTTTTAGTCCAGCGATACTAACCCTTGCGGGGTGCAGGGCCCCCCGGGCCTTTTCTGAGGGGCCTTATGCTCCATTTCATTAAAAATTAAATTTTAAGAACAACGTTTTAAAAATTTTAGGAAAATTTATGGATCAAAACCCAAAACATTTTGCTATCGATGGGTGCTCGGAATAATTTTTTTCGAAACTGTTAAAGGTTGGGTTTAACAAATAAAAAAAGGGAAAGGATTTTTTTTTACATGAAACTAATTTTTCTTAACCCTCATCCCTTTTAAGGGAAAAATTTTCAAAAAAATATTTGGGATTTCAAACATTGTGGTCTTGATGTTTCAAAAAAAACATGGATCAACAACTTGTTTAATTTGTCATTAAAATGCAAATTTAAAATATATTTTTGCTCACACATCCCACAAGCACAAATCTTTAATGCCTCATTTTTTTAGCAACAAAATATTTGGGGGTAGGGGACTTGGGATTATTGATGAAAGGAAATCGAAATTATCCCACAACAAGGTAAAAATACATTAAACCCTTTTTTTTTTCTGGGAGCTGAGTTTGATGAAGTTTAATGTTTTAAAATAAAATTAAAAACTATTAATATTTTGATCAATTTCTGTATTTTAATGCTTATTGCGCCCCCCCTCCTCGTCTCCTGAATATCCTGCCCGTTGCGGCCAAGCGAGAAATAGTTATCATATGTATGCGTCCCGCGTGAAATAGTTGTTATATGTGTGAGGCCCGGCTGAAAAAAAGGGTTTCCTACCGGGTGTTTTTAGTTCCTCACTATGGATATCATGGGGGTTTCTGGTCCTCAATTTAAAGTCTTCATCATTTTATGGAATTTTTTGTTAACTGTGCCAGCAGCGATAATTTCTGCATTGATATAATGTCTTGCTTGGTGTTGTTCTGGTACCACTCTTCAACATAATTTTCTTCGATTTCTGCACGTCCAGATCTTTTCAGGAGGAATAAGTTTACATTTTCTGCATCATTGAGTTAAACGAAAGCATTTTTTACGCGGTCAAGAACTTTTCACCAGAGGAGAACTAATGTTAATGACTTTAACACGCCCTAAGTTTCTTATTCTCCTGCTAGGGTACCGAGGGAAAAAAAACCCCCTGAGTGGGGGTTTTCGGACTCACTTTTTCTTCATACGATATGCTTTATTTTTACTCAAATTATCTAATGAGATAAGTTATGGATTCTTAAGTATGCAAAGCTTTCCCAAAGTTATTGTCTCTAAGTGCTTAAAAATAATTACAAAGATATTTCTATGGAAATGCAGGGCATAAAAGGGTTTGTTTATTTTTTCAATTTTTATGCTAATTATAATTATGTAATGTTATAATAATCTCATTTTTTTTAAATTTACGTTAAATTTTCAACAATGATACTCGTTAGATTAGTGAGACATTATCAGTTACTCGGTTCATTGATAGAATTAGTAATGTAACTATTTTTTGTATAGGTACCCAGTCAATAACTTCACCGCCAAAGTCATTTAAATATTATGACCTTGGTTTCATAATTCCTTATTAGCTTTGATATCTCTTTGGGGACGGTGACAATCGCCCTGTTAGACCACATTCGCTCCAGTTGTGCTTCCCCCATCATACTAAAAAATCTACTGTTCTTTAAAAATCTGTCACAGTCCTTTTACAGTGTAGATGTTTTATAAGAAATATGTTAACAGCCAGTGATACACTAGGACACTTGAAAAACGGACCTTATATTATGGAACCGTAATCTAGAGATTAGGATTTCAGAGGATTATTTTCTTTAAACAAGTACGCGATTTACGAACTTGATGTACCCGTTTATATTTTCTCAACAACTGAATTAACATAATTAGGTAATCATGAATAACAGGATGTGTATTCTTACAAATATTTTCCTTCATTTGAACTTACTTGATGTCAACCATTTTTTTTTTTCTTATTTACTCATTTCCCCCATTTATTTAGTCTACGGTACAACTGCTGTATCACACGATTAAGAATCAGTTCATCTTTTTGACTTAAAAGAATTTTCCCGAAAAGCCAGCCAAAGAAAATGAGAAATTTTTCGCTGCAGTATATGAACCAACGAGTATTAAAGGTTAAATTTATATAGAAAATTTTTCAGCAACAGCCATGGTGTTTTGAAATTCCTTTTTCATAAATATTTAATAACCTTAATTTTGGATATCTCATATACATACAACTTGCAGTTTTTTAAAGGATACTCCTATTTAGAAAAATAAGCGTTTGGCTAAATATGATCTTAGCATAAGAAACCTAACCAACCAACTGACAAGGACAAAAAAGATTTTGTATTCCTTCTAATAATTTCTATTTACAAGAGATTGAGGAGTGTATTATGTGTTTCTTTCCATTAAATTTTCATTTAATTTCATTACTCTACAGGATACAAATTTGGTAATATCAGGATCTTAATTTTTGATTGTAATTGTACCAAGTCGGTGTATATGAAATGTAGGATTTTCATCACATGTTAACGTTTATCACCCTATTTTTATAAAGTTCTTGTTTTGGGCATAACCTCGTTTATAGTCATATTGTCCATTGAAAGAGTCACATATTAACAAAAAGATTTTCTCGAAAGCATTCCATTACTTTAGGTTGTACATTTGCAGAATACTCAGAGAGGTTTCTCTCACACAGTTACAAACATTTTAATGCCCTTCTGAATAATGCATTAATGTGAAAAATATTTCTCAACCGACGTGGCAACAAAAGCAATATATAGAAGCAAATTAGCATATAATATGAAGTAAGGTTGAAAATATCTTCAATTGATCTAATCTTCGACAGTTTGTGTAAAAAAAAATACAAATATCTCAGTTTCTAAATATGATGCACGAATTAATGTTACTAATGAGTAAATTATATTTATATTATGATTAAAATTTTTAATAAATGTAAGATATTTTTCTTAAATTGTATTTGTTTCCAGTAGATATAACATGATCTCTACTTTAAATGTTATTGTAAAATATATTATTTTAAGGTGTTTTTTTTTAATAAGGTCCCTTGTTAGTTTAAGGTAGGGGTCTTCAACCTCTTATTCCGAGGATCACATCAAAAATTCGGAAAGATCCGCAGGCTACATCAATAAGTTCACAAAGGTCTACGGTCCACAAATCTACCAAAAATTTGCGTAATCAGAAAATTTATATAAAAATAGAAGTTTTTTTACGACTATAAATGTGTTATTTTAAGTGAAAAAATACTGTTATATATATATATATATATATAATATGTGTGTGTATGTGTACGTATATAATGATTTGAAAAAAAGTTAAATGGAAATTCTTAAGAAAATGTACATACAGTTAATAATTTGAAATATTCATCATTTTAAGAATATTTTTTTCAGATAGATTTAAAACATTTAAGTGGAATGTTTTAAATATCAAGAATGTGGGCGAAATGTTTTTACGACAAAAAGCAAAAATGAAATTTTTCTTGAAGTTACCTCACATTCAAATGCTGGGACATTAAAGTGTCTTCCGTGGGCCAAAGGTTGAAGACCCCTGATTTAAGGGTTCCATGAGTCAACAAAGATTGAAGACCACTGCTCTAAATAAAAGAGAAAGCTGAAAAAATGTGTATTATTTGATACATAATGCCACTATGGTATTACGTTCAAAGAAAAGCAATTATTTACATGAACCATTTCTAAATAAAAAATCAAAACTTATATAATTGACAATTCTAATTTTCAAACCTGCAAAACTTTGAATAAAAATTAAATTCATTCTAATAATCAATTGATGAAAAGATAATTCCTTAAAATTCGGCATCATCTCAGCGAAAATTATGCCCGTAGTAGAATCTGACTAATAATCTATGTTTGTGATGTTAATAATACTTTACGCAGCAACAAATATTTAAAGATTAGATAAACACACAGTTCAATAAAGCATTAACAATTATCAAAGGAAAAATTAATTTAATCGATCGAATTTAAATACTGTCGTCTCCGAAGTGAAGTAAAAAATAAAAATTACTTTCGCAACGTTACAAGCAGTACGATCTAAATTTCGAAAGAAAGTTACAAAGCCATTTAAAGAAATCTCCTGCACTTAGTGCACCCTTTAACGAGAAAATTCAATTTCCACCTGCGCTTGGTTGGACTTAATCCTTTTAATTAGTCTTGTAATTAACGCTGAAATAAGCTTCACGGAAACGCTTCAAGTAACAATTCTGGTGGGATTCGCAGCTTCGAGACTCATTAAGATTTTTGACTGAAAGATCTTGTTATGAAGTAAATTGATTTTTAGTTGTTTTTTTTTCTTTCATTATTATTGTTATTATTTTGGGATTTTTATTTTTAATTATTTTCCATCTTTTTCGGTTTGTTAACGATTATTTAAGGAAATTAAGTATGAATCATTTCCACTAATTAAATAAAAACAGTAAGTATAAATTGTTTTAATTATTGAAGTGGGCAATGATAATTATTTCTATCCGATTGGGACCGATTGTGTCATTAATTTTGGATTGTTTTTTTTTGTGAAATAATCTCTTTTCAAGGTTGAAATGCGCTTATTAGAAAGTCCGAGAGGAAAAAAAATAATAATTGATTTACTATTTTTCTTAAGTCTTTCTCTGGAGTCAAACTCTGTTTGAGTTCTTCATTCGAACCATGCTCACATTTTATTTATGGACATACGTAGGATACCGTTATAAACGAAAACGTATTCTAAGGCATAAACTTAAAATTGCTGAAAACATTTCCGTTTATCTAATATTAAAATAATATATAGTTGTAAACCATAGGTCTTGTCCTGATTATAAAATTTCATTACAAAACCATCATAACAATGTAACTTTTATGCCATTGGATTGATCGGTTTTAGTATTTATTTTTTTCCTCCATTAACCCGCGATCACTCGCGCGGGGTGTTCTTACACCCAGCAAAAAAGAAAACCTCCTACAATTCTAAAAAGAATGCGCAGAGCCACGTTTTTTTCCTGTAGCTGCCCATTTTAGGTCATTGAATCTTCAGGCCTGATGTAACCCAATCTCGCTAGGACAATTGGAATGTTATGACCTTCAAAAGTTTATTTGGGGTGTGAGAACACCCCCCGAATGATTGAGGTTATGTTTTCGTACTCAATCATCTACGGAAGAATACGTTTTTCTCTTTCCGTTTACATTTTTTTTTCAAATATATTAATATACATGAATATTTTATTTAAAATTTCAATAAATTGGTATAAAAATAATATAATTCTATAAAATAATTGTAAAACATAATTTTTTTAAAATTTTTCAAAATTTTCAGAAATTATGACAAAAACTCTATGGGAAAGGGAAGTAGGACTTGTAGTCATTAGATACTGCATCAACAGATTGTCAAGATTTACTAAATGAATTCGATGACTGCGCGTAATTTCGTAACCAAAGTTGGAGGGATGAAACTTGAAATTGTAAATATTTATAATATTACTGATGAAATGTGCAGTATATATGATGTATCGCGAATATGTAACATTTGGCCATTGAGAATATTTTATCATCTACTTAATGCTGCAGGAATTATAATGCTTCCTTTGCCTATCATTCGGTTCTTCCTGAAAATAAATGAGACATTCAATATTATTAAAGGAGATTAGAATGGATCTTGTTTAGCCACAGTGGGATATGAGTGGGATCCCAAACCTTAGATCCCACAGTGGGATCCCAAACCTTAGATCCCACAGTGGGATCCCAAACCTTAGATCCCACAGTGGGATCCCAAACCTTAACAAAACACTCAAAAGAAGCTTTTACTGACACAGAATATAATAAAAGGGCATTAATCCACCAAAAAGGGGCTTTGCACTGTTTGTCCACGAGTAAAAGATGTAAAATTATTTTTTGTCTTCAATGTAAGAAAATATGTGCTTAAAGCATATGAATACAGTCTGCTCTGAATGTTTGAAAAATGATTAAAATATTATTTTTCTACTTTTACTATCCTTATCATTAATTGTAAAGTATATTTATTACTGGTATATATTTTTTTATTTGTGGTTTATAAAAAAATATAAAATTGTGTACATCAAAATGAAAATTTTGTAGATTTAGTTTAAATTAACGCTAGTCTCATTTGAATGCAATATATTTAACAATTTTGTTTGTATAATACAAAAAACATCTTATACTTCATAAATATATATCATAATTGGCTTAAAAAAATTTTCATATTTAAATACACGTGTTAAGAGTTTGGGGTGTTCTCTACACCCCGCGAGTAACGATGGTAGAAAAACAGGCGCGAGTGACCGCGGGTTAAGGTGTACGACTACGTTCGGAACCGTGATTTTGCAAAAGCGTAAAAATGGATATTATTCATGATATTTAGAGTCACTTAGATTAGAAAATGTATGTAAAATTGTTTTAAGAATAGTATTACAATGAAAAATTACTTAAGTGCAATATTTTGACAAAAAATGAACCTAGAATAACCTATTTTCAAAATACTCTCCTTTTGTGAAAACTGCTTCGATGATGATAATATTTTGCTTGTATATATCTCCGACCTCTGTACAGATGCTGAAATAGAATTTTTAAAATATATAACTTAGAAGTGGGTTTATCCATATTTTACGACAACAGAGGGGAGAAATTTTAAGAAAAAAACGCCGATAATTATTTCAATTGATCTTAACTCAAAAAATAATGTGAATTTTTCAAAACTCGTAGTTGAGCCTTTGTACTGAGATCTGCATATATAGGCAAACATTTTTATAATAGAAGCATTTTTCCCCAAAAAGAACATTTTGAAAAAGGTTATTCAAAATTTAAATTTTTTTGCCGAAATATTAAAATTTTTGCCGAAATACAAAATTCAAAATATAAATTTTTTCTTTTTTAATCAGGTTGAACGAGTGGATCCTTAAATAATTTTAAAGTTGGAATAGAGGGAAGACTTATAAGAAATATTTTTTAATCTCCCAATTTGTTTTAGGGAGCCTATTGTTTGTTCAAAAAAAACCCCAATATTGCTTTTTTTTACGAAAGAAATCAATTTTTAATGTTCAGCGTAAATTTCGACTTGTTATGAAAGCAAACCCCTTAATTAAAAAATCAGTAAAGGTGGAATGAAAGTAACAAACAAGTTAGGTAAAATTTTTTTAAAAAGAATTTAAAGGTTCCTCTTATAAAATACCCCCACATGTTCAAGAACCTTATGGGGAACAGAGATGCGCTTGACATTCCCCGAACTCAAGAGAGACTTTAAATTAATGGTAAATGGTTTACAAAAATTATTCTTTTAAAAATTTACGAAAAAAATTTGCTAGTTAAAATAGTTTAAGCATAAATATATTTTAATTTGGGAAGGATTTTGGTTCACCCCATATTTTTTTTAAATTTTTTTTAACAACGCTTAAGTTTAAAATTATAGCAAAAAGTAGAACCGGTTTTGTATACATTTTTTTGTACTATTTTTTTTGCGGTATATGTGAATTTCAACGGTTTTGCCCTGTAATGTTTTCTATAATGTACATCAAAACTTCAGAACGCCTGTTATTTTTTAAAAAAAAGTTTTCGACAATCACACTCCTTTTTCTTTTCTCAACCCCTACAGCACGATTGAAGACGAAACTTTCAAACAATGACATTATCAAAATTTTTTAGATTTGAAGACGGGCACACACACACACACACACACATGGGGAACCAGATTTTTGACCGGATACAATATATGCATCCCGCTCTCTAACAAATCAGAAAAACATTTTCTTTAAAAAAAAAGACTCGAAAAAGGGGTTTTAAAAAAAGCTTTTCAGCATATCTGAATATCGTACCGTTTACATGTAACTGACCTACTGACCGTGGGCCAAAAAACTTATCACTTATTTTATGGTCCCAAAAAAATAAAAAGGAATTTTATCTTCAAGTGTGTCAAAAGCGTTTTTTAAAAATTCACCACGGGAAAAAGATGCATGGTTTTGTTTAAAATTTTAAAACTTAATGAAATTTGAGTATTTTGAAAATTTCTCCGTTTTAAAATTTTAAAAAATTAAATGTTTTATAATTTTTCCCATGTGGAATTTAATTATTTATTTTTTTTTGGAAAATTACTTCATGATAAATTTTTCTAAAAAAAATTAATATTTTTTTGTTGCGATTTTTTATGGGGTTTCCCTTTCCCCCACCGCAAAAAAAATTTTTTGTATACCCCCAAAAAATTTTTTTGTTATATGTATTTTAAAATTTTTAAAAATTTTTTTTTTTCGGCATTTTTTTTTATCCGGCCCCCGTCCACCGCACAAAACACGGGTTTTAAAATTGTATAAGCATTAAATCATTTCTATCCCCGCAATAGTTTTTAAGGTATCTGAAACGTTCAAAAAAAATTTTTCCCCCGTGTAAATGGATAATATTTTGATATTTAGTGTAAATTAGATTAGAAAATGACAAAAAAAATTGTTTTAAGAACAAATTACAAAAAAAAATTATTTAAGAAGAATTTTTTTAAAAAAAAATAAACCCCTTAGAATAAACCCTTTTTCCCAAAGTTCCCCTTTTTTGGAAAAATCTTCTTTATAAAATATTTTCCCGCAAAAGCTCAAACCTCTGTGCAGAGACTAAACCCTAAAAAGGGTATGAAATATATAATTTAAAAGGGGGTTTATCCATGTATTATGACAAAAGGGAGGGAAAAATTTTTTAAGGGAAAAAAACCTTTTTTAATTATTAAAACTAAATATATATATTTCAATGGGTTGTAACTCAGAAAAAAAATGTGAATTTTTCAAAAGTCATAGTTGAGGGCCCCATGAGGTCCAAGGGTATATACAAACAAAATATTTTTAAATAGAATCATTTTTTTAAAAAAAAAACATTTTGAAAAAAAAAAAATTCCCAAGGGTTTAATTTTTTTCCCAAATATTTTATTTAAATATTTTTTTTTTTCAAAATGTCCTTAAAACAATTGTTTCATGTATTCCCAATTTGGTGACAATTTAAAAATCATGAAAATATCCCCTTTATGCGCTTTTTCAAAATTTATGGTTCTGAAGATCGGGTCCAACCCACTATTTAAAAGTTGAAAAAAATTAAAAAAAGCCTTTTTTGAAATTTTTGGGATAAAAATTTTTAATCAGATTTGTTACGTATTTCACAGTTTCAAAAAGGGGATCCTTTCGAAAAAGGAAAAAAACCGTGAAACCCTGGTACCCGAGTAGACATGGTAATGAAATCCCCTGGCTGGGGTTGTTTTTTTTTACTTATCGTAGGCTCTATAGATCCTGGTGGCTCTTTAAAAATCGTCTGTTTAGAGGTGTAATACATTTTAAATTTGATGGGGAAATGAAATTTGGGCATGTTAGAGTGGGGGAATTTTTTTTGAAATTTAAGGGGCCAATTTGAATGTGGTCTTTTCATTTGATGTGGTTCAAAATGACAAGGTCCGTTGTTAATTGTACTCATGCAGATTCAACTTTCGATAATAATAACCAATAAATAAATTTCAATTTAATTGAAAATTTTTAATAAACAATCTATCTGAAAGGGAAAAAAAACTTAAGGTATCCGACTACGTTCGGAACCATGATTTTACAAAAACGCATAAATGGATAATTTTCATGATATTTTGTGTCAATTAGATTAGAATACATGTATAATATTGTTTTATGGACATTATAAAAAAAAATTATTTAAATACAATATTTTAGCAAAAAAGTAACTTAGAATAACCTTTTTTCCAAATGTTCTCCTTTTGTAAAAAATGCTTCTATTGTCTTAATATTTTGCCTGTATATAGCTCAGACCTCTGTACAGAGGCTCGACTATGATTTTTGAAAAATTCACATTATTTTCTGAGTTACAACCATTTGAAATAATTATCGGCGTATTTTCTTAAAATTTCTCCCTTCTGTTTTCGTAAAACATAGATAAACCGACTTCCGAGTTAAGCATTTCAAAAATTCTAGTAGATCCTCTGTAAGAGGTCCCAAGCTATCACACAGGCAAAATATTACAATAGAAGCATTTTGAAAAAGAACATTTTGAAAAAATTACTCTAAGTTAATTTTTGCCAAAATTTTATTTAAATAATTTTGGGCAAAATGTCCTTAAAACAATTGTATACATGTATTCCAAAAAAAAATAACACTAAATATCATGAAAATTTTCATTTCCTTTAAAATTCCGTTCATATTCGTACCTTAATAAAATTGTTGAAAAATATATATTTTATCCTGGATTACTAATATCCATAATATATTTTAACAATTTAGATTACATCGTGAATTAGCTTACTTTAACGAAAAACAAATTCTTTAATTTTTATTTATATTTAATGTGTTAAAAATCCTGCAGAACAATATTTGTATTTTGAAATTTGATAAAAATTTGTATTTAAAATTACATCAGCAATTACGTAGCGCAATTGTCGACAGGCTTCGTAATCTCGAAAATTGGTCATATGACATGGTTGACTTGTGTTATTCCTTCAAACACCTAAATTCGTCATGGAAGATTTACAGTTTCATTTCTGTTAAACCATATTTGACATTTTAGTAAGTCGCCAATGTTGGCACGTTTTTCACACTCACAGCTAAGTCACATTTTATATCTTGGCATACGTGTTTTAAGTAATGAATATACTTAGAATATTGTGCTGGTTATGAAATGTGTGGTTTAATGTAATATGAAATTAAGTGCACTTCTAAAATATTGTACTGAGATAAAATACTGTACTCAGTATTGGTTTTTCTTGTTTTTGTTACTATACTCTTCACTTGCTTTTTTGAAACTCTGCATATGCATCTCAATTTATTTATACCAGTTCTTTTCTTAAGTATACGACTACGTTCGAAACCGTGCTTTTAAAAAAGAGCATAAATGAATAACTTTCATGATATTTAGTGCCTCTTACATTAGAATACATGTATAAAACGATTTCTATGACATTTTGAAAAAAAAAACAAATTATTTAAGTACAATATTTTGGCAGAAAATGAACTTAGAATAACCTTTTTTCAAAATGTTCTCCTTTTGTGAAAACCGCTTCTATTATAATAGTATTTTGCCTGAATATAGCTCAGACCTCTGTACAGAGGCTCAACTATGATTTTTGAAAAATTCATATTATTTCAGAGCTATATACAGGCAAAATATTATTATAATAGAAGTGTTTTTTACAAAAAAGGAACATTTTGAAAAAAGGTTATTCTAAGTTAATTTTTTGCCGAAATACTGTATTTAAATAATTGTTTTTGTCAAAATGTCCTTAAAACAATTTTATGCATGTATTCTAATCTAAGTGACACTAAATATCATAAATATTATCTATTTATACGATTTTGCAAAATCACGGTTCCGAACGTAGTCGGATACCTTAAGGCTACTTCGGCTAATGTTAAAGAATAGGGGCCGAATTCGGAATATTTTTTCAGTTATAAAAGTAGTCACAAACATTAATATTATATTCTGGCTACACTATTCTGTAGAGAATCATTTATTTTATCATACTAATGATTTTTTCCGAGTTGACACATTTTTCCTTTATAAAATGTGTTCTTGATTTTTTTTCCTATACCGGAATGCTAAATGAGATATTCCTTCACATGTTAGAAGGAAAAACTAATTATTTACTTTATATTTCGAGATTTTAAAAACACTGTATTATAAATAAATGCATGAGTTACAATGTCACACATTTTTACAACAATTGAGGAATTTTTTTAGTCCGAGAATGTGTTCCGCGTCAAGTTCACGTTTTCGTACATATGGCGAAAATTGCCTTAAACGTTTTGTAAATTACAAGGTCTGGAAAAAGTAACTTTTTACTCCGTCTAATTTACAAGATTTAAAATCACTGATTATTACGATATCAATGTTCAGTCTTACGCATTTCCAACCCCTTTTTAAAAGGATTGAATTCACTAAAAGAATTTATATTGAAAAATAGAAATAACAGATGATACCTTTTTTTAAGAAAGATAAATTATATATTTCTGATATAATGACAAGTACTCTAAAATATTTCTTTAGAAGTTCATGTTTTAAGAACATCACTGCTAACTTAAATTTTTTTATTGTACTCCAGCATAACTGTTATGCATGATTTCTTTAGTCAAGACAGCAATTTTGTCTTGCCGTACATATAAATAAGTTAATATTTCTAATGTCTTTAAGTTTACAATTATAAAAAAAAAAATTAAAAATCGCATGATTGCTTTTATTATGTTACTATGACGTCACATGAATTGATCCTATTGTTGCGTTATTTCTGCAACTCCCCAAGATATTATTGTCACAGGGTGTTGAAAATATGTTTCCTTATCATCACTACAAGTTTAAGTAATAATGTATTTTCATTTTTCTGTGAGC
This sequence comes from Trichonephila inaurata madagascariensis, assembly GCA_019973955.1. Classification (NCBI taxonomy): domain Eukaryota; kingdom Metazoa; phylum Arthropoda; class Arachnida; order Araneae; family Nephilidae; genus Trichonephila; species Trichonephila inaurata. The sequence continues at coordinate 25,470 of BMAV01014221.1, read as the reverse complement.
AATTGTCAAAATATATTTCGATAAATACCCTTCTAAAACAATTATATATATATTTAGTCTAAAATTTTGAGGAAAAAAAATGAGATTTTAACAAAACTCAACGGTTCCTTGATTTATTTAAAAAATGTGATTGAAATCATCAAGAATACCAAAACATGAAAAATGCTTAAAAGCCCTTTTCGCAAAATAAAAAAAAATCAAATTATGAATATGTATACCTTAAAAGCAGACTTGACGAGAAAACCACAAAGGAGAACGATTTTTTTATTCTTTCTGAGCTGTCATCATGGTGTATTTTTGAATGATAATTTTTTTTTCTCCTTTTTTCAGACGTCAGTTTTCATGAAGGGAAATCTTTGACAATTGCAAAAGTGAGTCGGCTTCACATGGGTGCCTACTTGTGCATTGCGTCAAATGGAGTACCTCCCGCCGTGAGTCGGAGAATAACGCTTCAAGTCAATTGTAAGTATTTTTTTATCTTCTATCCATTTTCTAGAACAAATCACTTATGTTCATCATTCCTTACGCTAGAAAAGGCTTCTTGATTTAGGCAACTTATCCCTATTTGCCGTAGCTATTTGTCGGCTTATACAGGGCCGGCACTAGCAATTTTGCCGCCCCGGACAAAAATGGAAAATGCTGCCAATCACTCGAAAGCAAAAAATTATAATTTAAAATTTTTCACACAGATGCACACTTATAAACCTTGAATAACGAATAAAAAGGTAGCTTAACTATATGTGCATAACTGCATAACTATATATATATATATATATAATTTTAAGTCTTACAAAATACAAAATAATTCCAAATAAATTAAGGTCATAATTACCTGTTATTATTTCAAACGAGTAAAATGTAAAAGAGAAGGAAAACATCAAAAGGATTAACTTGATGGTGGGATTACAGCTGTTTATTTAACTTACTCGTAACTACACCAAAGCCAAAACAAAACGTATTTGAAATACTCCACAAGTACTTGTACCCCTATGCAGATAGCTGACAACAAACTTCGTATAGGTGAAGGGGAAATGTCCATTGGGGATCCCACTCCGTTGAGGAAAAATATTAGTAGAAAAATTGCAAAAAATATCAAATTCCATTGTTTAAGATATATAATTTTCCTGCCTCGACCCTTCAAGTTTTCAACATAAAGAAAACGACATGAAACATACAGAGTGCAAAATAAAAGAAAAAATAAAATACATTAAATAAATACGATTCTACTTTAATAACAAATACTTAACAAATATATCTAATTTTCTGTAACAACAATATATATATATATATTTCCAGATTTGTCCAAATACCACCATAAAATTTGCAGCCCGGGCGTCCAGATTGTATCCAGCCCTAAGAGCCACCCCTGGTTTATAGAACCGCACCGGTTAGGATGAATTGGCTTCTCAAACCTTAAATATCTCGACCCACTATTCAATCGCCAGTTTTCATCGCACCCCCTTCATACAATAACAGTAATGACATTGAATTCAATAATGCTGCACTTCGACAATAAAACTACAATACGACAAGCCTCTTATGTGACCGGCGGCATATAAATGTCTCTCTCAGCCAAGCATTGCTTTTTCTGGACGTATATATGCATCTTTCCACGGAGATACGATCTTTTTCCACAGGCAGTGCTATCAAAATTATTCCGAAGATTTTGGAAGGCAATAAAAGGACCTTGGCAGTGTTTGCGAAGGATTAACTTATTTCCGCGAAGTTTGCTGATTCTTCTTTCTCCTCCCCCCTCCCTAAAAGATCCAAAATACGCTCACCTACGTGGGAAACAGTGCCGTGGGTGGCAGATCAGCGTAACTTTTTTAATTGACAGTTAAAGGCAAACCGTAGAAATTATCAGATAAGTGTTAGGACAAACCCACTGATGAGTATCAAAATTTTTTCTTAACTTGAGTGTTGTAGAATTAATAATAAAATATACATTTTACAGTAGTATTACGATATAAGAGGTGTATTATATCAAATTAGTGAATGTGTATTTTATATTTTATTATATCAAAAGTGTACGACATTTTACTTTATTAAGTTAATAGTATTTTTAAATAACATTTTGTTTTCGATTTTTCAATAGGCTCGCGCCCCCTCCTAGATTTATCACGGCCCTCAAGGGGTCCTCACAGTTTGAGAAACGCTGGTTTAGAAAGCTATACACTTTAGATTTTTGAGTATTAATGCTACCTTGTTCCTTGCATTTCAGACTTTACAGGTCGGGTGATTGATTTTGCATCCAAAATAATAGTCTCTAAGATTAGGGTTGTTCAAAAGTCTACCACGGAGGTCTTCCTTATCTTTAACTGTTTTCTCTGAACACCATGCGATCTGTAAAAAATCCCACAAATGTCACTCACTTCATCAAAAATTGTTATTTGGGGGAAGTTAAATTCCTTGTGTGTGTTCTCTTCTTACTTTCTTAACCTCAATGATATGCAAGTGAAAAGCACGACATATGGAAATAAAAAGGGAAGGCAATGAGAAAAGCAGAAAAGTAACGTCCGGAGCAGCAGTTTCTTCACAAAATTAGGCATCTCCAAAAAAATAAAGCTGTTTTCACTTGATATCAGAAACCAATCCAGACTTAGAACACATTTTGGATGGAAAACTGCTCCAATTTTCATTTAAATTTATAATTGTGTATCGCCAAACCTTTCACTATGTTATATTGTTTATAAAATTTAGTAACATTAAAAACACACATATTTTTACATTGAAATTCGAAGGTAAAGTGCTTTTGGTAGCCAGTTTCTTACAGACACGAGCTCGTGAGTGATATGTCATGTGTTCGTGCCTACTGCTACTGAATACCCGTCGTGTAGAGGGGTCGGTATAGATTAAATTTGTTAGGGCTCAATATGCGACTCGTTTTGAATGGCATTTTGGAGAGGATGGAGCCAGATCATGTGTCGCTCTCGTCAATTGATCAAAATCAAAATTACAAATTCTTCGGCAATGGCCCAATAGCTCTCGTGCTGCCTTACAGTACATTCTCACTCATTCGAAGTTTAAAACTTACTGAACATTACTATATGAGACGAAATAACGACCATATTTGCAACAGAAGGGATTTAGTGATCCGTTACACAAATGAGGCATTTATAAAATGCCATCTAAGTCTAAGCCAGTTCTAGAATAAAGTATTAATGGTCAGTATTATTTCTGCTTTAGTAAAAATGTCCTTATATTGATAGGACACAATAGACAAGGATTAAAAAGATCTTATAATTTGCATATGCTTGCTTTTGCACAATAAAACAGAAAGAAATTCCATTGCTGGAGTCAAAATATAGCAAATATGTATAAAAATAAACAAAATTCAGACAATAGACAAATGCAGCATAAATATGTTTTATCGTATTACTTATTTAACACAGTGGTGATTATGAGACATGTTAAAGATGCCTAGAGTGGCTGTTTGGTTTGGGTGCTCTTGGAAAAATAAAATTCATATACCTGGTATTTCGTATCGTCAGAGGTCAGGTGCCTGCCTGTGGGGGAGGAAATTGGGCTTAAAAATTACGTTGTGGCAATTAATATCCATCTATATGATGCCACACTAAATAGTGGTACCAATTCTCGGGGGATGAACTAGGTCTACAATGTTACAGGTATCATTCCGCAGCCCCACTAGAAAAAAGAAGTATTTAACTAAGAAAATCCGTCTTTTTTTTTCACCACAATTATGAAAGCGTACTAGGATTCGAATCACTTTATATACAGTGCGTGAGTGCATGCATGTGTGTGTTTTATACACCATAATTTCCAATTGTGATCTCTTAGCTAACATTGTTTTTCTGAAGTCATAGGTTTGAGATCGGATGTTACTGAAGTCGAACTTTGTAGAATAGGGTGCATCGCGGCTCTATATGGGAATAATTATTATTAATTGAAAATTACATATGATAAAAAACGTTCTGTGGTATGGAGACTAGGAGAAAAATTGCCACAATGGGGTTGAACTTACGAAAAAAAATGGATAAAGATTTTTTGGTTAGAAGATTATAGATTCAAAATAAAATTAGCTTTTTGCAATATAAATGGCAAAGTGATGATTATTGATAGAGTACTGAATAGTGAATAATTACAATATGTGTGCACATTTCAGTCGTACGATAATCGCACTCTCCTCCTCCCCAGTGTAGAATCAGTCCGATCCGGAACTTTTGTAATACCTACTTTTATCGTGTACAGCCGGGGTGGGCATTAAGTCGATCATGATCATTGATTGGACCACAAGACGTTACCTGGTGACCGCCTTCACGAAGACCACAATAATCGGTATTCCATCATACGAAGTCCAGAAATATCGTATTTATTCAAATCTAAAGCCGCCATCGATGATTCTAAGCCACGCCCCAAAATTCTCAACGAGATTTTTGTGACAATTGGAAAAATAATCTCGCCTTAAAACGGTTATCGATATCAATTTTATGAAATTGAAACAGATTTAAAAAGGAAGAAACTAATAATGGAAGTGAATGTAATTAATTATTTTTATAAGTATTATAAACATTTAAATAGCCATGAAGCTGTAATTGTTCTAAATACCTCATCCACCAAATTATTTTTGACTTCGATTCTAAGCCGCTCCGGATTTTCAGTAACATTAAACGGGGGTAAACTGGGTTGAGAATGGCATCTGATGTTTAAAATACACGATAGAAAAAAATCGAATCATATGAGAGAAGGGCTACCGTTGAGATAGAAAATGCACTTCGCTATTTGGAGGTAATTTTTAGAAAAATCGTAGAATATTTTGGTTCGAGGAAAATTCGCTAAATAGAGATTATAAAATAGAGGAGTTCAATAAATGGAGGTCTAACTGTATTATGCTTTCTTTTCTTTCATTTACACCTACGCCACTGGGTGTACTGTAACCTCTCGTTGCAAAGAATTTGAAGTAGCCCGTATCTTGGGAAAAGTCTCCTTACACCCTGGTGTAATTAATTTCGACAGTAGATTTTTTAAAAATTAATACTGTAGCTGTTAAATGTACTTGGAGTGTTTCTTTCTTTGAAACTATTCAGTATATATAGAAATTATCTCCCATCACAGTTGAACTAAAGTAATTAAATGTATGTTTTTATTTAACAAATAATGTTGATTTTTACCATAGAAATAAGTAATATATAAATATTTTTTTAAAGTCAATTGTTTACTTAGATATATAAAAAGAAAAATTTACACATTTTTAGCTACATTTTGTCAAATATTACTAATTAATATAAATATCTATGACAGAATCCACAATAACATCAAGTGGTAATTGTTTATTGAGTATCATTAAAGTATCATATTGTCATCCAAAACAACCGTGTATGTAAAATTTCAGTTCAAACTGAATGCTTTAAAACGTGAGAAAAAAATATTTTCAATTTTGACACAAGTCGCCAAAACTGATGCTAAGGAGTCTTAACGTGGCAGTATTTTGCTAATTCTTTGAAAATATTTATTTTATTGAGATTAGAATTTTTAGTAATTATAATTAAATTACTGTGACAATGTCAAATAATCATGTATATAAAAAATTCCCAAGCTCAATTGGAAATGCTAAAATATAAATTTTATTAGATTGAAAATTCACGAAATAAATATATATATAGAGAAGGTGGCAATTATACTACTGAATTCAGAAAAACCAAACACCTAATCTTAATTACCTCTAATTGGTATATTTTACATAAAAGTGTACTTTAGTTTTATTTTTATTCATATGTATGCAAGAAAACATCTTTTACACATATATATGGAAACTTTATATTCTGAAAAAAAAATGTATCCATGATAAATGGCTTAATATGTCGAACTTTCAAGTCCTGATGTTGTGTTGTGGAAGTATTATATGCTACCTTATGTGACCTTTTTTTTCATTACATAACCGAGGTTTAAACTTCACTTGACATTGCTCCTCATTGTCTCTTTCAATATTCATCTAAGTGCGACGATTAAAAGAACCAGAATTCCTTCGACCTTATCAAAAATTCCTGTAAAAGCTCCTAGAAAACTTAAAATCCGCGCGACTTATTTGGAAATGGTATTGTGGTTATTGTGAAATTTTTTTTAATATAAATACTTTTCATGTCAATGTAAGAAAATTCAATTTATTATTCTTGGAGTAATAATGATTTACAAATCATAAAATATATTTAATAACTTAGAATTTGTGCAATATAATTATTTGTAATCACCTGAAGTGTATTAAAAGGCAAACTCCCTCTTAAATCTAGTTTAATATGTTTGCCATATATAAATCTGTGTGATTGTATATTTTAGGAACTGTGCCATGACGATAGGATGGTAGTAGGAGTGGTATATAAACCATGAAATAATAAAAAAGATAATGTAGTACATAAAAAATATAAGATTTAGAAATATACCTGTGCAGCAAAACATATAACAGACATTTTCCTCAAGGTACAAATTTATGATAACTTACTCTCAAGCTATTTCTTTTAGATAGTATTTTTTTCATTTTGGTAGGCTGCTTTTTGCTGATCTGTATACGCAAGTACCTTCTGGAATAAATATTTTCTATAACTATGTTTAATTTCAAGCATTGGTATTTCTTAAAAGTACTTGAGATTAAACTAAATCTCTTACATTCCCATTTCTTACAAAATGGAAAAAGATAACAAAATTACTTTTCTAAATATTTTCTCACTTTAATGTAATTTTATATTTTCTCTCCGCGCGTATGAGCATTAACATATATCTTTATATTTTAATTAAATCAAACAAACCCACTAAAGTTCCTTCTTGACTTGAATCAGACAAACTAAAATATAGGGTATTTGATTAACCCATTATAAAAGTAGGCACAATTAGGACCAAAAAATCAAAAAAAATCAAAAGTGTTTTATCATCTAAGTTATTTGCTTACTAAAATTAATATATGCAACAATTTAATAGAATTAAACAATTTTATATCGTGGCGTTCACTGCATCTTTTATGAAAACTTTATAATTAAAATTTGAGAACGCTAACTGTTCATTTGTGATTCAAGTTTAATACAAAATTAAATAAATATATAACGTAAAAATATGGCTGTATTCATCCCCTTGCGCAACATAGCAGATATATTTCTGCTCATGGGCTTCACATGTTTCTGAAACCACTGGGAAGAAATATGATCATAGAAGTTAGGAAAGGAAGGGGTTAGAGTAGGGGTACTCACAACCTTTGTTTCTGCCGGGCCACTTTTGCTGTATTTAGCTTTCGCCGGCCGCAACAAGGAGAATTAATTGGCGGGGGTGCGTTGAGACCAAGATAACATAGAAACTTTAAAATGTAAATTGATCAAAAAAACTTCTATTTTCTTCTTTTATTATTATTCTTTTTTTTTTTTTTCACTAATTTTCAAAATTTTAAGCTTTTAAGAATCACTCTTTCTTTTTTGCATCAATCGGTTTCATTTGATTCCAATAAAAACAAAAAATAGGGTGCCCTTTTTTCCGTTGCAATTACCATCGCAAAACCTTTTTTTGCTGTAAGATTTTAAAGGCCATTTTATCTTGAAAGAGATCTTACGGGGAAAAATTTTATTAATTTAAAAAGGGGGATTCCTGTTTTTGGGGATTTTAAAAAAAAAACCGTGACAAATTAACAATTACTGAACCAGGGTTTTTTCACTACAAAAAATCAACTTCCGTCATCTTGAAACAATCTGTTTTTCTTCGAATATTTTCCCTTGAGGATGGGAACCGGGTTAAAAATTTCTCCTCATAAAATGGTCCTACTGCTGTTGTCTTTAAAAACCCAATCAGAAGAAAAAAAAATTAATTCTCATCTGACATCGACAACAAAAAACCCAAAAACGTATATTTAATTTTTTTAAACAAAAAATTTTCCACCAAATTTTTCTAAAAAAATAATTTCTCAGAGCAATGGGTCATGACCGGGCCACTTAAAAAGGACCACTGGGTCGCAGGTTGAGTATCGCTGGGTTAGAGGTTCTGTAGTTCAAAAGATTCCTTTTCTTCTATTTTGCTGTGAAATAAAAGGCATTTATGTTGATTGCTGACTATTAAAATCAATTTGTTTAAAGATTTGTTTTTACTTGCACAGATATATTTTGCGATGGTCTTGCGTTCTATTTTTCCTAACTGTATTGTGCATTGTTGTTATAAATTACATAGCATTGCAATGGAATATAGGTTAATTGCAAATCTAGAAATCGAGTATATTTGATTTAAATTTAAAACAAAAGTGATAAAAAGTAGGATTATAAAATAATATGTAACTGTTACACTTTATTAAAGGAAGTTTACAAACTTTGCAACTAGTTTCAATTAAATTTTGGTTACATTTAATGAACTTTACATAAAAGGAAATATTGTAATTGTCACTTAAATATTTTTTAAGCTGAATGTGTGAGAGTAAGGAATTATTTGCTGTGTATTCCATACTAGCATGACTCCAGCTGTTTAACTTCATAGAAATAGTCATAAATTTCTCTTTATTCAATCCAACCCACAACAAGCTCATGATTAAATATTGCCCGAGGCAAATATATTCCCACTTCCTTTCACATAATATTGCAGAGTGTTAATCGAAACAGAAAATCTGACAGTCTAATTAAAGATCTCTTTTCTTCGCAGTACAGTGGAAAAGACTGCATTAGCGGATATTAACCCGATTTATAGAGCACAGGCGTAAGATTCCTTTCGGCGTCTTTGGTAACTTATAATTGGTACTCCATGTCATTTCACTTAATTTGAATGGTTAGTGATATGTTAACGGGATTTTTAGAAATATATTTCTCAATAAATGTTTTGTGTTATATCCATCTGATCCTTATTAATTTCCGTCACAATTCCTTATCTTCAATTTTATTTTGATTTATACATTTACTACCATTTATTTTTACTGTATTTATACGTATTTTAGAATATCCTGGAATTGGTTTGTATGAAAACCAAGTTAATTAATATTTATTTTATTATCAATTTATTATTTTATTTATTTATTTATTTTATTTATAAATCAATCTTCAATTGTTTTATTAGGAATTAAAATATAGCATCCAAATTCAAGTAATATGATATTTTCTTTATAATATTTCTTTTTTTTTCAAAGTTTATAACAATGTCTTAAAAGTATCACTGATAACATTTGATTGAGAATAATTTAATGTCATATATGATTAAGTAAATACTGAGAATTTAGAAGTGTTAAGCATTTTTATGAAATTCATCTCGCTGGTTTTTCACAATGCTAATACAAAATCAAAATTTGAAAACCATTAGGAAAAATAGGTAAATTACCTAAGTGTATGAAGTGTAATGATAGGTATACAAGTCACTATACACTTCTTACAATATGGAAATGTGAATTCAATAAATAGTTAAAAATCATTTAATTTTGTTGTATTTTACGATAGTTCTAAACTCACAATCGAATGAAGAGGGTGGCAAATAAAACTGAACCTCAACATTTTCTATACAACCATACTAAAAAAATAATTCTAAAATTGCCAGGAATATAATCGATGCCAAATCTTGACCCGACTATATTAATTCTCCAATTCATCCTGAGAAGCCGATCAAGTATATATATATAGCCCCTAGAATCATTTCCTGAAATAATCATCGTTAATTTTTCTAGATTTGCCTTGATGTATTTGTTTTTGTCTCAAAGCCCAGTACCACTAAAGACCCGCCGTGTAGGGCAGCGATGCACGTTAAATCTGTCGAGAGCTGAAACGTCCTCCCGTTGGTGTGGTATGGTAGTTAGGAGAGGTGGTGCCAGCTCAGGTGTCATCCATGTCACTTGACCATGGTTCAAAATTACGTGGTCCGTCGCCAAAAGCCCTCGTGTAGCTGAACAGTGCAACGTTAATATTCAATCAATCAATCAATTTTGTCTCAAAATTTGTCATCAAATTTGTGTCAAATTTGCCCTTGCTTAGTTCTTAGAAGGATAATTCTTATCTGGATTGCAAACCATCTTTAAAGGCACATTATTTGTTTTACAGAGCGAGCGAACGAGATGAAAACTTTTATCAACAATATAACAATATATAATAGAATTTATGGGAATGATAAGATAACTATTGTAACAAAAATAAGTTAACTTTAAACAAATTTGAGAAAAAAAAGTAATATTGAAAAATATAGCTTTTTAATTACAAAACATTTTGTACATAGTCAAATTGTATTATAAAGATCAAATTGTGCTATATCAATCATTTGAAATATTTCTTTATTATTTAGCTGCTTATAAAAAAATTTTCTATTAAAATTTGCTTTTCGGTGAACATTATTCAGAAAACAGAAAACAGTATCCTAATTCATTTTACCCTCTTAAGGTTTTATTTGAACTACTATTGTTATATTTGTATAAATTATCCTATTTATAATGCTTTCAAAAACGATAATTAAGGTGTATCTTACATTTAAATAACACGCAATGCTAAATAAATTGAAAAATAAAGAATAACAAGCAGTGATAAAATTAAATCTAATTAAAATAATTTTTAGTAATTAAACGCTTACAACATGGGATAAATTCTAGAAAGATGAAGAAAAATATCATTTCAATAAGAAAGAAATAATAAATAAAAAGTAGAATGAAATGTTTATTAATGAATAGAACGTTTACCATTTAATTAATGCATTTATTTTGTTAAATATTTAATCATTACATTCCTTAAAAAATTTACCCAGAGTTCATAATACTAAAAATTAAGTAATACGTTACGTTTATTAAGGTAAGAATTAAAAACGACACATCTAACTAAGTTTCTATGTAAAAGAAAATAAAAGTTTTAATTGAAAGAGATTAATTTATTAAATTGTTTGCATAGTAATTTAAACATTCAGCAGACAGTTGGAAAATTAAATTATCTCACAAACTTTACTTTGTTATCACGGTATTTAACTAACTCTATACTTTACTATAATACTATGAAAATTAATGAATAAATAATGCAAATTTATAGATTAAAATATAAATAGTGTTTTACTTATTAATTCAACTATAGTTTTGGTTTGATTTCTGGCAAATGTACTGCAAACGTGTCTTTATAGTAAAACAGATTCTTTAAAGGCCATTTACATACACGCGCTAATTAGTGAGACTATGTTGGACAATTTTACAAAGAAAGTTATGGACGAAATTCAAAATGTGTGGTGTAACAGCAATTTGACCGATACGCAATGAAAGAGATTCAGGTGAAATATTTGTATTAGATATTACAAGAGTTTCTTACATCATGCCCTTCCATGTTGTTTCCATGAAAAAATCCTATATATTGAGGTCTAAAGAATGTGGTAGCTATGCAAATAATCTGGATATACCATTCCAATAATGAAAATAGGTCAATTCGCGATGTAGTCTCGCACATTGATACGGAGATGTGCTTACGACACTACGTGTTTAAACGAGATGTGTCAGCGTAAAGTTTCTGAAACATCAAATTAAAACCTTTTCTAAAAAAAATTCCACAAACACGCCCGTCAAAAGCATGATGTAAAGTCTTTGAAAACCAGTCTACGAATTTTTTCTGAAATGCTATCGAATTGCTCTCACATATGCAAACTGGGTGAGTTCAAATCATCATAATGAACATCCCCGAGATTTCTGTTTACTGATGAAACTGGACAAGTGAACGCCCTCCCCCTTCTCATCAATAAGCAGATTTCAGCGTGGAAATTCTAGCTGCACAATATATTTATGTAAATCCAACGTACGAATGTAACACGTTGGAAATAAACGATTTCGCCCACTGTCTATAAACTTTGGATATGTTAGAGATGTAGCATATCCTCATGCCTCCATGCAATACGCACATAGCGGCGGTGCTTGGAACACCTAAGTAATTCTCGATCGTTTTAATACTTCTCAGGTTTCAAGCCGACAAGTCGGCCAAAGACGCCTCTATGATACATCCACCTTGTCCACCGATTTCTCTTAGATATGCCAAGCGACTTATCAGGGATAAAAATCGTTAGAAAGGAATACCCAACCTTAAAGAGCTGGCTGATGGATAATACTGGTCTTGTCTACTCGATGGCCAGAGACGCGCTCAACTTTATGTCCTCTCTAGGGAAGAGGGAGTTACGTACTTTAGAGTTATCACCAAACATCATTATTTGCTGGCCCATCTATTTAAAATTTGCCTGGCTAATTCTTTACTTCGTCCTCTCCGTAATCATGTGCCAATGACTGGGGAGCATTTATTTGGTTGCCCTTCTCTACTTTACGTTCGATCTAAAGACAATTATGGAGTTCTCCCTCCTACTACCGTAACTTATGTTTTGTACTGAACTGCAAGACGAGTGGACGTTGTCTGGTGTATTTTTTTTAAAGGTTTATTTCAATTTCTTGTAGCCCAGCTTTCTCTAAGATAGGTATCGATGTAGTGTGCTTTACCATCTAATCTAGCTGCTTACACGAAATGCTCCTACCTCAGTTAACCTTCATTACAATTAAAACAAACATTGGATGACAGGGCAGACGGCTGCACAGAAGATGCTCACGTTATACCTGTATAGCTGTTTGCGCGCATACATCCACGGTCCTACAAACATAACGAATATCAGCCTATTCCTCATAACTTAACCGAATCGCAACCATCTGTTGCAACACCCTCGCTTGAATAACCCACTTCCCACTTTAAGATGTACCTGAGAACATCATCCTATATCAGTGTGTGTGTGGCAATGTATACTTTCAGACACAATTTCCATTGTAAAACTTGTTCTTCATGTTTTCGAAACCAGCACGCAAAGTTTGTAAAATGACCTTATGAACTGAAGTTTAATTTTTAGTATTTTTTGTTAGTATCTTAAAGAACAATTAGTATAGTACACGCTGTTACTTATTAAAAAATATTTAATTTTTATAATAAATACTATATATAGCTGACTAAATTGTTAAACGAAAAGAATTTAATTAATCTGTTACTTTATATATCAGTTACTTTACAATAGTAAAACTTTATTAATCAAATTCTTCAGCAAAAAATATTTCATTGTGTGGGTTTTACCTTTCAAGATTATTTTTTTTTTTGAAAAATAGATAATCTAATTCTAATAATTGATTCGAGCTGATTTTGTGAAAATTATTCCACAAAGTAATAAAAGTAAATTATTATTATTTTTTTGTTAAATTTTTATTTTTACAATTTGTTTGGAGTTTAGTTTTGCGAGATTGGTTTTTCTGTATCTCGAAAAACATAGTCTTTCAAAAATGTATACATTAAGTGATAAATTTAACCTTTGAAAGTATGACTATGTAAACAAACAAAATAGAAAACAGAATAAATAATATAAAATAATAAATATGAGTTTCCATTCTTAAGGTTTAAATTAGCTAGTTTTTACTGCCTTAAAAATTGCATTCAAGCGTATCGGTATTAAATGAAATGTTAATACACTTGGGTGCAAAAATATCACTATGCTTGAATAAGAAATTTAAGAAAAAAGTCAAAGGAAATAAGTTTAATTTATCTTGTGTTTATGCATGTGTGGCATATATTTTCTTCGTAATATTCTACAACATCTGACAATAAAGTTCGGTGAATAGTCCTATAACATTAAAACGTAGATGAAATATTAACGAAAGTTACCTTACTATCCTTCGAAATAGTCACCTCCCAAAACTTTGCGCCCCTGACATCTACTATACATATCCTAGATATTTTCAAAGAAGTATACAGTTCAAAAGCCTAATCACATTTCGTTGGATATCAAGAATATCATCAAATACCTTTCCTTTCAAAGCGAGTTTGAGTCATGGGAATAGGAAAGAGTAGGTAGGATTGAGATCTGGCGAGTAGGGTGGTGGATCTTCAATTTGCACCCTCCCTTTTTGTCAGGAACTGTTTAAGGATACTGGTTGTGTGAGGCCGAGCATTTTCGTGAACAAAAATCACGAACCTTGTGCGTACTGGATCGTGCCCTTCGTAGACGTTTCATGAAACGGATCAAAATTTCAATGTACTTGCAGAATTCATTGTCATTCCCTCTTGTAGAAATTCCTTGTGGATAATGTTTTGAAAAGCAAAAAGGTGATGAGCATCGTTTTAATGAAGTAGGGGGTCTGCTCTGGACTTTTTCCGACGCGTTGATACAGGAGAACGCCATTCTATTCTTTGCCATTTTGTTTCAAGCTCGTACCTGAAGCACCAAGATTTTAGGACACCAGGAAGTTTCTTTCGGTGTCTTGCCGAGCTTAAAACAAAACTTTAAACTGACATTTTATTCCTTCATTTTCCTGTTGTCAGTTAAGAACCAACGCACTAAACAGGCACTTTGCAAAACAAGTCTTACAAACGACGCTCAACTGAACAACGAATGGGACAGAACACCTGCTGTTACGCATGTGCAGCGTTTTGTTGCCAGATAACCGTTCTAAGAGATTGTATATTTCCATCTGAAGTATTTTTATCTGTCTTTACGAAATACAAAAGAGCCAAAAATATTTTAAAACACATTTTGATACAGTTACATATCTTAGTTTTCCTTAAAATTGGCAACGTTGTAATCCATGCAACTATTTACAATATAGCGTTTATAGAATTTTTAAATGAGCTATAAATGAATTTTTATTTATTTATTTGACATATAAAGTGAAGCTTCATTTTACTTTGTTGTACATGTTCAAAATGTCCAACAGATTTTATTCCAGAAAAAAAATGAAACAAGATTCCATCAAAAATTAATGAAAAATACTTTAAAATCTGACAAAAAGCTTATGGACTTCATGCCAAAGTAATTTTTTTACATGTAAAAATATTCTTACGGAAATTTCATATTGTTATTTAATTTAATCTCGTTCCCAATGTTGTTTACGTCGTATTTGAGTTCGAGTGCCGCTGCCGCTGAAAACCCGCCGCTTAGCGGAGTTGGTGTACGTTAAATCTGCCGAGCAGACATGGATGTCAGCTTAAGCGTCATTCTACTCATTTGGCAGGGGTTTAAAATCTCTGAGATCCGCCTCCATTAGCTTTCACGGTGCTTTTGATCGCAACATTAGTAAACAATCATTCAATCAATTCTTATTCTTTTTGAATTCAGACTTGATCAATTTAAGTTTTTTATCCAAAAATTAGTTTGAAAGGGTAATAAATAAACTAAAATATTATGCATATATAACATACATCTAAGATATTTCTTGATAAAAAATATTTACTTTTGACATTTTAGGGCACTGTTATTTTTTTTTAAAAATTCGTATTCGAAAAATTAAAAGGACATACTTTTGTTTTAAATTTGCATAACTCTTTTAATGCTTTGATTAACAGGTTTATAGAATAAATATTTTTCAATATTTTTGCAACAAATGAACAATAAAATTTTTCGATTAAATCTGACAAAACTTATTTAAAACATTTAATGCTGCATAGTTATTTTGCCCTTTTCCAGACTGTATTCAAAAGTAAATGCTGCGTAATAGTAGCTTTTCTACTAAGAAATAAATGCAAAGATGGTAATAGTTTTATTATTTCTTAAATTTAGAGTGCAATTTAATCTACTAAAATCTCATTTATAATTTTTTCCTTTTAATTTTGACAAAAGCTTGAGTATTTACTGGTTTTATTAAGATTATGAATAATTTATCTCTTAAGCTAAGTAAATAAATATATCTTTTCTCTTAATTTTTCTTTCATGAAAAAACAAAAGTTCTTTATTTTTGTTACGAAAGTATAACAAGGAAATTTATTTTAGAGAATATGTAAATGCAATATTATAAAAAACCCCAATTTTTATGTGTTTCAAGTGTGTTCCTTTTTTAGTGAAAGATACAAAATATACGTAAAATTTAAAAATTGATTTTGTTTTATTGTCGTAGATGTTTTTGTGTGTGTGTGTGTGGTCTTTTATCTATACTTAATACTATAATAAAAAAAAACCTTAAGATAATTAATTAAAACGTCAGGATTTTTCCAGTAACTCTTAAGAGATTTAAGCTCTGATCTTAGTCTTTCTTAACTAATAATTTAATTGTTCTTATACTGATTAATCCTGGTAGTTATTTCGCCATTGTTTAGATGTTTACTTAGGAGTTTTCCTGATTAGATTTCAACAATTAAATGTCTCTAATTTTTTGTAGCGTGTTTACCTATTATCCAATATTTTTTTTAAAACGGCTTTTTAAAATTGTCTTTGTTTCGTTTTAAGAAAAATATCGTCTAGCAAAACAACTTAAAATGTTTTTCGTGTAAAAACTTTTATATGTACAAAATTATTCAAACCCAAACACTGAATTATAAATGAGGTTATTAACTAACAACGAGATAAATATGATAAATGTCATAAGCAATTCGCTCAATAACAAATTTGAGACAATTTACAATTTAAAAAATGTATTTCATAAGTTGAGAAAAGAAATGCATATTTGAAAAGCGTTTAAATCAAAGTTGTTTTGTGAAGTGATATTACGAATAATAAATAGCTACTATATTACATTTTCAGCTTTAAACATATTAAAGTAGAAAAATTAAAAAATATCTCCAATTGAAAAGTTTTCAAATCTAAGTTTTTACACCAATCAATCATATTTTGTAAAAATAATATTAATTTCACAGATTTTAGATTTATATGAGCATATAAATTGCTTTAAGAACACATCCTCTTGATTATCTGAACAATTTTCAAAATTAACAAACATCAAATAAAGAAACAAATAAATCATATATTGTTGATAGCATTCATGCATTATAACATGAAAATATAATCTTCCCCTTACATATAACATTTAAGATATGTAACAGGCAACCGTTATATTTATAAGATGCAAGTATTGTTTATACAAATTCGGTTGATTGATTGAATATTAACGTCGCACTGTTCAGCAATACGAGGGCTTTTGGCGACGGACCACGTAATTTTGAACCATGGTCAAGTGACGTGGACGACACTTGAGCTGGCACCCCCTCCTAATTACCACACCACACCAAAGGGAGGACTATACAAATTCGGAATCCGATACATTAAAATTAGCAATTAAAAATAATCACCTTTAAACTTATTTAACTCAATCTTAATCTTTGGAACTCCATTATTTCAGTATGGACCTACCAAAGTATTGACATACAAGCCACGAATCTAACAAGGAATTGTTTCATATAATTATGCATAAGAAGGTTTTCTGAATCATAGACATTAGAATATATGCATAAATGTATTTTTTAATCATGCTGTAGGTTAAATTAGGTTAACAGTTAGGTGGACTGCTAAAAGGATTTTATATGAAAGTTTATAACAAAGCAAGGTGCATTAAAAATGTCTTCGCTTCATAATATGGATTTTTTTCCAAATAAATATTCTATGATATTTTTAAAAACGTATTGTATATGTTGTTATAATTATTAAATATGAATATTTATTGTAAATGAACGATTATCTCACTTATATTAGCAAAGTAAAATCCAAAGTTATGAATTTTAATTGAATTATATCTCTTTAAAATTAAATCTGTGCACACATATCCGAAGTAATGGGTTCGTTTGCATATGCAAATAATTAAGTTACTGTAGGATAAACTGAAGTTACGAGCTCTCAAACTGAAATTTAAGATAATCGAGATAAACATTTGAAAGATTATGCATTTAATTACGATTCTAAGAGAATTTAATGTAATACAATGCCCTTAACTTTAGATCCATTGTTTTAATCTAAATTGCTTTTCTAAGACACATTATTTCTCCTTTTTTGAACTGGTTAGTCAGTTTTTATTAATTGTAGTGGAATAAACTTTAAAAAAATCTTAGATTTCGTATCCAAATTCATTTAAAATATCACAACATATTATTTATTAAAATATTTACTCTGTGAAACGTAGTTGTTGAATTAATAACAGAATACAATACAGCAAAAACATTTGAACTGAAAAATTGTGGAGTAAAGTTGTATAGTATTCTCACACTCATAGTAGTTTTGGAGAAATGATGGACCTATGCATGCAGAAACTTTGAATACTTCAAAGCACAATTATAAATTGGTTGGAGAAATTTTACAGTTTTTATGAATAAATTAACAAACCTGCTAATTATCATTAGTGTTCTTAATTATTTTGAAGTGTTTTACTTAAATTCTATTTAAACAAACTGAAATGAAAGTGTTGTGAAAAAAGTACAACTAAGTTCACATTAAATTTATTTCATTTCAGATAAAAGTCGTATATTTTAATAGCAGATAAATATCTATAACACGAATTAGGAAAAGTCAAAATTTTAATTTAAATAGACATTTATGATTACTCGACAACTGATGGTACACAATTATCTTTTAAATATGTAAACAGTTATTTTTAAAATATAGTTATTATAATTTTTGGAATATAAATAATAGCTTTAAAAATAAAAAAGAGCATAAAAAAATTATAATTCTGTACATAAATATCAAAATGCTGTTTGTTTAAAATAAATAACATTTTTTATGAACTTAAAAAGTTGTAGTTCAAAAATATACTTTTTTCAAAAGCCAGCGATAAGAGCACTAAAATGAATCCGCATAAATAGAAGGATTTTGTATGAGATAACACTTAGCTACCGTAAAATCCGGCGTATAACGCGCACTTTTAACGCCAAAAATAAAATCAAATTTTACGGGTGCGCATTATACGCCAAGTATAAAATGATAACTTTTAAAACAGAAAAAAGATATGAGTATAAAGCAGATTATATTTCTACATATATAGAAATACTTTTTATTTCAAAGTTATGACTTACTTAACGAATTTAATGAGTTGTAATTCTAGAAGCATACTATTTTTTCTCAAAAGCCTAGGATAATACCTCGAATAAATGACTTAAAAACATAATAGCACAACATATGTACATTTTAGGTTTCTTCTTAAAAAAGTGTGTGCGTTATATGGCGAATATACATCAAAATTTAAAAAATCAGCTTGAAAATATGGGTGTGCATTATACGCCGAATTTTACGATAATTTATTTGCTATTTAGTATTCAGAGTTATTACATGTCGGCTCGGTGACTTAGAGGAAGCGTACCGGCCTCGTAAGCCCTAGGTTCGATCCCGGCTGAAGTGGGATTTTAAAATCGTTCACACGCATGTAATATGATTATGTGGCCTGTAAAACATTCTTTAAGTACCAATTTGGCTCTGGTATTCTCGGAAATATTTAGCATCCGAAAAGAGCTTGAATTAAATTTAACTTACACGTCAAAAATTTGGTAGCGTGAACCGCCACTAAATGGTGCAACCTCTGAAATGGCTCTCACACTTCGGATATGTCTGCAAAGACCTACGGGCCAAAATGCAGCCCATTTGAAAAAAACCTGTATAAACCCCCAGTTCATCGTCTTTTGGCGATGATTATTCACGCCAGAAAAATTGTGGTAACCTGTATTTATAAAAGTGCTTGCACTCAGCAGATGTAGGTACATTTTGAAGAAAGTAGCTGAATCTGAACCAATCTAACAATTAGTAATTTATAGATTATTAAAGTTTGTTGTTATTTTAAATTGAGTTATTATTTGATCTGAATTTACTGACTTAAGAAAACTTTCGACGAACTTGTAAGATACCGAATTGTATTCAATAAGTCCGTTTTGAAAAGTCCAGTTATAAAATTTCACATATTGTTAGGAAATGAAATCCTCAGAGCGTAAAGATAAAAATGATTTTTTTTTAAGAATTACTGAACCCAATAAAAGACTTTCAGTCGAATTTGATTAACTTCAGATAGAAATTTCGGCGTTTCATAAGTAACGAGACCTGTAATGAGCTAGATTTATGAGATTGCGTTGATTTTTTTTTTCCTACTATGTTACGCGATCACTCGCGTTCTCTTCTCTCCTCTAAGTACCGTATTCTCTCTCAAAACTCTAAATTCCTCAAGTCATTAAGGTCTAGCTGTAAAATGTGTGATGCAAGGCATCTACTTCTCAAAAACTTCTGTTCTCATATGAGAGAAAAAGAAAACGCGGAATGATTTATATGAACGGTGAATCGAAAGGAATGGATTTGCTTGAGAATAACTTGATAAAAATAATACATTCTTTCATTTACATTGTCTTCTCTCATTTAAAATTTTAATAAATTTTATATATTGAAGAAATAAGAAAAATTGTTCCACAGAAGTATGATTTAATTATAGTTATGATTGTTTTCTGTTATCTTTTGAGCATGCATAGTTTTACTAAATGTATCTAAAATTTTTAAAAATGTCTGTTTTAATTAAAGTTTGGATGGATTTAGTTGGACCTTGTTGAAGTTTTGAATCATAAAAAACAACACAACTTTCCTAGTTTCATCACTCCTAACATAAATAGAACTAACTTGTAGTAGAACCTTTCTTACAATTTCTTTTTTAATAACATCTTATATTTAAGATACATGAGAGCTATTGGCAATGGATTTCTTAATTTTGAGTCTTGATTTAGTTAAGGAGACGACGTCCAAGTCACTGCATCACTCTGAAAAACTTCCACAATACGCCATAATATTGGATAGATTTGACATGCTCAGGTCCCTTTACACGTTTCATTCGATATTTACTTGAAGCATATTTGATATTTCATTTAAATATTCTAAATTTCTCTGGAATTTCTCTGATTTACTAAAAGTTCCAAATTAATTTCAATAATATTTACTAGAATTAGAGCAATTTAATCATTATGTTAATAAGATTTTACTAATTCTTGATTGTAATTAATTAGGTTCATTAAACCTCACTCCCTCATATCATAAAATCCATCTACGTTAATAATATACCCCATAGTTGATTTAAATGTTGTTTCTTTTTTCAATTCCTACACTATTAGCTCACACTATCTATATATTTATTTATTTATTTATCCTGGTGGGATTTTCTATCTTTAGTAAAAATACATTTTAAAGCACTCAATTGAGCTGAGATTTTACATACATGATTATTTTGGATGATAATACTATAATTTAATTATAAGTAGTAAAAATCAATTGATTAAAACTATTTATTCAAAGAATTACAAATACAGCCCCATTTGCATCATTTTTGGCGACTTTGCGACCCTTTTGGCGACTTGTGTCAAAACTTTAAAAGATTTTTTTTCTCTCGTTTTAAAGCATTCAGTTGAACTGAAATTTTATATACACGATTGTTTTGGATAACAATACGATACTTTAATGATAATTAATAATAATCAATTACCACTTATATAATGTTGTGAATCTGTCCAATGTATATACATATTTATATTAATTGTAACTCTGTAAAAAATATTAGCTAAAATAAATTGTTTCTTTGCTGATCTTAATTAGGAATTGGTAACTTTTACCACACAACAAAGAAACTTTGAGGGTGGATGATTTGGTGTCCTTAAAACACTTGTCTATTGACTATTTTGAATTCACAATGCAGTATTGATCCTATGTAAAATGTGTGATTTCTATTACGAACCTAACCTAAAATATATAGATTTGAATGAAATAAAATGTATCCGAAAGAGAAAAAATGACGAAGGTTTTTCTGAAATTACAATCCAATATTAGGAGACATTTCAAATATTTTTTAAAGATTAAAAGACGCTCAAATAAATTATTAAAAATACCTATAGAATATTTTCAAATAATTAGAATGAGGAGTTTGCTGTTTATAAACAAAGAAAAAACAATTAGGTGTTTACATTATAAAGGTAACTATGTTTTTTATTACGTTATATATATATTTTTTATATCATTGCCAACGTTAAGTCTTTCACAGTATTCTATATAAAATTCAGTCTTACTTCCTTTCTTAATATCTTATTCTGAGAATAAAAGGTGACAATCATTCAGGGTTAAGCTAACTGATTTTTTGACGTGAGTGACGGTTGTCAAGTTCAAATATATATATATATATATATATATATATATATATATATATATATATATATATATATATATCATATTTATTCATTTTTCCTTTTTAACTCTCTCTATCCGTATTTTGCACTATAAAATTGTTTCATAATTTAAGTTATATTTCAGCATCTAAAATGCTAATGCAAACGTACTTCAAAAAATTACCTCTGAAGGTGTACAGATACTTTAATGAAAAGGAAACATATATTATTTATCCGATATAACACGTTTACATTACTCAGGACTTAGGTTAAGATGTTGAACATAAGAACAATACTAAAATTAATATTCACATACTTATTTAAAGGTTTTATTTTCAAAATGATTTATTAATATCATGAACAATTAAGAATGATAATAGCTTCATCTTTTTGTGATAAAAATTAACTAAATTATTAACCCTCACGGGACAATCCTTCAATATTTCAACTGAAAGGAGTAATTTCGTAAAAACAAGCTTAATTCAAATACAGGACAAGAACTTTCTTCCCCTCTCTATTGTTTTCCGATATTTCTGGAGTCTGCCAAAATCCATAAGCATTAGTTACTTGACCTAACTCTTTGGTTTTCAAACGAGGGCTATAAAATTACCTTTTTCCCTCTATTTTTTAATCTCAAAAATATCCACTGCTCAATAATTGTGAACAGCCTGTTATCCAATTGTCATTGTTTGATATAAGGTTGTGGTTATTGTTTCTAATCCAAGTTTGCTTTGCTGCTCCATGAACCCAAAAACTTCTCAGAATTCTAAGAACAGAAGAGGGTCTAGAACAGGGGTACTCAACCTTTTTTTCTGCTGGGCCGCATACATATGTTAGCTATTTCACCCGGGCCGCAACATGAGGTTAAAGGAGGGGGAATGCATTATGATCAAGATAACATTGAAAATTTAAGATGTGGAAAACTGATCAAAATATTGTTACTCCTGTTTTACTTTTTTTTTTAATTATTATTTTTGTATTTTTGTCACTAACACTAGATTAAGAGAATTTAAGAAACACTCCTTCACAATTTTTGCATCAGTAAACGGTTTCCTGTGATTATCAATAATATAACAAATTTCATAGGGTATCTTTGTTACTGCTGTGACCTTACCACTGACAAAGTACTTTGGTGCTGTTTCAAAGAATATCCAATAAAACCTATTTATCATCTCGTGAAAGAGATAATGGAGGAAAAGAGTCATTGAATGATTCCTGTTTATTGGTATTTTTTAAACACATTTTTCGTGTAAAATCAAACAAGTACCGATCCATGTTTGCTTTTCATTACAAAACAGTCAACCTCCAAATCGTTCGAATATTTTTCGCTTGTAAGATAGGAAAGAATTTTAAAAATTAGTTTCACCCATAAAATTGTCGCTACTCTACTGCTGTCTGT
This sequence comes from Trichonephila inaurata madagascariensis, assembly GCA_019973955.1. Lineage (NCBI taxonomy): Eukaryota > Metazoa > Arthropoda > Arachnida > Araneae > Nephilidae > Trichonephila > Trichonephila inaurata. Next base: position 2,274 of record BMAV01014221.1, on the reverse strand, counting down.
TATCACTAACCGTAATCGTTACAAGTAGAAAAAGATCAATTCACAGCCGTGCGACATCAACAGCAAAAAACAACAAATAATAAAATTGGTATATTTGATTTCTTGTCAAAGAATTCCCCACCAAATTTTTAATACATTGTTCATAAGTGAATTTCTCAGAGCAATGGATCATGACCGGGCCACTTAAAATGGCTCGTTGGGCCGCAGGTTGAGTATCGCTGGTCTAGAAGGATCTCGTCTTTTTTATAATTCAAACAAGTCAAGATATGAAAGAAGGATTCGTGATAAAGGGAAGACAGCAGCTTCAACTGGTCCTAGGGCATGCGGCACTTAAAATGAGAAGATTGATTTAGCCTCATGTGTCTGTTTGTTTTAGCTGAGCATAATGATATGACCTTCACGCCTAGTGTGACCCTACCAAGATAAAATTCTCCCAACGTACTTCACCCATACTGCACAGGTACACTTCTCAGCCACTTTGAGGCAACACACAGGACTTAAAGGAGTTGATATAGCACTAGAACGTCCATTGGTGTCAATTTGACACCGGAGCCTTATAAATTTGTTCTTCTTTCCGCATTTTTTCAGAGAATTTGAAAATTTATCGTGACTTTTAATTATTTTCCATGGTAATTACTCAGTAAATGTTTTGTGGTTCTAGATTAATTAGGAGAAATTTTACAACTAATTATACTTAGAACGTCCGCTGGTGTCGTTTCGTCACAAAGGCAATTTATAATCATAAATAGTTGTCATTCATCATTACTATTACTAAAACAAACTAACCAAAGTACTATCGCCCATTTATTTGACCTTGAATGCAGTGTTATTGGGTTAGCGGAAACTAATATGTTTTTCTAGAATTGTTGCGTGTAAGTGTTTCGTTACATAGCATTTGTTTATCAGCTCGTAAAATTTTTTCTGATGAAAGTTACTAATTTATTGCGAGAGATTTCTAAGAATGATTCAGATCATGGTGAACTGTCTTGCTCTAATTTAGATTCCGATGAAACCATAAGATTGAGTGAAAAAGATTGCGACGAATATGAAGAAAGTGCAGATATAACTCATAATATTCCAGTAAATAGTGATCCATATATATCGCTAGGAATGTCACAGAATGAATACCGCATAACAGTAATGTTCCTGGCAGATTTGCGACGAGCAGTGGTCCAATAAGCTTCGCGAAACATAATGTCAACGACAGTTTTTTATGATAAAAAGGGTCACCAAATATGTTAATTACATTAAATAATATTAAAAAGTCATAAAAATAAACCCTACTGAATAGTAGTCCTTCAATTGTTTAGTTATTACAATTATGTTACATATTTTATATAATGGTGTTGAAATGCTACCGGTGGACGTTTAACCTTTAACGTGCACGCAGCTAAAATACAATTTTCTTTGATAAAGTACTTGATAAATGTAATGTCCTCATCATCTATAAACATTATTTAGTCACAAAAAAAATCTAATCGTGGGTTTTTTTCCTGGGTGGTGGCTAGACCTTATAGCTACTGCGCATTTAGGACATTTAACTTACTTTTCAGAACAGAAATAATGAATCATATTACAATAAACTTTTTAATGAAACATTAACATTTATGTAATAACTATTTCAATAACAATTAAATACAAAGTATAAGTGTAATTTAATAATAATAGAATAATTGTACAACATAGAATACTTACTTAGAAAATATATAGAATACTTAGAATACACATTGCACTTGGTATATATCCACATTTTATATTTTATTTAATTTTAGTATGAAAAGTTAGAAATAAAGTAATATTTTTGAGAATTTAAATTAGTTATTTCCCAAATTTTATGAGCTATTTACTGTGGTACTTAATAATATGCTAACGTTTTCTCCGAGCAGGAAAGCTGTAATAAAAGATTTTCGAAACCGAGAATCTTGTACCACAAATTGTAAACAAAGTTTGTTTATATTTCCCACCCCCATTATTCTCACGTGATTCTAAATATTTCCTGTACTCTCTCGAGTACAGGAAAAGCGAAAATTTCTAGGTCATTTTTCTATTCTAGGTGGCCAGTGGCCAGAGCTTCTATCCACATATTAAAGGTTTCCAAAAACCTAAATATTTTTTTTTAACTGTACAATTGCTTAAATCATTCAGATGAGAGAAAAGTATACTTAAAACATGTCGAATTTTTTTTCAAACATCAGAAATTTTATTTATAGTAATCAAAATATAATTTTTAGATTTAAACCGGAAAGATGTTTTAACTACCCATCGGGAAGGGAC
>BMAV01014220.1:0-23692 GCA_019973955.1 Trichonephila inaurata madagascariensis | reverse complement strand
TTGTTTTGCCCTTGACATCTGCTCCCCTCTAGTTTTCGAAAGCCTTAAGCTGACCTATTTCCCCCCTCTAAAATGAAAGTACTAATTCTCAGAAGAATTGTTTTCGAATATCTATTATTCAGTGTAGGGTTGACTTTTATTAGTGAAAGATACTATTACTTTAGAACGTGTTACACGCGTTTGTAACGACTGAAACAGTGCAGAATATATATAAAAGCACGCAGTGCGTTTGTACAGTTGAGGGATAAATTGAGATGAACGCGCTCAGCGTGTTCGTAACGGTCTAAGAGAAAGCAAATTATAAAAATCTATTAGTTCAAAATGAAAAATCTAGTAACGAAAAAGCAAATTTAAATTAAAAATTAATTTCAATTTTTATTAAGGTCATTCGGTCTTAGGATTTTTTGTGTGTTAAATATGCCTTAAAATGCCAGTATCACTAAAATAATGGAAGAGATATGTAAACACAAGCGTAGGAAAAACAGTAAATTTTAAATTTAAATCACAAACATATTAGTCCTTAGCATGTTAATTAACAGTTAAAGAGAACCAAAATAAATAAATACCGTAAAATCCGGCGTATAACGCGCACTTTTAACACAAAAAATAAGATCCAACTTTAAGGATGCGCGTTATACGCCGAGTAAAAAAACGATAGGTTTAAAAAAAAGGAAATGAATTTAAAAAAATTTACTTCACGCATATCGAAATGATGTTTTTTTAAAAAGAAATGACATGTTTTTGAACTGAAAGGTTGTAACTCTAAAGAAACTATTTTTTTAAAAAGTCTGGATAATACGTCGAATAAATGGTTTCAAAACAAAAGAGCATAATATATTAACACTTCGATTTCTTCGTAAAAAGGGGGGTGCGCTTTAAATGGCAAATATACCTAAAAAAAAAAAAATGCAGCTTGAAAGTATAGGTGCGCGTTATACACCGGTGCACGTTATATGCCGGATTTTACGGTAAACATCTTTGAAATTAAAGAATAAAGAGAAACAGTTGATTGAAATAAAATTATTCTAGACTGAAAATTCTTACAATTTTCAATTCTTACCATCAGAGAATGGGCTATTTAAATAAGCGTCAAAATAGCGATTCTTAAACTTTTACTCGCCACTGTTCAATTTTTTGTATCCGTTTGACATCGCGGCTCCTGAAGATCAATAGGTTTCTCAATAATCCTACCTCTACTTATATAGACTTTTTTTTAACACTTCTTTATTTTCCCCTTTAACTGAATTAATGTTCTTGAATAATAAAAAACTGAATTAATATTCTTGATTGAAATACATATTTTAGTACAGTTCTTTCATTGGAGGCAATTTAATGATCTAGTCTATGGTGGAACATTTTTCAACGAAGCGTTTCAGAGTCTGTAGAAGATGAAAAATTTTAACATTAAGTGTGTGAGGACATCCTAGAAAAGCGCTGGAAACCTCCGGGATCCACGGACCACAGTTTAAGAGCTGATGCGTTAAAGAGCAGATTTTAATAACTAGTATGAGAATATGCCTTTTTTTATATTGCAGGAAAACCAAGGAAAGTTGCATGTTTTTCAAAGTATTTCTGATTATCATTATTCATACGATATACATACATACATACAGATATATATATGTGGGACGGTGTCTAGGGGAAGAGGAAATTTTTTGACGGAAAACATAAGCCAAGTTTAAAAAACAATTAATTTATTAAGATAAGGGAAAAGGCTATTTACAGCCTTGAATTATTTACAAGAAGATAAATAAAAAAATAGTTCGAACGAGAGAGGATTCACCTGTGACATGGGAGCGCCAAACATCGCTAGGCCTAAAGAAGGGGGCTGCGTTGCTTACAAAGGCAAAATCGCTAAGAGGACGTCGACCTCCTCACTTCGTTCGTGTCCGGTGTGTGAGTGACAAAATGATCTCGCACTCAGGGGCCTTTCTGACTCTGCTCGAATTTTTTCTTTGGGGGAAAAAGCCTCTCGATTCACTTCGGTTTTTTTTGTGGCCGCCATCTCTCACATATCTCTCTCTCTCTCGAAAAAAAATTTAAAATCAAAACACTCCCAACCCCTCGAACCCAAATAATTTCTATTTCCCATACACCACACGCCCCACGCACACACACACACACACACACACAAAACACACACACACACACACACACACACACACACACACACACACACACACACACACACACACACACACACACACACACACACACACACACACACACACACACACACACACACACACAAGTGTGTATTTAAAAATCAAAGAAAAATACTTTCTAACCTAAAACCCAAAAGACAAAATTTCGGCTTATACTATATAATACAAAAACAAAAAAATTTTTTATCCCCCAAATTTTCCCAATAAGTAATTTCCGTAAAAGCGCAATTTTAAATTAAACATTGTAAATTTTTTATTGATTGACAAATTATACGTTTAGAGTTAAGAAAGGGGGAGAGCGTAAGGCATAGCTATGGTTTTGCGGGATACGGTTTTTTTCATTTGAAATTTGCCGTGATTGTTTTGTGGCTGAATTTTATTGATACAGGGCTAAATTTTCTCTACCAATTCTCTCCCACGTCGTTATTGGTCTTGGGTTTGATAACATAAGCCTTACGCTTCATAAGTTCCTAAAGGAAAAAGTCTAACGGATCTAAGTTGCATGATTTAAGCCAAATCTGATCACCAAAACGGAAAATTACACGAACAAGACATTTTAATACATAACTTAACATTGAAAACGCATTGTTCTTTCGTATAGTACTCCTTTTTTAATAACCCTAAACTATCCCTGTCAAGTGGTGTTTTTTTTATTTGTTGGGAACACTTAACCTCACAAATGGCGCAAAATTCAAATTTTGCGTGAATTTTTTATACTCTATATATTCATGTATTTCGTTTCTCTTAACGTGAGACAAAAATCGCTTAACACGAAAAGATTTCCCTTCTGAAAATAAACAAAATACGGAAAACACTACCCGGATTGGAATGTCCTTTTGTATTATCGGAAGAATTCATTGCAGTAGATGATATTAATGTATGTACAGCCCCAATTATGGCATAAAAAGACATTTTTGAGTTTGTCCAAAGCTTAAAAAATACTGATGCAGATTCCGACTATGAAAATGAAATGAATAATGCAGTTCATATGTTCCCACATTATACGAAATGAGGAACGTCATAAGAAGTATTCGCAGTTATTTAGACGTACATTATAATGACGAAATGAATAACAAAATGGACGATATCGAACATTTTGTTGCCAATTTCATGCTAAAAAAAAATACAAAGGAAATTCGACAAAACCCCGATACCATGTCTGGGGTTTCCCGTAAATTAGAAAGGGGTGGGATTTCTCGAAATGATATGAGACTTTTATAATTCTTAATATGCTTTTTTAAAAATTTTCAAATTAAATTTGATATCGAACAAACTTATATTAAGTGAGAATAAACACACTGTCTTAACCAACTCGGATCTCAAATTTTTAGATCACTTATCAATATAAATATATTATATCTGCCTAAACACAATCTCAATAATATACTAGCGTTTAGAATATAATCCTCCCACCTTGGTTGAATACTCAACGGGTTTAATCAACTTCCATATTCAGTTAGGGTTCGAGTGCAATAGTATGCACCTTGTAGTAAGGGCTTGATACCCTGATGCTTAGGTAGGCTGTCAAAATACACTTCTACCTTTTCGCACTTCCTCTAAATTGCTATCCGTGCTCACTAAACTTTCTATCCTTTTTAAAGGTTATTTGCATCTATGCTTCTTTTCACTTCTTGGATTTGGGTTGGAAAATTTTTTGCCTTTCGTGGCCGTCAAAGAACGTAGAGGTTATTTTGAAGAAGAACCGAGCGATGCCCAAAAATAATCAGATTATTTCACCAAAACTCAATAAACGTTTTGTTTTTTAAAAAAAATTGAAAATTTTGAATTAAATTTCTTTAAGTACTTGCTAATGTTTTTGTTTGATTGATTTTTATTAATCTTTTATCTACGTAAATAAAATGTACTCAATAAATTTAATTTTTTTTGAATATTTTTTGTAATTTCCTTTAACCAAAAGGTTTTAACAAGAAAAAAATATAACATTCCCCTTTTTTTTTCTGTTAAACGATTTTCACTGTATATAAATATAAACCATGTTTTGGGCCATAATTTCAAAAAAAATTTAAAATGTTCAAAACTTTCTATAATTTTTACAGATGTTCAGCTTTTGAATTAAAAAAGAAGTCGTTAACTATATTAACATCTCAGGTGTCCTTAAAGATGCCGTGTTGAATGATTACACTACTTTAGAAGCGGAATTTTAAGATCTATTTAATTTAGAGAAACAGTAATGATAGTTTTCCCCATAGAAACATATTTTTTCTCTCCTTACAATAAGTTTCATTATTTTTCGGGAACAATCCCCTTACTCTTAAGCCTTTACAGGATCAAGTTTTTTTTCATGCATAGAAGGGATAGAGATGTTTTTTAATGGGTTGAATATTTTTTTTTGGAAATGAATATAAGGCATTGTTATTAGCATTGTTATACAGGAAATAAATTACTGAGATTAAATTTTCATGACTTGGGTGTTTCCAATTACTTGAATGTATATCATTCTTTTTTTTTGAATCGAATTAAAGTTGTAAGGAAAAATAATGAGAATATTTCTGGTCATTAATTTTAATACGAGATTTTGTTTACATTTCAATACTTAATTGGTGAGTTTTATTTCATTCAAATCTAGATTTATTTAAATAGGCGTTGATTGTCAAGGGTTTAGTATGAAGGAATGTTAATGAATAATCTGCCAAATTGAATGCTCGATAAATATAGTACTACACTGTTACCAATTTAAAAACATTTAGGCGGATCTATTAATATTTACGGCAAAACGGTGTGACGTTTGGGAAAATTAATGATAACGGAAGAGTTAGGAAATTAAAAGAAAGGTTTATTTAAGTCACATCAATTAATTGCAGTACATAATTTTACATTGAAGTTATTCCAAATACAGGTTTTTTCGTTAGAGTATGGAATATGATATTTGTGAGGGAAGAGGTCACATGACCGTTCTCTTTAGTGTTTTTCAACGGACTCCTTTTCTGCCCGCTTTGGGGTGGAGAGGTAACCCTTGAGCTCATGGCGCAGAGGGCTTTTATCACGGTCATAGTTTGCCGGGTCGATGACAGAAGACAGGACCCTGTTAGATTTAGAGGTGCCCATGGGCATAGGAACGCTGTTATCATATCCACAAAAATAAGCCAATTTTTCAGATGTGTGATGCAAAAACGTCATATTTAGATTCTGAAGAAATTAAGATCAAAATTTAAAGAAGTGATCTGTGTTACTATTGCTGCTAGTTAAGCTATTCAAATTAAGGTATTTGACTACGTTCGAGAAACCGTAATTTTGCAAAACCGTATAAACGGGAAAATTTTTTAACATTAATGTCCGAATTATAGAATACATATTTAAAACATTGTCTTAAAAATGTAATTACAAAACAATTATTTCAGCGCAATTTTTGTCAAAAAACTAAGATCAAAATGACATATTTTTAAAATATTTTCCTTTTATGAAAAGGGATTCTATATCAATAATAATACTATTTTTTACCTATAAAAAACCAAGACCTCTTCAGAATTTGAGCTAGAAGTTTTGAAAAAATCACCTTATTTTTAGAGTTACGATCATCTGAAATATAAGGGTTGCCCAAAAAAAATGGACGCATATTATTGCGTCAGGTCGGAAAATCAGCTATGGGTAAGCCACCAACAAAAACGGACGGTAGGAAATATACACAGCATACGACGTTTAATAAGGGAAAACCCATTAGTGGTAAGGGAAAATTTAAAAGGCTATAATTATAGGCTTAAGTAATGTTTGTTTCAAAATAGGAATGCGTCCAGATCGTAACAACCCCGTGGCAGTTGGGTTTCTGATTGCGGAAGTTGAGATAAAATATTTACTAATTTACTGAAAAAGGGAAACAAAACAAAATAAAATTCTGATATGATAAAAAAAAAAATACCCATTTACACTGATAATAATACCTTTTAAATGTATCAGTACTGCACAATGTAAATTTTACATTTTAACTCAACAATATTAAGTTAAGAATAAAACTTTAATAATTAACGGTGACTCTATGGGATTGTCATATGTAATATTATGTACAAAATTTAGTTCTTATCTTGATCATTTTTGTGCGGTTTACTGTTAAAGTCGTATTGTTACTTTAGCGTCAAAGTATGCTATTTATTGAATTCAACTTTGGAGTAGCTAGACCTAAAGAGACCATGTATTAAAATTCCTGGTGGGCTTTTTTAGGGCTCCTTAAGACACTACGATTTTTCTCTTACGCGTTTTGCGGCCCCGTATCATTGATATGGCGGTAGCTACGCATCTGAATTCAATATATTGCTATTGTATGGAAATTGAGGGGCTGCTATGAAAATTATGAATGGAAATTGTGTCGCAAATACTGAAAGATTGAGAAGCACTGTTTTAATTGAGAAAACGACTGGAATTGAGCGAGAATGATGTCTGTGATACTGCAGATGCTGATGTCACATTTCAAAGCTACACTAATGCTATAATTTAGAGCCAAGACAAATTTACGAAGAAGATCCAAGTTTGCACATTACTCTCATAATTTCTACCCCTCCATTGTTAGAATACATCAGCTTTTATAACATGGCAGGATTTTAGGGGAACCAGAATTTAAACCAACTCTCTATAGAAAAAAATATGAATCTAGTAGTTTCAGTTTAACGGATTAAGTATTCAGGGATAAATTACACTACTCAAAAAATAAAGCTAAGAACAATACTCGAGAAGATATATTCTTAATGGAGTTCATAGCTTCAATCTTTAAAAAGGAACGCTTAACCCCCTCCTCCGAAGAAAATTTCAGCTTCATTATTTTAATTTTTTTGACTATATCAAAGTTCATATAATCGAAAAAGCTCACAAAAACATTTTTTAATTTCACGTAAAGGAAAAAATCCATCTTATAAAAGCCATCTTATAAGACAAAGTTGTTAATGCTACCTGATTGGCTGTGCCGGATCAAGGCCCACGAACTTCATCATGACAAAGGGCTGGATTGTACGCGTTTCCACCCCATCTTTAAGGGAGGAAACCCTACGGGTGGTTAGGGTCTCTCGTCAATTTTACCCTTCACCAACCTCACGAGATAACTCGTGGTACCCATGCCGCAAAGGCACTATACATTTAGAAACACCCCATACTTTGTCCGAGATTTGAATCCAGGCACAACAGCACAACAGTCAGCGTCACGAACCACTGTACTGGATGGATGGACTCATAAGTTAAAATGAGAATAATCTTAAAGAACTCGTGTCAAAGTGAATGAAATTACGAGGAATACTCGCTATTCCATTTTAAGAAAAACTTTTGAAATGGAATTGAAAAAGGAGAGACACAGAAACGATCAGCAAACCAATAAACAAAATCTTTTGGAATAAATAAATTGGAGCTCTCAGGATAACAGCTGAACACATTTCTCTACACAAATTTAAATACAAATTAATAAAAGTAAATGTAAACTAATCATTTACATATAAATAAAAATACCTAGCCATTACAAAGTTCTGATACAATTTTAAAATAGTTAAAATAAAAATCCAAAAAAACAATTTCTGTGACAAGTACATATTTAAATATATTTATTGCAAATCTAATATATCATAGAAAACATTGTCCATTTTTATGTAAGTGGCCACAGTAGACTAGTGGTCAAGGTTACAGACTCAGCCGGCATGTCTTGAGTTCAAGCCAAGTATCGCCGTTCAGAGAGAGCAGATGTACATTTAACATTTTGAGGCTCAAACGTCCTCCCTTTGGTGTGTGGTGGAAGTTAGAAGAGGAGAGGTGCCAGCTCACGTGTCATCTCCGTCACTTGACCATAGTTAAAAATTACGAGGTCCGTCGCCAAAAACCCTCGAGTAGCTGAACAGTGCGCGACGTTTTTTTTTATTCACTCACACATATTAATATAATACAGAGTTCAAATATAAACTGTAGCTAAAACCTGTGAATTCAACAAGGTAAGAAGGTTAAAATGAACTGTGGTTCAAAATTAACTAAAGAAAAATTTTAAATTGAAAAATTCATTGAAGAAATTTTAAATATATATATATATATATATATATATATATAATAAATAAAAATATAAGTGAGCATTTAAAAAAATCAAAGAGATAAATACGTTTCTAACGTTAAAACGCTTAAGACGAAATATCGGTTAATACTAAATAATACAACAATCCTGACAAACTTCTATGTCCTAAATTTTCCGCAATAAGTAATTTTCATAGAAAGCGCAAGTTTATTATTAAACATTGTAAACGTTTTATTGATTGACAAATTATACAGTTTAGAGTTAAGTAAGGGACAGCGTACCAGGCATAGCTATGGTTTTGCTGGCACATACGGTTTTTTATTTGAAATTTGCCATGATCATTTTGTGGCTGAATTTTATTGATACAGGGCTAAATTTTCTCTATCATTTCTCTCCCACGTCGTTATTGGTCTTGGGCTTGAAAACATGTCTTACGCTTCATAAGTTCCTAAAGGAAAATTACATAGAATAACCATTTTTACGAATACTCTGACGATACTTAGCAGGAATATTTTTTATTCCACTCTTCCAAGATATATGGCAGCATGGGTTCTATGATGAGTATTTTAGCGGGGAAGGTGAATAGTTTTATAGCAGAAATTGCATTTTTAGCTAACTTTTGATCGGATTTCGAAAATTGTCATTTTTGTTCCGAAAAAAAGCCTAATGTCAAAAGGTAAGTATCTTATTTTTTTTCTGTATGTTAATGAAGACCATAGAAAACGTTTTGACTATTTATTTTAAGTGAACAGTGTATATAATTAATTTTACAGTTGATTATTTTTAGTTAATTAATTAGCTCTAATGGATTAAGTTTCCCAAAGTTGAGTGTTTTGTTTATGTATATCCCTTAATTTTCAATGTGATGATTCGAAAAAGTATATTGCATGAAAAAAAACTGCAGTAAAGTCATAATGTCGTAGATAAAGGGTTAAGAAATATCCCGAGTTTATTGTGTGATTTAAAACCTTATAACGGTTTGCAGTGTGGGAAATTTCCAAATTGTATTTGTATTTACAACTGTGAATTTAGAAAATTATTTCCTTTATTTTATTTCCTTATTTTTACAGTATGTTTAAGTTCTGTTTTGTTTTATTTCAAACCTTCAAAAGTTCATGTCTGGAGCACGTATAAGAAACAGATGTGTAAACCTTCTTTTAGTACATTCTCTCAATCCCAAAGAGAGGCTCCAACGGACAATTCAATCCCCATTGAACTGTGAAGTCACTGATCAAAAGAGGACGAAGAAGAAAACGATTTGTGACGTGGTGTTAACCATAAGTATTTTAGAGTCACATATTCTTGACTTGTTCACATATGATAAGGACTAGGGAATGGGCACCATATTTCCAACATCAAGTAAGAGGACTGCTAAAGTCTACGATCGGGATAATTTGGATGGGCGCACAGAGATGCATATCTTTCAGGGTGACAGAGTTATTTTCTGTGGTATATGGATGTCATCTTCGAGCCCTGTGTGAAGCTTTAAAAAGGGACAGTTAGCACCCAATCCATTTTATATGGATAATAAGACTCGTATACCCAAAGCTGGGCTGGTCGACAAAAACCTCAGAATTGAGAATAATCAGAAACTCGGTATTCCTCCTCCAGAACAATCTTGGAAATCAGAAAAACCTTGATGAATGAGTTGAACTTATAGTTTTAAATATTCAGAAATAGCCTTGTAAATACTGGAGCTCATTGAACGAGCTGCATTATTGTCAGGGGTGATCATTTTCCAAATTGAACCATACAAAAATGCCATTTCTTATCAGTTTTGGAATATTGGCATGTTTGAATAATTTTTTATATTATCTTCTTCTCAGTAGTTCATAAGTATTTTCATACCACATTTCTCTAAATTTGGAAAATTCTGCCAAAATGTGTCGGTTACTTAAGTTTTGCGCACCAGTATATTAAATGAACATGATTGAAACTAGTGACAAAGTTGGTAAAAAATGTCGACGTCCCCAAATGGGTGAGAAAATATAATTCTTTTTGCTATGAAACTGTGTGTGGAGGTCATAAGAGGCTCTTTCCGGTCTATGTAAGGTCGATGCTAAGAGTCAACATTGGACTCAAGCATTTGACAACGATTATAAATACATCTTAAGAAATGACCATCACCGATTTGATTAGCTGTGTACAGTAGTTGTGCGATTTTTGATTTTGGTAGACTTTCACGCTCGTGTTTTACTTTTTCATGTTAGAAGAAAGTTTATTGTAAGTACGGGAGATTTTCAGAAGGAATTGCAATTTATTATGAAAGTAACTACCTGTCAATTGCTCGAAAATTTCCTGCATTTGAAACATATAAATATAAAGATAATTAAATTAGATTTAAAATTAAATTCTTATATAGACACTTGACTTTTATTTTTCATTACATCTTCAAGTATTAAATTAATCACCCAATTATTTCTCCGAAATATATGGCCTAACCACTAAACATTTCTGATTACAGATCATTATATTTAATAGCTCTATATGCCAGCATTAATTTTCAAGTACACTTATAAAATCAGAGGTACTTCTCACATCTGGCTTAAGTGGTAACACACTTAGATTTCACTTTGGCGTTCTTTTTCTCTCTGCCTCTCAGCGTCAGAACTTGTACAGATTTGAATTAAGATCCTTTTTTAAAAATTATGACTGATTCTGACTCGAAATATGTCATATATATAATCAGCAACTTAATAATAATGAAAAATTGATTTAAAAGTATATATATAAAAGTGATATGAAAATTTACGGTTGAGCGTTATTCGCCTGATATAAATAATAGCTTAAAAAATTTAAAAAAAAGGATGAGCATAGAAAAAAATTAGAATTCTTACATATATCGGAATACTGTTTATTTAAAAGAAATGACATTCCTTATGAATTTCAAGAGTTGTAGTTCTAGAAGTATAATATTTTTTTCTAAGGCTTGAAATCATAACTTGAATAAATGTCTTTAAAATATAAGAGCATTGCGCACGTACATTTCAGGTTTCTTCGTAAAAAAGAGGGTGTGCATTATACTGCGAATATACCTAAAAATTTAAAATTGCAGCTTGATAATATAGGCGCGTAAAACGGTGGTGCGCCTTATATTCCGAATTTTACGGTATTTATGACAATAGCAAACGATAACTATCGTTATTACTATGAATTTAAAATTTAAAAGCAAGAATTACGCCGAAACACGCTACGTGTGCTATTTTTCCTGCAGTCATACCTTCCTTGTGAGAAGGCTGTATTTTACAGGCAATGTTAACTTCCCAGTGTTAACTTGAATAATAAGATTGCCCCAATCATAGAAGATGGGACCAGGGTTACCAGTTTGGTTATTTCATCCTCCTTGGCAACAATTTTGGTGAAAACATATAGTTTCGCCAAGGAATTATCGAGAAGACTACAGGATCAACCTTTCTAGAAATTCCAATGAGACCATATAAAGGAACTTAAAAACAAAGGTCGAGTCAATTCAGAAGAGTGTGCAGTCAAGATCAGAATCTGTTCGGATATCTGAATTTGCTGCTAGAGAGCCGTTACTGGAGCGTTGTAAACTTGTTTACAAAGAGTACGTTTTGCACTATTGTAAATACCCTGCTGCAATATTTCTTTATGTATATACGTCGATTTGTCTTTGTGTAGTTAACTGTTCGCCCTCGTCTATTAATAAATATAGAAAATGAGTGTGATTAGCTATTAACTTTTGTTTAAAAACAAAAATAATATTCTACTGTCTACTAAAATTAATTTTAAAATTCTAACAACCTATTCTAATTATAGAAAATGAAATAATGTTTTAAATTTTACGAGATTCACACACACACACGTTAAAAATACTGCATCCCCCAGAACAGAAAAGATATTTTCAGAGGATGCTTACAAATATTATTTCGAGGCAGGGTCTGAACATTTTACTGTTTGGGTTCCACCTAATGTCAAGCCTTTATGGAAATGCATTATAAATCACTTTAAATACTTGTTGATGAGTACAGACCCTTCTAGGAAATTCATCTTACTCGAGTTAAACCTCATTTATGTGAATATATTTGCAGAATTTGTAGCCTTATATCAATTAACAATTCATTTTATCAGATGTATGCATGGTGGTGTTTACTGTCTGATTTATTTTAAGGTTTCGATTTTCTCTTTCAATGCATTATGAAATTGTTTTCGTAGTATTTTAGAGAGTTCGATGAAATTTATCAATTACAATACTGCTAGGTTATTTGAGTTTACTCGCAGATTAAGAGCCATTAAATATTTCAACAGATCTTTAGTAAACATCTTCAAATTAAGAATTAGATATAATAATTGATTGTCTTAGAAATTATAAAAGTGCAAAAACCCGAGAAAATTGAAATTAGTAAGTAAAACTCGAGCTAAAAGGGCAAAAATAAAATTTTCTCTTAAGGCATAAAAAATAGTAACAATAATAATAATAAAAAATATAAAATGAAAAAACAAGCAAACAAAATCTTTGTTGAATAAATAAATTTTAAAGCATATAACAACGGTAAAATAAATTTATTTTACAGTTTCTTGAAAGTAATTCTGATTAAAATAAAAGAAATTATGTAAATTAAAAAGGATTTTTGTTTTAAAAAAATTAACTATGTATATTTATACGATGCTTATGTACAGAACGAGAAGAAAGGGAATGAAAAATGAAACAGAAAATTTACGTACCGTAATTACTCAAATCAAAGTCGCGCAATTTTTCCAGTGTTAATGCTACTGAAAATCGGGTGCGGCTTAGAATCGAAGCCAAAACTGGTGGAAGAAATTGAGTTTCAACCTCTTTCAAAACGAAAAATATAACCGTCTATTCTGACAACTTCCGCATTTTATCTCCAGTATGTGTGTAATTCAATCTATCCTAAACATCAAAGGTATCATCAAGACAAGTTCACTATGACGAAAGTACGAAAATGGAGGCAATTTTATAACTTAACTTAACTTAGTGACGCAACAGCCCATGAGGGCCAAGGTTTACTGTGCCCAACTGAATATACGTGACCTTAGGCCCTGAGGTTCATGAGCATATGTTCCGATCAGGTGGTCAGTCTAACGTGGAACTCCAGGTGTTAAGTTCCCAAGCAAGTTTGATACTCATTTATCGACCCACTGAAGCCCGGCCTGGGGTTTGAACCTCGGATCTGTGGTGTGGAAGCAAGATGCATGAACCACTGGGCTTCATTTATGTTTTACAGGCAATTATATATGCAAAAAAAAAAAAAAAACGGAAATAGGAGAACAGATACACGTCGATGGCATAGGCAAAATGATATAATTTTTGCTTGTAAATGTTCATCAGTCTTTAATAATTTTTTACATACTTTTATAAGTCAATATTTTAAATAAAATGGTGCATCGGATGGCATGGATGACGACATCGTATGGGAAAATGAAGACGCCGGCTCTAATTGTGAAGTCAGCTGCGCCGAATCATTTTCGAAACATGATACTAAGACGGTTAGAGTAATTATAGGTTCATATATGTATTTGAAAGTTTTCAATACTGATCAAATAAATTAATAAATAGCTTCTTATTATTTCTCATTGAAGTTTTTTTTGGTTTCTTAAGCATCGGATATCAATGAACCCTTTATACATTTTTTTTTTTTTCGAAAACTTGTAGAGAATCGGAGATGCGGCTTAGAATCAAGGACAATATTTTTTAAAAAAAACATGATGAGAAATTGGAGTGTGGCTTAGATTCGAGTAAATACGGCAAATTTAATACATTTATATTGTTTCAAAAGAACATTGAAATTTTATCAATGAATATTAAATTTCTTTCTTACTATTATAGTAGCAAGGATCGTTCTTGTTCTTGGATCGTTTTGTCGTATAGTATCAATTTATTCCATACTTCCGATTTTACTTCTTTCAGAAAGCTCAAGTCCATTTTCAGTGGTCAATTTATAGATATTTATCACAAAAACTGAAGTGAATTGCATATTTTAAGTTTTATTTACAAAATTCGTTGTGAAAGAAGTAAGAAAAGGGGTTAAAGAAGAGTTAGGACTGCATTTAATTTTCTCTTTACAAGATAGATACATTCCTCAAACAACTATGAACAAAAAAAAACATAATAAAAGTAATGCACTACACGTTATCCAAAAACCATGTAAAATAAAATAATTAATGCTATTTAATTCTAAAAACCATATAAAAGGGAAGAAAAAGTCAACGATATGTAAGTTTATATATATATATATATATAAATTACAGTATTTACACGCATGCAAAATTAAATTTATTTATGTGTCAATTAATTATGCATGAAAAAAAAAACTGAACTGAATAAAAAACCACCACTTCTAGATAAAAATGCAAATTTTGCATGGCTAATACGTAAGCGTACACGTGTGTGTTGGCGGAGCCAGCAGAAAAACAGGCTTTATAAGCGTGTGTAAGTTAAGACGTATTTCGTTCGGCAGCACACCTCGGCGATTTTCGTTGTGTTATTTTGAAGCAATCGGTTCAATTAAAATTGTAACAGTAAAAATGAGTAACTACCAACGTTAAATGATGGAATGAGGTGGAGAATTGTGGGAAGGCAAGAAGCAGGCCAATGTCAAGTCCAGATTTGTACAGAGATCAATTTAACGCCTAGCGTCGTGTGTAACTTATGGAAACAATTCCAGGATACTGGATTCATCGAGTGAAAGTCTGGGCAAGGTCGTCCAAGAGCCATGACGGCCAAAGAAGATCGCCATTTGTCGATTATAGCGAGGCGTAACAAAGGGGCTACAACTTCTCAGCTTTCTCGTTACTTGTATGCATTTCAAAAAGACTTCATGAGAGAGGGTTGTTTGCAGAGGACCTGCTGTTTGCGTCCCACTCACGTCTACGAACAGGAGAGTCCGTTTAGCATGGTACAGACAGCATAGAGATTGGAGTATGGATCAATGGTCGACCGTTCTGTTCACCGATGAGTCCCGTTTCAGCCTAAACACCGATTCTCGCCGTACGTTCATATGGAGAGAACCAGGGACCCGCTACTTACCCTCCCCGCTCGCGAAATCGACAATTATGGCGGATGAGGTTTAATGGTTTGGGCAGGCATCATGTTGGATGCTCTTACACCTGACTATGTCTTTGAAAGAGGCCCTGTGACTGATGTGAGGTATAGGGATGAGGTCTTGGAGCCTTATGTTCACTTTTTCAGTGGTGCATGTGGCCCCAAGTTCATTTTATTGGACGATAACGCGAGGCCACATAGAGCTCTTCTGGTCGACGAATTTCTAGAGAGGATATTCGCCGTATGGATTGGCAAGCCAGGTCTCTAGAATTCAACCCTATAGAGCATGTCTGGGACGCTCTGGGGAGAACAATTGTAACTCGCAACCCCTTCCAAGAACGATTCAGGAAATGAAAACAGCGTTACCGAACAAGTGGACAAATGGTACGAGAACTGATAAATTGCCTTATTTCAAGTATGGCATCACGCTGTGAGGCTTGTATAGCTGTAATAAGGGATCATATCCCCTATTTAACCCATTTCTATTGTTTATTCTGCAATCGCAGTTTCATACTTTACAACTCAAACGAGTGTTACACTGGATCATACGTGTGTATTGTAATTGTTGAATGGTTATTTGTTTTGATAGTTTGTACAGTGGTGGCTAAAATTGTGGACACTTTGTTAAATTGTTATGTTATTAAAGTTTGTATATATATGCCTATAGAACATTTTGCGTTGCACAAAAAACTAAGTATTTTATATCATTTAAAAGAGAATTTAATACTGAATTCAATATAAAAAAGAAAATTCAAATATTTGCAACGCAAAAAGAGTTATGCTGCGATAACTGTCGATATACATTGAATACGGATAATAGCAGTGAGTTATTTGAGCTTAGTGAGGCTGCAAATATTCCTTATTACAGCTTCACATCGATGTTTCATTGAGTTGAAAATGGTTTGAAGCTCTCCCTTCGTTATTACATGATGCCTGGAAACAATTATATCCTCAATTAGTTCCTTTTTATTTCATGGGTACCTCATTCGAACAAGAGTTTCCAAACGGTCCCATATTTTTTCGATAGGATTGAGGTCAGGACTGTTCCTGGCCAGGATAACAATGGTATTTAGTCAAAAAGCAATGACATAAAATAAAAGAATATATTAGACACATGTGTGCCGAGAAAGTGGTATTTCCTTTGTTAAAATTACATAATAGGAGGGCAGTTCAGTGGCTACATTTGCAGATTGAACGTTTTGTTTAAGATGTCAGGAGACCAATTCAATTATAAAAAAAGCAGAAAAAGCTGAAAAAGGTGCACCACATCTGTTGATAACATAAGAATAAAAATACTATGTTTCAGAGATAAAAGGATTTCATGGACATCCATCAGAAATGATCTGAGTGATGCTGGAGTTTCTGTCAGTTCAAAAACAACCAGGAGTAGATTAGCAGATGTAAGACTAAAAGGTAGAATTCCGCGAAAAAAGCCCAATCTCAATTTACAGCAGCATTAAAAGGGACTACAGTGGGCAATGGAACACATTAATTGGACAAATAATTATTTTTACAAGTTATATAGAGGGAGGAAACTAAAATATCGTTTTTCAGTAGTGATAGCCTAAAATATGTAAGACGAAGAAACTAGAAACGCTTACACCCTGACTGCTTCCAGGCAACTGTGAAGTACCCACATAGTTTTATTATTTTGTCTTGAATATTAGCAGATGGTATCGGTCGCCTTCATATCAGCAGATGGATTACTGAATGTCATAAAATACATTGACACCATTCTAGAACCCAAACTTCTGTCTTCCATCAGGGATCTGTTTATCAACAATGCTTCATTTATTTTTCAGCAAGATTCTGCTCCTTGTCACACGATAAAGTGATTGAAAGACTGGTACCATTCTAAGATCATTGCGTTGTTGTGCTGGCTGGGAAACAGTCCTGATCTCGATTCTATCGAAAACTTGCAGCACCGTTTGAAAACTCTTGTGCGAATGAGGTACACATGAAATAAAAAGCAACTAATTGAGGATGTAATTGTTTTCTGGAATCATGTAAAAACGAAGGGAGAGCTTCAAACCATTTACAGCTCTATGAAGCATTGATGTGAATCTGTAATAAAGGATAAACACCACCTCACTAAGCTCTGATAAAACTCACTGCTATCATCAGTATCCAATGTATATCGACAGTTATCGCAGCATAACTCTTTTTGCGTTGTAAATATTTGAATTTTCTTTTTTATATTAAATTCAGTATTAGATTCTCTTTATAATGATATAAAATACTTAGCATTTTGTGCAACGCAAAATGTTCTAAAAGCATATACAAACTTGAAAAACATAACAATTTAAAAAAGTGTCCACAATTTTGGCCACCACTGTGTACATATCAAATTTCATTAAAATCGGTCCATTAGGTCTAGAGATAATTGATCAAGTCTGCAAATTCTCTTAATTTCTCACAGCAGTGTATATTACTTCACAAGAAAAGATATTTTTCAAATTAAAATATTAGAAATAATATTAATTAATTATTAGTTGCTTATTGAAGATAATAAGCCCATTTCCCTTGGTCAAGATGAATTTAAACCACTGATCTCAGTAAAAAATAACTATACCACATAATTTATGCTCGAATTCAATAAAGAATATCGTCCAATAATGACCTTTTTTAGAAGAGGATTAGTTTTTTCAAATATTTAATGATGTTTAATTTTTTAAAAGCAGGAAATCTTCTATTAAATAATTATTTTTTTCTCTTCAGGTTTTTTTAGATTTTTGTATAAAATTTAGTACGCAGCTGAATAAATCACCAGACCTTTTTCGAATTTAAGGGTGCGTATTTCTATGTGTGGATCAATGTGTTGAACAATGTTAAAAAAATTAAATGACAGTTTATTGATGTACTTTGTCCTCTCCTTTTCGAAAAACAACCAGTTGTCATAAATTGTACTTCAGCAAGTTAGTCGTTCAAATAAAATTAACTTTTTCTTGAGCTATGTTACTTGAAAATCGTGTAAAAAGCACTGAGTGTATTTAAATTTGCATAATTTAAATAGAAAATATTATTCATTTAAATAATAGCCAAGAGGCCCAGTGTCTGAGTGGTTAGTGCATTGCACTTCCACACCACAGGTTCGAGGTTCAAACCCCGGGCTGGGAAAGGTTGACTCAACCTTTCAGCCCTTCAATGGGTCGATAAAATAAATACGAAGCTTGCTTGGGAATTTAACACTGGAGGGTTTGCGTCAGACTGACCACCTGAACGGAACATCTGCTCATGCACCTCAGGGCCCATGGTCGCGTATACTGAGTTGGGCACAGTAGGGCTTGGCCATCATGAGCTGTTGCGCCACTGAGTTAAGTAAATAATGCCAAAGTAAATTAAAATACGCTGATTCTAGGTTGATTTAGATATTAATCAAATTTAATTTTTTAACTCTTGCGTTTTGTTTTCTCCAGTAATATTTAGTTGTCCTTTAGTTCACTCAAGAAAGGTTTATTTTTGCAAATATTCTTCAATTGAATGCTATTTCAAGCAGTTGTATATGCCGAGAGAAATACTTAATTCTCAAAAATTTTTCCTTCATTTGTTATCCTTCATAAGAGAATCATTTACGTTCAAGGTCATGCAGGACTTAAAATTGTTCAAATCTGATAAATGATAAAATTTCTTCGAGAGAGAATTCATTAGTTGATAATGAATATAATTAATTTTTTTAAAGGAAAAGTTATATTAAAAAGGTAAATTTCAATATATGTTGTGAAATAAATTATTTTATCTGTAAAAATCTGGTAAATAACACCGACAATCGCCTCATTGGTACTTATATTAATCTTTAAAAATTGCGCAATTGAATGCAATATTATGAATTTTTACTTTAGTTAAAAGACTATTCAAATTCATTCATTTGAATGTAAATTACCTTAGAATTATGAGAGTAATTTGAATCATTATGGAGAAAAATTCACAACATGAGTAAGTACTAATTGGAGCTTTTCTGAAAATCATACTTTTTGGAGTAAAATCGAAAACTCGTTCGAGTTTTCTTCAGATTCCTAAGTTTTACTTAGAAGTTTGTTTTGAAGTCAAAAATACTCTAAGCTCTCTAAAACTCAAATATATGAAGGTAATTCATTAATGCGGAGAAAAAGTACGTATATGCACGCACACGCATTGCAACAAATCTAATTGTGCTATATACAGAAAAAGATTTTTGTTTTGAAAGATGGAACTCTACTTTAGAATTAAAGAAAAGTTTTACTGTTCCTGCATGCATTCATAGGTACATTAGTATATCCATGAATATATGAGGTACCAAACGTACGAAACATAAAGTAAAAATAAACTAAAGAGAGCTGTCATAGATGTCGACTTTGAATAGAGAGAAAACTGTTTCTTTTTAGTTAACACGTATTATATACTTCAGTTTTGTCTTAGCGTTTGATATTATTTCAGTTTTAAAGCGGGGATTATTTGTACATATCATTGTAATTATTATTCTCAGTCATTTTAGAAAACTTCAGCTCTCCGAAGAATCAAAAAGTATATATTAATAGATATAAGATGATAACTTCTTTCAAAAATATTTAACGTAAGGGAATTTATACATGTTCAATTTACTATCATTTTATTTGTAATAAAAAAGAAAATGTTTTTTTTTCACTGATTTTCCTTAGAAGGAATTTTTTATTTTATTTGAAGTTTTCTTGCTTAAAATAATTTAGCGATTTTTTTCATTATCTTGAAGAGGTTGAAACAGAAAACTATTCAAATTGAAATTCGACCGTGTTCATGCTTAATTTGCGGTTACTTTTTTGAAAAAAAATATAATATCTCTTTTGATTGCATGGATAATTAAGATTTTTTGTTTCCTATTTTATGCTAAAAAATTAAGAAGATACTAATGTTTAATAAAATAGGGCAAATACATGTTGTAATTCATTATTTTTGTGATGAAGTGTCTTTTTACATTAAAAATGCAAATTTCTCAAAATGATGGTTTCAAACAATCTGTTCTTTTTCTAAAAATCTAGTGAATGAATGTTTATGCAATTTTATACTAACATATAAATGATATGTAACTATACATATACTGGAACTTATTTTTTGGAGATTTTTCCAAAATATTTTGCTGAAAAGCAGTTATCGTAAAAAATAACAAATTTTCAAAAATTTCATCGTGATACTTTTACACTGAATTTTTTTTGAAAAAAGTAAACAATATATTTGAAACATTTTAACCAGAATATAAATAAAAAAGCCTAATTAATATGCAGACAAAATTTGAAGTTTTTATATTTAACAGCTTCTGAGAAACAGGAACCTAAAAGAGCTCAATTTAACATTGTCGGTATAGGGGGTACCGACTACTCTTAACAAATTGACTGCCAGCTACGAAAAAATTCGTACTTTCCGTTATTGCATAAGACGCGAACTACGAATCTCATTTCATGTTTCTTATTTGCCATTTTTGTGCTTATCTACCGCGAAATTAGAAGTGTATCAATATAAATCTGAACCTTGTAGCATTGCAATAGTTTGTAAAATAAATAATTTACAAATACTAGCTTTTTTTTGAACTCTGAAAAATATCGTGACAAGGAAACAATGTTAATGTTAAAGTATAGTATAAATTTTGTCAAAATATAAAACTTAAAAATTTTTTTATTTGATATAATTAATACATTAACGCATTATTCACCCAAAGTAAACTATATTTTTATAATCATTAGTTCAATTTTTATGTACTATACTGTTGAAATTAATTAGGACAAACATGTTTTTCTTGTTTGAGTTGGTATGTGATTACTAGCGATGTCCTGAATCACCTCGAACATGTTATATTTGCCTTTAGGTAGTGTGAAAGATCGACTTTGACGTATAATTTATTCATTTTAATGTATCAGGAGCTCAGTTGTGAGCCTTTCAGTGGGGCAGCTGGTAAATTCAATTTTGTGTTCTGTATAAGACGTGTTACTTTACTTGTTTAAAGATGGATATTATTCCGAGGAACCGCGTTCTTAAATAAATTACTCTCAATGAACACATTTTTATGACTGTGAGAGATATAACTATGGAGTTAGAGGAATCAAATTAAGTGTTCTAAGAACATTTAAAAATTCTGGATCATTGTCTCCAAAAGAAAAGAAAAAATGTGAGCGCAAGTGGAAAACTACTCCAAGAAGTGATGGAATTTTAATAACAAGTAGCAAAATAAATTCAAGAAAGACAAGCATAGACATTTGAAGGGATTTATTGGATGACGGTGTACCTCAACTGCTTGGAAAGGCTTCTGGAAGATGGCCTTAAGGCAACAAGACTGAGGAAAAAATTATTTTTAACTCAGAAAATGAAGAAAAGACGTTCAGCATGAGCCATAAAATACCGATCATGGACTGTTAACGACTATAAGAAGGTGATTTTGAGTGATGAAACATTTATTTGTGCAGGAATACAAATCAAGTGTAGTTAGACGAAGTGATGTTCAAACTTTGTTACTGGATCATATCAAACAGATTGTAAACACCTTCTAAATAGATTTTTTTTTTTCACAACAAAGCTTAGTTCCTCTTAAATACATGATAAATTCTGTCAAATATATAGAAATATTATGTAGTAGGATTGTTCCATTCATGGAAACATCTATTAACATTTTAACATGACTTGGCCCCTTGCCACAATTCGAAATTGGTCCTTACTTTTACGCGAAAAATAAAGTAAAAAATCTCGATTGGCTTAAAACTTCTCCAGACTTAAATCCTATTCAAAACTGATGGTATATTCTCAAGAATCGTTTCCTAAGATATGCTGACAAATGAGCAAATGATAAGAAGTGCTATATTCTAGTGTGTTTCAGGATGATGAAATAAGAACATTTTTCTAAGAGTTAATCCAATGCCAATACGGATTTAAAAAATTTTTCTGGCTAAAAGGAAAACCATACTTTAAGTATAATTTAAAAATTTATTAGTTTATTAAGGTCTGTGTAATGATAAAATTTAAAAGGTTTTAGAAAAAAATAATCTTTTTCCATTTTTCCCAAAAATAATTTAAAGTAAAAGTTTTATAATTACTATTCTTAAAAAAATTTTTATTCAATTTTCTAATCTATGAAAAATATATCAA
This sequence comes from Trichonephila inaurata madagascariensis, assembly GCA_019973955.1. Classification (NCBI taxonomy): domain Eukaryota; kingdom Metazoa; phylum Arthropoda; class Arachnida; order Araneae; family Nephilidae; genus Trichonephila; species Trichonephila inaurata. The sequence continues at coordinate 1,431 of BMAV01014220.1, read as the reverse complement.
GAATATTTCCATTTATAGACTTTTAAAAATCACAGTTTAAGTTTGGCATATTATCAGTTGCAATGAGCATATTTTATAATGTTTTATATTAATCTAATTTCATTTATAAACTTTTATTCCCTTTTCGGTAATCGGCTCTGTTTTGGCTATAAATTGGCCATCAAACTCAACACTATTTTCTAAATTATTTAGAATTTAAAATAAAACCTCGAGACTTAGAATGCATATTTATTTTAGTCCGAATTAAACAATTAGTCCTAAAACGATTTTACCAGACTTGCCTTTATTCTTAATCGAAAACACTTCGCTTTAACTATCAACTTAACAACGCGGGCATATTTAAACATCAAACATCCATTTTAAACTCTTTGAACGTGAGGTATATGTGATTTCTTAGAAACACGATATAGACTAATCTTTTCACTTTAGTGCCATCTGAAAGTTTCTTCTCAAATACAAATTTTAATCGCTATTTGAGAATAAGGGATTACTTTTATTTATCATCAAAGCAATTACCTTGCCTTGAACGAAATACTCTGTCAAGATACCACTTATTTGTTATAGTAGTAAGATTTTAATTTTCTATACGTGGAATTAAATTTGATACTCAAAAATTAGTACGGAATTTTGAGTCTCTCAGAATTATTCTATTATATCCTATACTTGAAAACTGGTATATGCCATTTGGAAGCAGTTTCGTTGTTATGAGGCTGTATTTTATTTTGGATTTTAGTATTCATTTTAATTTTGATTAAAATTAATAGACACAATTTATACTGATACATTATAAGTATATAATGCAATAATCTCTCTCTATACATTAGTGTCCAAAATTGTGGAATCTTTTTTATCTTTTTTAAGTTTGTATGCATATAGAAAATGTTACGTTGCATAAAAAATGCTAAGTATCCTTTCACAACGAAGGAAGACCTTAAAACTATCTTTAGCTTAATAAAACATCGATGCGAAGCTGTAATACAAAAAATAAAGGATACCCCACTAAGCCCTGATATTTCATCTGCTATCATGAATATCTAATGTATATCGACAGTTATTGCAGCATAACATTTTTTACCTTGCAAATATTTGAATTTTGTTTTTTGTATTGAATTTCAGTACTGCATCTTCTTTAAAATGATGTAAAATACTTTGCACTTTGTGTAACGTAACATTTTCTGTAAGCAAACAAACTTAAAAAAAAACATAACTATTTTAAAAAGCGCCCAAAATTTTGGCCACAACTGTAGACAGCGGAAAGGGAACTCTTACACTCAACATCTCACTGACTTACTCACTCATCGCGAGATCTCCGAAACTTTTAAACCAACAGACTTGAAATAAGTTGAGCACGTTTTTTTCTTGGATGCAGATCCGCTAAGAACGGGTTTAGTAGAAATAGACTCCCAGAGGAATTACGGAGGGATAAAGAAG
>BMAV01014219.1:0-10334 GCA_019973955.1 Trichonephila inaurata madagascariensis | reverse complement strand
GGCCTCAATTCCTATTTTAAACGTAAAGACAAAAATCATGCCATTTACATTCGGAAGTTCTATTTATCAAATTTGTTATCTCATGAATATTAATATTAAAATGAAAAATGCAGACTCACTTACAACTATCAATTTAGTCAATGTATGTGGATAGAACCAAGATATGAATCAGATTTAAAATTTATATGGAAATAGTTTTAAAAGTATGTTTCATAACTGTGTACTCTCAAAGAAAATGTGCTTCACAACAAATTGAAAGAAATGGGATCACACATCACATTATCTGTAGCATATTTTAAATAAAGGTATTCAGCTGTACGTGGGATTATAATAACAATAATAACTATATATATAATGGAATTTTTTGGTAATGAACTGATGTATAAGAAGTAATTTTTAGAGATTCTAAAAAGTTTTAAAAATATTTTACCTACTGAAAAGAACTCATAAATTATTCATTATTATTTCATTAAATATTTTTAGCGTAATTATTTATTATCCCCTCAGTTGCACACATTTTGCTTTTGTTTCATTTTATTAGAATTTTTTACTAAAATTTGGCTATATTTTTAAGTTTGTCCATCAAATATCTTCAACTATTTCAGGTTTAGAAAACTTGTTTTCTTTTTCATACATAAATTTGTAACGATTGTAAAAAAAGAGAACTTGTATATGTTATGCAATAGTAAACTATTGCAGAACATATGTTTTGAAAGAAGGTTGATATAGAAAATAAATATTTTCAGATTTCTTATTTCGTTATAAAAGCTAATTTGTTTTTCAGAAATACCCATTACTGATTCAAAATATACGTAATATATATTCACTTTATTGATGAAAGCTCTTAAAAAATTATAAAATGAGTCTTTTTGAATAGCACTCTATAAAAAATATTATATCGTAAAACTCAAGCTTAGGTTATTCTTAAATATCAAATTGCATATGAAAAAAATGTATTCTTCATATCCAATTTCATATTGAAGATAAGATGTTCCCTTTGAAATATCTAGAGAACATTTTCAAATTATCCTATATATAACTCCTTTAATTAAGTAAAGTTATTCTAGTTGATTCAGTCCCTTTTCAATTAAAACTGCGTATTTTTCTTTTATACTATATTTAGAATGTTAACTGTATACATTGCTAGTAATAGGAAAGTTAATTTAGGATGTTAAATATTCAAGTGAATGCTTTACAAATTAATCAAAAATGAAATCGAATTTATGAATTGAAAAAAACGTTTTTTTTCCCTTGGTGATTCAAACGCTGGCAGTTTTTCTTCCTTCTGTAGAATATTCGCATTGTATGCACTACGAGTGCTATACAAAACAACAGTAGACTCTTTGAATCTCTCTAATCATTATTTTCGCTGCTTTTTGTGTGATATACTACAGTATGCTAAGCGAAACTTAAAGAAAGTAGAGAGGGTTTTTTTAAAGTTTTTCCCCAAATAAAGAGCAGAGGAAAAGTCATGCAGGCAATGACAGGGAGGAACGTGTGTATCGAGAACCCTTGAAGAATCAGGGTAAGTTGCTCAACAATTTGCGTCAACCGGTACTATCCGATGTCTTTTGAAGCCTAAAGGAATTTTACAAGGTTTCAGTAGGCACTTCTCTTTATATGGCAATGATTACTTTTTAAAAGTGGTTTGAATTCTGAACATGAACAAACGGAACTATCTTTTGAAGTGAATCAAATTTTGACCACGATGGTCGTATTTGTCTGAAACTGGGTTTTTATGGATTCCCATATTTTTTAAATTTTATGTAATGTTTAAAATTTTCATTTTTTTCATTTTTACTTTCCCTTTAACATACATTTCTGGTGCATGCAGCAGTTATCAATATGTCTCTTTTGAAGTCTGTTGTCGCAGCTTACGTTCATAGTTTATCCTTGGATAAATTTCACTGCGACAATACAATATCATACGTGGCTCCTAAAATTCAACAGTTCCTCTTTGCCTACCAGATCTAACTTCTATCCAGCAATCATTATCTTTTATGCCTCAAATACATGTAGTCAATATTTGGTAAATGGCTGATCCAGTATTCCCAATTTGCTGCTGCACTAGATAACGACGATAACATGAGGAAGCTGCATGTTCTGATATACTCCAAAAAACATTCAAAATTCCTTTTTTTTTAATCAAGAATAAGCTTATCACAGTAATTATTGTTAGTCATGGAGGTGAAACAAAATATTCACTTCTTTTCTTTTCTGCAAACTGAAAAGAACTTAAATATTGTTATGAATTTTGTGTAAATAATGCAAACAATTTGTATTTGGGATTTTAATATTTTATTTTTACTCTGTTATATTTATTTAATAAAGAAATTGTAATATCACAAGCAATGCCGTGAATATTACTTTTATAGGGCGATTCAATGAGAATTTGGGAATCTTGGATAAACCCAAGAGGGATTTTTGGCCCCGAGTTGGCGGAAATTTTCGACATTGGTGACCATGTTGGGATATTGGGCCCTTTTTAGCAAATTTCGGGACCCTATGGATCCCTAAAAACCTTGGAGAGATACCCCATTACCCCTCTATGAGCAAGCGGTTTTTTTCGGGAAGTTTCCCCCGGGGCCTATAAATAGAGATGTTCCCCGAAATAAGAGTCAGTCTTGATTAAACGAGTGATTGTAAACTTGTTTGCCCGTGATTCCCGATTAGCTCGGCTGTGTTTGGGAATATTTTTTAATGTGTTTTTTAAAACCCGGGTAATTGTGGCTGAGTGCTGTTGAAGGGGAGGTTTCTGAGATTTTTTTCGGAATATTTTTTTGAACCCCGTTTTTTGGATTGGAATTTCAAAAAATTCGCATCGCTATTAAAGAACTGTTTTTTTTCGTGGCTGCCAAAAATCCCCGAACCCATCAGGCAAATTAATTTTATGGGTAAATGAATATGATAAAACTTGAAATGGTTCAGTTTACATTCTTCAACTTTATACCATCCAAACCCTGAAACAGAATCTAACTTTATTCCTGAACGTACGCTTTTCTCAAAAGATTCTCCAGAACTCTGTATGAGGTTAAGAAGACAATGAAAACACAAAATCGGAGGAAAGAATATGCAGACAGACATCGAACACCTGCACCTTTACACAAGCCTTGAGTTTTTATTTTGACAACTATACCTAATACATTTAAGTCGAAAAAGAGAATAAATTCCGAATCGATGCCGAGATGAGAGGGTATTGTATCTCAAAGATTCCTAAATCTAAAAATGCATTATGAAAACCAAAAAAAAATTATAACTCTGTACCACTTCTTTTTTTTTCCATCAAGGACTTTTCCAAATTTTCTTACTAGCTTAAAGAAAAGAAGTAGGCCATGAAAGGCTATACGTCCTCTAAGGGACGGGAATCGAAATACAAGGAGAAGCGCGAGCATTCTTTAACTTAATCCTCATTAGATGGCTCCATAACACTTATGAAAATCCAAAAGCCTGCATTCTTGCAAAAAGTCAACTGAGACGGTGGTTGAAAGAACAAAATGTAGCTTACGGTTGTAACTTATCTTCATGCTTTATGATTTGCTCGAAATAGTGATTGTTTTATGCATTAAAATTAAAATTTACTTTGATTTGAAGTAGAATTAATAATTACACTATTTGTTATTATTTTTTTAAATAAACAATTGATATTGTTATCTCTTAATCTTAACTGTCTTATTTCTCAACGGTCAAAGGCCATGTAGCTGAATAGGGCGACGTTAATGCAGTCGAACCGCTATATAACGAACCTCTATATTGCTAATTTTTCTATACAGCGAACTTTTTCCTAGAACCTTGAACATTTCACTATTTTCTTCATAAAATAGCCTCTCTATAGAGAAGTGCATTTTCTATGTAACGAACTTTTTCTTTTGTGATTCAATTTTTGTTTTCCTTTTTTTTTAAAAAATATTTCTGAAAAAATTTCAAGTTATTCTCTCTGTAACACTTTTTATGGTGGTCATAAATCTTGAGCTGGTTTTATTAGATCCTAGCTTGCCAAGAGCAATAGAGTTCTGGACGTTTCATCCAAGAAGTGCAAACTTTAACCCTCATTTCCCAGTTCACCAGAAACATCTTCAATATCCCCTTTCACCCTCAGTGGAGTTGACCCGTGTTCCATTCATAAAATAATGTATATTTAATATTACTTGTATACTTTAAATTATAAAATGTCCTTAAAATTCATTAATTTTAGTATAAAATTATTTTCTTAATATTGAAAATACAGTAAATTCTTCGACATTCTTTTTTTCTTGTTGTTTTTTTATGAGTAAAATATATAAAATAAACATACATTAATTTAAAAAAAAGGTGCGAATAATTACTTTTTTTAATGTATAGAGTTTATGAATTTTAATTTGTTTTATGTGGTTTATAAAGTATATTAAAAGATGGATCTCTATGTAACGAATTTTTCTTATAATGACTTTTTTCTGGGATTTAGCGACTTCGTTATATTAGAGGTCTGACTGTATTTACTCACTCACTCATTCTTAACGTTCAATGGATGGAATGGACTAAATTCATGATGGTTACGTGATAACGGCAATCACGTGTTTTCCATTGATTAAAAATTGGCATACTAGCTGTTCAACTTCTAAAGTTTAGATAACATTTAAAATTTACTGAATGGGTAAAGAGTTCAAGTGTTAAAATTCTTCAAACAGTTTTCAAAATTAAAAAAGTACTTATATTATACCAGTAGCGAACACAGAAATTTTTCAAGGGGGGGTCCGGGGTCGAAAGTTCACCATTCTTGTATCATGCTCCTTTGGATTTTGTCGATTTTCGGGAACAAAACACAGTAAAAAACTAATTATTGAATAAATAATTAGCATTAATTAATAAGATTAATCCTTAATAACAAATACTTAATTAAATTTTACGTACTATATACTTAGAATTATAATCAATCGGAAAAGAATCAAGGCCTTTGGGGGGGGGCCGGACCCCCCTTGTGTGCGCCACTGCATTATACGAATACTTCTAAATTAAGTGCATTTTTTTTAACTATGTGCATTATTATATCGTTGACAAATATGTACTTTCTAAAAGAAAGTTCCCGCAAAAAGCAAAAGTTGGCAACATTAAAGCATATGAACTAACTGGCTGGAAACGCGTAATTATATTTATTATATAATTATGACGTCGCATTAATTTATGAACTGATTGGCCGAAAACACGGGGCTCAGTTATCATAGGACTATGACGTCACATGAATTTAGTCCATTGCTTTGAAATATCATTTCATTTTTGGTAATTGATCAAAATTTTTTCAAATTTGTGATTTATTAAGCTTGTTTACATGTTTTGCTAAGAAATATGAATTGCTTCTTTTTCTATCTATTTGAAACTGAAAGATCTTCAACAATATATTCATTACCAAGGAAAATGTATAGTTGCAGCAGCCTCTTCTTTGACTCTGTTTCTTGCAGAATTCAGCAAGAATAAAATCCCAGACAGGAAAATCTTGAAATATTCAAAAAGCACTTTTAGTTTCGAACTTCAAAGCATGCTAAATTTTTTTGCTAAATTTTGAATTCGAATTTCAGCAGTAAAACAAAACAAACATTTAATCTGCTTTCTTTGATAATATTGAACAGAATCCATTGGAAAAGGTTTTTCTGCATACCTGAGTGTCAGGTTCCATTGCTTTTTTAAACACTAACAACTTTTAGTTTACTTATTTATTCTATACTTTAGTTTTATCTACCATGAAATAAGCCATTTGAAAAGAGATTTTTATCTTAAAATATAAATATTTCGACTACCCTAACAATATTTTTCATCTCCAGTAAGGAGCAATTTTTTGTACTTAAATCAAGCAGAGGAATTTGTCTTTTAACTGTTTTGAAAATATTAATGGGAGAAGAAAATTCCTAAAATTCCTCCTTTTTAGTCTCAAATGCATAAAAAATTTGAAATCTGAATCCAAATTTGTAATTAATAAGTCAAATGGTAATTAGAATTCTTTCCCCATCTTGCTTTAATGTTAAGGACATTATAGCAACATATTTGGAAAAGTTTTAAATATTACAAAGTTTTTACGTAATGTTGGGAAAAATGCAAACTCTTTTGTTCCTTCAAATTGGGAAAGAAATGCATATAAAGTATAAAATTCTCTTTTTAAATAAATGTATGAGTAATTCTTAGCATGTTGATTGGATAAATATAATTCATTCTTTTTTATAAACATAATAAAATAGAAACATCAAAGTTCTATTATTCTTTAAAAAAAGAGTAATTAAAATATTTCAGTAAGATGAGTATTTATGTGCATGTCTTTAACAATTTTACTAAAAAGCTTGCTTTTGGAACGAATGCTTTTAGTACTTGGATGTTAGCTATGTCTTGTGTTTTCCTTTCTTTGTTTAACTGATTCTAAAAAAGATATTTATATTTCTTTCATCTGCTGTTAGTACTAGATGTTGTAAAAATTTTGTAATGTTTTCTTTTTTCCCTTCCTTTTTTAATTCACAGTAGGCTTCTTTTTTTTCTCGAAAGAAACTGTGTAAATCCTTTTGTCATTTCCTTTTTATCTAATGACAAAATTTTGTTGTACATTCTTTTATTTGAAAAATAAAGTTAAATATGGTGAAAAGTAATTTTTTAAATGGTAGTATTCATGAGCTAACTTAAAATATTTGTTACATTTCTGATATGAAACACTAAATCTTAGCACAAAAAAATAATAATTTGTTAGTTAAACGAGTTTGTTAAACAAAAAAAAAAAAATATTTCTGTACTCTTTAAATGCTACTTATCATTCCAAAAACTATTACCTTTTGAAATTAAAATAAATGCAAGAGTAAATTATCTATCACTCTTAATCTCTTACTTTTGCAAAAGTATTTTCCTTTCCAGAAGGAAAATTTCCAATAATAATTTTTTTTTGTTGTTTCTTTGCCACCTGATCGAAGTAACATCAGATCAAAGGTCCACAAAAAATTTATCGCGGTTAAGCGTACTTTTTCGCCTGTCGTTAGCCCAGCCTTTAGCACCATGCAGATGACAGTACTATTTGCTCGGTTCACCCCAATTTTGATCGGAACACCCGGGGTGGCAGGGGCCTTTCCACCTCTCCCCCACCACTAACCTCATGAAATGACTTGAGCCAACTACTATTTAGAGTAGCCCCGCCGCGAAAGCACTATACATTTATAAACATCCATCCTCCGGATTTGAACCCGGCCGACGAACTGCAGCAGAAAATAACCCTATACCATGGGGGCTATAACTTATTTTTAAAAGAACTTTAGCGTCTCCTTTATTAATTGCTTTAATCTGGAGCAAGATAGGAAGATATTCAATTCAGCTATTTATAGTGTATGGACTACGGTATAAGATATAAGAGCTGGAACATGCGTCCTTTCACAAAATAAAAATTTTAATAAACTTTTCCTTACATAAAATATACAGATTTTTCAAATTAGTTTGTTCAATGAAACCTCGTTGTTCAAATTATTTTTTAAGTACCGAACTATTTTGTTTTTATTTTATTTTTTCAAAATAAATTTTGTATAGGAATCCACCGATATCTGAAAATGATATAATTACGGTGCGAACACCACTCTTCTACTTCTGAAGCATAAATATGTATCTTTTAATGCTGAAAATTGGCAATAACTATCATTACACTGTTGCCGCTTTCACCCTTTTTTTAACCTGGTACATGCTTACCATAATGCTTCAAAACAAACTTTGAAAATAGTATTAACCATTCAGAATATTTCCTTGCAATTTATATTTAAGATTTCACTTTTTAAATTATTTAGCATTTATAATAATTACAAAACACAAACTAAACCGACTATAAAATTAACACAGAGAAATAGAAATGTGTGTGTGTGTGTGTGTGTGTGTGTGTGTGTGTGTGTGTGTGTGTGTGTGTGTGTGTGTGTGTGTGTGTGTGTGTGTGTGTGTGTGTGTGTGTGTGTGTGTGTGTGTGTGTGTGTGTGTGTGTGTGTGTGTGTGTGTGTGTGTGTGTGTGTGTGTGTGTGTGTGTGTGTGTGTGTGTGTGTGTGTGTGTGTGTGTGTGTGTTTGTGTGTGTGTGTGTGTGTGTGTGTGTGTGTGTGTGTGTGTGTGTGTTCACTACTTTGTATTGGTGGGGAATGTTAACCCTTTCATCTACTGCCGGATAAGTATCATTCACTTTAAAATTACATAGGATAACCATTTTTACAAATACTCTGACGATACTTCGCAGGAATATTGTTCTATTACTACTCATCCAGAATATATGGCAGCACAGACTCTATGGTGAGCATTTTTCGGGGAAGACAATTCGTTTTAAAACAAAAGTTGGGTTTTCAGCTCACATTTTGACTCGGTTGCGAAGATTGTCGTTTTTTTATTCCAAAAAAGTAGTTAATATCAAAAAGTAAGTGCCTTATATTTTTGTATGTTAGCTAAGACCTTAGGAAACTATTTGACTATTTATTTTTTAGTATTGTATGTAAAAAATTAATTTTAGTTTAATAACTTTGTGGTACTTTTTGTCTTTTTTTGTCGTCCGTGTAGCTTATTGCTCTTTTTCGTTGTGTTATGGCGTCATTCCTATAGGGTAATAGAGTTATACGTTTATTTCCTTTAATTTAACTTATTTATTTTGCTTTTTTTATTTATTTTTTTTTATTTTAACATTTTCAAAATATTTTCGACTTTGAAACTGAGCCTGTTTTCTTCCCATATAATTATAAATGAAATATCTATACTTTATTCAAAAATTAACAACGTTTTATTTTCTTTAAGCGTAACTGAAATTTAACTGTAATAGGAGGCATAGAAGCATATAATCTGCTGGAACTTTTGTTAGATTCTTAAGAAGTTTATCAAGAGATCGCCCAAGACTCAAGGTGCAGTAGTTCCTGTTCAGAAAATACAGTATTTCCCTCCCCGGGATGTAATGCTTTAAGAAACATTCAATGGAAACCCCTTATATATAAAAATTCACAACTTGTAATGAATTTTTGTGTATTAATGAAAAGAAAGCTATTTCTTTGAATATCATCAAAACAGTTTATGTGTAAAACTTGCTCTTTTATGTGAAAAAAAGTAAATAAATTTTTAAGTTTTATAACTTTTAAAAACAAATATTTTTGCTGTAAAATATTAGTGTTTTCTGGTTACTTAGCACTTTTAAGAATTAAAACACTGTTAAAAAAGTCACATGGTTATTTTGTATTGAGAGAATATTTTAAACCTCCGTGTACTCACGGTACTTTAACGTACCAGTTTCATTAATTAGCTATAACGGATTATATTTCTCAAAGTAGAGAGTATTTTATTAATTTGTATCCCTTAATTTTCAATGTACGGATTAAAAAAATAGCAGGAAAAAAACTGCAGTAAATCATAATGTGGTAGATAAAGGGCTAACATGGGGACGTGTTGATGTGGTATGTTTATAATTTTTAATAGTACTTCATGCAAAATATTTTTAAATTCTACATAAAGTAAATAGTTTTTTATTAATTTTTTCTGTTATAATTTTATTTAATAACATCATTAGTGTATTGTATCTTCTATTAATGACATATTTACAGTACTTCCTACTTTCTTTATAACCCAGTAGTATAGGAAAATTACATGTGAAGATTGGCTGGCATTTAAACTTGCATTCTTGATTCCTAAGACTAAGAGTTTACTATTACACTAATGTGGCTAATATTTCTTACTGTACCATATAGTTAGGATTATAACTATTAGTATATCTTTTTTTTATTATTATTATTATTGTGGGGTTTTATATAAATGAACATTAACAGCATATATTTAAATTCCAATGAACTGTATTCAAAACTAGAGATATTGGTTACATTGTTATCTTTCTCTCTCATTTCTTACTTTATTTTTCTTTTCGTTTTCAAGGATTAAATCTGATATAAGAATTATATTCTTACCTGGTACAAGTTGGTGGCCCAATCAGAAAATATCAATTTCCAGTCTCTTTTAAAACTGACATATTACTTTTGCTTTCAAATGTAGAATATTAAAAATTTTATAATTTGTAGAAGTATATTAAAGCTTTCCGTAGACAATAACTTTATCTAAATAAATTACATATAAAAAGGCATTCACATTTTGCAATGGGATCTGTTCAAATGGGGTCACGTCCTTCCTCTAACCCTAAAAGGGAAATACTTTTCATATATTGTTTAATTTGAGAACCTCTTTCTATGAAGGAATTGAGATCTATGCAAATGAGAAATACTATTCAAGATTAAGTGAATTGAGTTCACGAGAGAGAAAGGGAAGGTAGCAATTGGATGTGTTATCAGATTAAAGTTTACATTTAAATTGTGGATGTATCCGGGAAGAGTGATTAAGAACCTCG
>BMAV01014218.1:0-67160 GCA_019973955.1 Trichonephila inaurata madagascariensis | reverse complement strand
GGTTGGACGTTCTCGCGTCTTTCTGATTAACATGACCCATGTTCTTTGACGGCCACGATTATGGCAAACCTTTCCAACCCAATACCAAGAAGAGAAACGGATCGAATATGTAAATGAGATATACTATAAAAGGATAGCGTGGCAAACCTAGATATATCAGAGCATAGATAGCATAGCGTAGCAGGCTCAGAGATTGTAGTGTGTAATCATTCTGATCAATAGCGTGACAAAGCTTAGTGTGAAATCTTGCGGACCAAGAATAAGCAGTCAAGAATTAGCTGCATTGCGGATCAAGAATCTTCAAATATAAAGTTATAGATTATATTCTCTAGGTCAAGGGACCAGACTGGAAAAGGTAATATTAGATATAAGTAATTAGATAAACAGGATTATTTAGGGTAATTGAGATAGAGGATCTAATTGTGTGATCTGACTTAAATACGTGATTTAATTTGGGCTCGACTCTCACTCTAATTAATAATTGTCAAATTAGAACTTAAGTATTATAAGTTACTCTTAATAAAAGTTGTATTAAGAATTATGTCTCATCATTTTGATAATCCCACACCTCTAGCTTACGCGGAACCGGCTAGACATGGTCATCACAAGATGGCTATGTCTCAAGTCCAACCGTACTCTGCCCGTTGTTTGGTTAGGAAGAGTGAACCGATACCCATATCCGCGTATTAAATGTATTAAGTATAGGAAGTTGAACCAGGTGACGCGAGCCGAGATTTATCTTTTGTTAAAAAGGGAAGGTTTTGTAGAAAAAAAACAACGCGGTATCGTGGGTCACTGTACTGGATTTATGGAAGTGGTATTTTCGTCGTTCTCTCATGATGAGTTATCCGAAGTATGCCGCATGCGTTATGCCGTTGGGCATGTACATTTTTAAAAAGTGAGGGTTAAGTTTGTATGTGCTTCTTCTTATGGATATGATTTAACGACTCAGATTTTGAGATGGTTAGAGCAAATTGATGTATCACGAATGATCGGTATAGACATTCTGATGCAAATTTCGAAAAATCGTGGGAAGCAAATTGACTTTGTATTAAAATGGTTGAGTAGGATTAGGTCGGAAGTCAGACTGACCTATGGTAATTTAGAGCAGTGGGAAAATTTGTTCCATGTACATAATATAGATTTAGTAAATTCATTGCATGAGCTAATGAGGTTTGTTAATTATATTCCCAATAAAATGTCTAATTTTCCTCAATAACTAATGTAATGGAATCCAAATCCATGAATTGTGAATAACTTGTTATAATGGTTGTGAGAATGCGTTTTTTACTGATAAAAAAAGCTTTTTGATAACAATAAAAAAAAAAAAAAGAACGAGTCTTACAGTAGTCGCATATGATGCGTAACATCTAACCTGTTATCGTGGTAAATATGCAATATTAACTTTTTTCCGGAAAAAAATATAAAAATCGGGTATGATTGGAAATAATTTTCTCTATCGAATAATTATATCTTTAATGAAAATTATATTTATTTAACAAAAGGAGTAATGCAATATTTTATCAAATATAATTATTCTTGTTCAATTTGGGGAAGAGCGGTGACAATAGACTTATGATAACTAAATTATGACACATATACTTGTGATTTCAATGTATTTAAAAACCGTTGAAAAACAGCGTCAATAACGGTACCACTGTTAGCAGTCGAAACATTCTAATTTGTGTTTATTTCGAGCTTGAGTTCATCATTCATAAAAGCTATGAGCGGCTCAGCTTTTGACAAACTGAAATTATAGTTGAAATCACCCCTCAAAATCAGAGGAAACGAGTGATAAATTTTTTTAAAGAGCAGAACCACCTTAGTTATATGGTAAAAGTACAAAATGCAGGAAATTTTTAATTTTTTTTTCACCGTTTGATTTGAAGAAATATATACGACCACCGAAATCACTGTTTGTCCTTTTTCAAATAAGCATTCTGCCGCACTTATGTCCCCTAATATCGTGACTAACGGATTTAGAGTCAAGCGCTCGAGTGTTTGATGGCTACTAGAATTGGACCCCCATGCGAGGGTAGCGAAAAGACACAGCCACACACTCTCATTGGTCAAATCAAGGAGCGCGCGCTTACGTCACATTCTGTTACACACATCCGTCCCTTTTCAGGAAATCATTCCCAACTTATATCCAGCAACCGAGATTAAGGATATTACACATATGAGAGGTATTTTTTAAAAAGAGAAATAATAACTGATAAGAAGGTGTAACAAATAAAGCAGGATATTTCTGAACTACTACATCAGTGTATAAGTTTTAAAAAATGTTTAAAATTCTACTACACGCACACACAAAGATCCTCTTTTTAAAAAAATTCCACCTTTATTGTCTAATTATTTTGTTAACTAATTTCGAAAAATTAATTTTAATAGAGTGATAATTGTTGTATTAATTACAATACTTAATAATACACCATATTTGCTAATGAACACTTTTATATACTGCTGGTAGTATTATTTCACTGAAGCATGTTACGGATTTGATCAAATCACTTACTTTCCTTAGAGAAATCACCTTACACAGTTCTTATTTCAGCATCTTGCGTTAGTTGATTATTTCCCTCAGGGATTTATTGAAATCCCTGATTTAATCATTTCCCTGCGACATCCCCATCCGACAGAATCAGGATTCGATCTTCCACTGGAATCGATTTACAATCGGCTTTGGCGTCGTTAGGGTAATTGGAATCCTTAAATAATTTGGATATGCACGCATCCAAAAATAGTTTCATATGCACTATTTTGAGTAAAACGGTAACAGCTTTTAAAGCTTTCTGATTGTGGGAACTGAGATACAGAATTCACAAGGGAAAATTTTTACCGCTTGAAGCCCTTGACAGACAATTTTATAAAAGTAAAAGTGTGAACTTTATTAGTAAGATAATTGATAACATTTTCCGAATTTTTGCTCATTCATTGCAAAGGTCCCTGTAGCTTGGGCGAACCGCATCATTGATACGGCTGATACGTGCATTTTAATGATTAACATATATTTACTTGAATAGTGTTTTTTCATCTATCCTTTTAGTTAAAATAACATAAAAAAAGGATGATAGTTGGTTTTTTCTTGTTTTGTTATTTGCGAGTTTTTATTTGTAATACTTTTTGAAATGGACTTCTGATGCCAGCTTTCTAGGGAACTACTAAATCTCTAAGGAAATTACTCGATACTAAATAACGCTTTTTAAAGAATTTCCTAGAGCTTCTTTCCTTTCCTTTCATTTCTCAAATGCCAAGACACAGCTAAAAACAATCACCAAATGAGTCGCAAATCTACATTTATTAATAGAACCCAGTTGATGTATCATGTATACTTCTGCATTTAAAAAAAATGTAATTCCCTCTTCTAAATTTACAAGCCTGTTTATAATTATATACATCAAAATGATTTAAAGTATTTTTAAGAATACGATGTAGAAAAGGAAAATTTTTCTGAGAATTTGTTTTACTGATTACGCAATGCATTTTTATTCTCTTAGAAATATGTAAATATTAACAATATTTTTGAATATATTTAAGTTAAACCACATACTGGCACACCTTCAAATAACATTGTGAACAGTGGTGCGTTGTAGCGTATTTTTCAAATAGATTTCACATTTAATTGTTTTCGTTAAGTCATACTTAAAGACAGTAGTGTAACGTACACCCCGCATTACAGTGGAGAGGGCAGGTTTCTAGGAGGCTCCAAAGCCTGACTGCCGCCAAGTACCTATCCTTTGTAAAATCCCACTTGTGAGCCCAAAACCTGACTTTGTAGGGGGACCCAAATGTTCTCCTTTACTCCACTGCATGAGAGTTATCATTTTTCAGACAGGAGTGATTCACAATCGGAATAATCAGTGGCGGGCGCAGACTATTTTCATAGAAGGAATAATATTTTTAAAAAACGTAGGTGTGAAAGAACAGAGACGTAATCTTGATGTAACAAGTTAAAAATCTGTTAACCTACGGAAAGAGTTTAAGCCCCAAACAAAATCCCACCCTCGAATACCCCTCTAGGTTTTACATTATCAAATGAAGTGTTTCTTTTGTATGATCATCCACAAAATCAAAGGCAACCTCATTGATTAGATGCCATGCCGTGTTTCAGCTTGTAAAGCCAGTGGTGGATTTACTAGCTACTGATTTGTAACCTTTTTCATGCCATGTCTTCTTAATAATACAATCTGAATTATACTGAATTTATAATCATTTACATTTCTCCTCATACGCATAAAGTTCCGTGATAGTAGTCGTTTCCATCTGGGTGCGTACCTTTTTGACAGTGTATTTGATTAAATAATCCATTTATAGAAGAGTTTCCCATTCAACATATTCTCTATCACATGCATTATCGGCTGTGTCATATTTCAATCCACATCTTTGTTCATTGCCAATTTGAGAAATAATCGTCCTCGTATTTCAATACAGGAAAATGAGCTGATGGCACATATTATTTTTTTTTATTTCTAAAATGTGTGTATTAAAATAGGATGTAGTACCAATTTCTTGCTAGTTCTATTCCGAAATGCTGATTTAGTGTAAAAATGTAGTACACAGCATCCCACGCTTTTACCACAATGACATTAATTTTCTCGTTAATCATTTTATTCTTATACTAAGAATTATTTGTTTACTTTTAGTTGGATTCACTATAAAGGCATGTTTTTTTCAGTTTTTTTAAAACTATAATTTATTTTTCATTTTTTAGTTCAATCTACAACAAAAGCCTGCTTTTTTTAGTTTTTAAAACCCTTGAGTTTGAGATATAGAGCCGGAAATATTCTTGCTCTTCAATGGATATTAATTAATGGGGTATTTATTCCCTCTGTTTACGGGGCCTCGAATGAGTCCCATATCATTATATTTCAAAGATTCCGTCTGTATCGATACAGGTCTAACTAATAAATGTGTGTTAAGAAGAAATATTAAATTTCAATCGAATTATATCATCTTTTAAACGTAGTGCTCTAATGTTAATTCGTATCATCACTTCTAAACATATTGCTTTATCAAAATAAAAAATATTTAGCAGTTAGACATAAATTTATCACTTTTTAAACGTATTGCTATAATGTTAATTAGTATCATGACCTAAACATATTGCTTAATAAAAAAAAATATTTAGCAGCTAGAACATAAATTATTATTATTATAGAATTTTTTAACAATGCAAAATCAACACTTCTGCATTAGAAAATTATTTTTTACATAAAGTTTTTAAAGTTTTTTTTAAGAAAAAAATTTATGTGTTTGGATTAAATTTATTATTCCATTAAAGGGGATGAAGCTTTTCAACAATCAAATTTCGAAAAAATAATTGTAATAATCATTTGTGGCAACAATTTTTCGCTTTTAAGATGTTTTACGTGTAGCTTAAAATTCTTCACAATCAAGAAGTTTGCATTCAAACTTAGAATTTAACATTGGTTTCTGTGTGAACCAACATAACAAGGATGTGTACATAAAATATGTTTGGATGAAAGATGTCGCTGTAATCGATTCAAGAAATTTCACTATGTATTACGATTTCATTCAAAACTTACCTTAACACTAGAGCGTCCGGGATTTTGTGTGATTACCCGTCAAAGTCCGCCTGTGTTGTTTCGACACCCCGTGATATAAAATATTTAAAATAATTGTAATAACTAAATAATTGCAGGTCTTTTGCTCTGTAGAGTTTAGTTTTAAGACTTTTTAATATTATTTCTTGTAATAATCATATATTATGAACCACTGTATCATGGAAAACTGTAACAAAACAAATTACTTAATCTTGTAAAATGGAATAAAACAATAATCTTCAAAAATAAGTGAAATCGTAATTTTTGCGATGATGCGAGTTTTTTCATCATTATATATTTATCGTTTTTATGCTTAATGTTTTGTACATTCCTCATTTGCAATGAATACAGTGAAATTAAATTTTTCCTGTACATTTTCTGCACACCATTTTCATGCAAGTAAGACATTTTTTTAGTTGCAGTTTCCATTGTACTCTTTAATTTCGCACTATAGGTGCTTTAGTGAATTTGTAGTTCCTTTAAATTCAGTATTTATCTGGTTTTTCAAATTTCTTTCACTTACGTTATTATATCGTTATAGCAGTTAAGCAAATGCTATGTCACGTAACACTTAGTCTCAACGATTTTAGTGTAACTGACACATTTCCACTGTGAACCCAATAACACAGCATTCAAGGTCAAATAAATGTACGATATTACTTCCGGAAATTAGTTTTTTTAATGGTGTATATTTAGTAAACTATCTCTTCTGTTGAAACACAGCTATTTATAATGATAAATTGCCTTAGTGTCGAAACGACATCAGCGGACTTCCAGATATCTTTCGTTATAAAATCTCTCATAGCTAACCTGATCCACAAACGTTTTCTGTGTAATCACCATGGAAAAAGATTTAAAGTTATGAAAAATTTTCAAAATCCCTGTAAAATTGCGGAAAGGAGAACAAACTAAACAGGTTCAAGTGTCCAAGAGACAATTTTAGAGTCAAAAAATTAATCCATCTCGAAAAGTATATTTATTGCTGTGCTTGATAGATTATAGTATAGCGTATCAATAGATTTGACTAGGAAATTTTTTTTAAGACTGGGGCAAACTCCCTAACATCCACAACAGCACCTAAATGCCGCAGTTACTAATTTATCACAATATTTGTTAGTCTCAATCAAGGTAAAATTAATTAAAAATGTTTTAGCGAAATTCACATGACATCAGATAAAATAATTCCGTAAATATAACTTTATTTTCTTTTAATTTGTAGAATGCATGATTCTCTGTCATTGTCAATATTTATTTTCAAATGTTTTAATGATTTTAGAACGTCTGAAAGATAAAAAGAAATTTAATGTCTTCCTTTATTTCCCAATTTTCGTTTTTTTTTTCTTTCTAATTCTTTTGTTTTTTCAAAAAGTAAATTGAATTTTTACAGTTTCATTTGATTGCGAGTTCCTGTTAAGGATTTCAGCAATTCTTCTTTGAATACGGGATGTGGTTCATAAAATCCCATTCACCCGATTCTACTCCCAATTTGGAAAAACTCTGGCATTGATATTTATAAGCATTAAAATTCGAATAACAATCTATTTTAATAAACTTTTTACCACGAGCCATGGCGCTATATTACGAGGTTCCTAGTGTACATAATACTTTATCCATTTAAAATTAAGATAAAAGAAATTTTGAGAATAATTAGTTATAAAGTTCTAAAATTTGTGCATACTTTAAGTAACATGATCAAAATGGATTCTTATATGTTTTTTTTAAATGTCAACCTCTTGGTTTGTTGAAGCATTTTATTACAAATTAACTTTTTCACGCATTTTCAACAATTTTCAAATTAAAAAAAGATCATACCTTTTACTCAAGTAAAGGGTGCTAAACGCAAGATATGTGAGATTCTTATCAATAACTTAGTCTGTGATACCGCCCCCCCCCTTTGGTGACCGTATCTTTGATTGTCGGCGTGAGGTAGAGGTGTAGGGTTTGCAAAAGGAATAGACATGTTAGATTCTTAATATGTCTTTTTTAAGAATAGAACATAAATGTCTAACAATTTAGATAAATTTAAATAAGTGAGAGCCTAAAATGAACAACACACAGTGATAGTTAAACCGAATCACGTAATTTAGACCACTTTCTCAATCTTACAACTATTTTATCCGCCTACTCTCACTTTTAATAATATTACAAGTCCTAATATCAAATAATCAGTCCTACCTTAATCCAAACTTAGTTTCAATCTTTATATGGAAACGTCTGGGCGTGCGTGCAATGGTATGCACCTTGTAGTAATGGCTGGTTTTCTAGGTAACTTCACGATTGGCTGTTAAATCCCTCTAGTCTCTTTCACACATAACATTTCCCAAAATTGCCATCTCGCTTACTGAAACTTCTGTTCTTTTAAAAGCTATCTTATTTGCATTTCTTGTTCACATTTCGCTTCTTGGGTTTTGGTTGGAAAAGAGTCTCCATTAATCTTGGCCACCAAAGAACCCAGAGGTTATGTTAAAGAAAAGACGAGTGAGCCCGTCACAAGTCCCAATAAATTTTCTAGGACAGATTTCTGCTAATTTTAAAATTTCAAACGGACATGACCATCTTCAAGAGCACTTATACCGAATCATTGTGAAAGAAAATTCTCTCTCTGACTGACCTCTTGTACTTCTCTAGTTAACACTAATTTTAATATTTCATGTTTTGACAACTCTTCTAATGCTAACTTGTATTGGAATGCTCGTTTGGGGAAATGGTCTATAGCAGGGGTACTCAACTTTTTTCCCCGCCGGTTCGCATATATATGGTAGATATTTCATGCGGGCTGCAACATTAGAATTAATGAAAAAAAAACATAAGACCAAGACAATATTGGACACTTAAAATGTGGAAAATTGATCAAAATATTAGAACTCAATTTTGGCTTTAATCTCTATCAAATACACAAAAAATATTTTTCGGTTCCCTTTCATCAATGACCAAGCCCCTAGATTATATTTTACTATCCTACAAACAAAGCTGCCATGCCATTCGATAACTTGATTTTTTTCCTTTTGACAAAGTCTTTCTTATTTTTGTTTCAAATATTAATTTATTAAATGAAGAATTGCAGCAAAGAAGGGTTTAGACTGAAATCAGTACTATTTGTTTACAATTAAAAATCAGTTTCACCGATAAAAAACTACTGCAGTAGGGCAGTTCTGTTCACTGTTATCCGTGCAGTTCAATTCACTGTCACTACTGCAGTTCAGTTCACTGTTATCACTAACTATTACCGTTACAAATAGAAAAAATGTAAATAAATCTTTCAATTTGTAGCAGTACGACATCGACAGCAAAATTCGTCGATTTGATTGCTTGATTGATAGAAATTCTCCCTAAATTTTTAATACATTCTTCTGAAAATAATTGAAATTTTGTTGCAATGGGCCATGATTGGGCCACTCAGAAAAGCCCGGTGAGCCACATGTGGCCCGTGGACCGCAAGTTCAGTATCACTGGTCTATAAGGTTTCATCCCCGGCGTTATAAAAATTTACTTTGTCCTCTGGAAACTAAAATATTACCACTAGTTTTGTTAAATTTATTCTACATTAATAAATCTACAACAGTTGTTCACGCTTCAACCAATTAGAAGGCACATCTTCAACCCGCTAATACTGCCAGACTATTGCGTCCTCCCTTGACTGCTCATCGCCTTCATCCTCAGATGAACTCTTGTGCCTACCAATCAGAAGGCTCCTTCTCCCCACAGACATCAAGGACTCTGATACAATTTTATGTTATGGGACGGAGGATTAATTATTAATCTAGATCGCAAAGACACTCAGCGTATATGGTCGCGGGCTTTATTCCTGAAAACCAGATCCTAACCCCCAATTCAAAGACTCCTTCAGTGGCCGCGGTAGCCAAGTGGTATCGTGGCTTGCCCTGTCACGAGTTCGAGCCCATTACCACTAAAGACGTGCAGGGCAGCGATGCACGTTAAATCTGTCGAGAGCTGAAACGTCCTCTCATTGGTGTGGTGTGGTAGTTAGGAGAGGGAGGTGCCAGCTCAGGTGTCGTCCACGTCACATGACTATGGTTCAAAATTACGTGGTCCGTCTCCAAAAGCCCTCGTGTAGCTGAACAGTGCGAAATTAATATTCAATCAATCAATCAAGGACTCCTTCAACCGTATAATGCTTAAAATTTTATTTTTTATAGAAATTATAGAGATCAAATTAAATTTTTAAATATCAAAATCCCCGATATTAATAGAAAGACCACAGAATACATTAAATTAAATGTCAATACTGATGAAGAATATGGAAATCGAAATCACATCTTAGAAGAAAATACGGATTTCGAATATTATGTCATTTCCCCCAAAAAATAAAGCCAATTAAAGCCGTTATAAAAGGACTCCCAATATTAACCAAAACCGAAGAAATAACAGCCGATTTAGAAGAACTTGGCTATACTGTTTTAGTTGTAGACAACTCTTTTCCAGAAAAACTAAAGTGCCGCTCCCTTTTTCTTAATCACACTACCCGGGAATCAACAAAATCTACCCGTTTTCGACCTTACCCGTTTAGGTTACATGCAAATTTAAATTGAGAGATACTCCATTCGGGGTGTCACTCAATGTTTTCGATGCAATAATTTCTTCCATACGGCAGCTAATTGCCATCAAATTCCACGTTGTGTGAAGTGCAGTAAAGGTCACCTTACAAAATAATGCGAGATAAAAGAGAAGCAGAAGAATCCCTTCTGCATAAATTGCAAAGCTGACGAGTATACTGCCTGTTATACCAAATGTCTCAAATTTCCAAAGCCAAAGAAAGGAAACCCCCATAAATTTAAATAAAAATAATTTCTCTAGCAGCAATGTTATTGAAGGAATTTCCTTCGCTAATATTGTTAGCGGAATTAAAGATAATATCAAACCCTCAAATTCAAATGAAAATAATAGTAAAACAGAGCACAAAGTCAATCCCATGGTTCATCTACCACTGAAACAAATATTTTAGAAATCTCTAGTCTAATTGATTTTTTAAAATTATTTCAAATATTGTTAAAAAAATACCAATGTTACCGCAACTAGTCCCAGGTCTTAAAGCATCCAAAGATGACAGGCAAAAAGCTTTTCCACTTGTAAGAAATCGCTCCTAGATAATTAATTCTTTAATTTTTCTCTTTCTAATTTTAATTTATCCGTTGTAGTATTTTTATCTCAATAGTTTTCTCATCTCAATAGTTAAATTTTTTCTCCGAGAAGGGCAGTCTCCCCAAGCTTACTCTACAACCAATAGCAATGATTAAACCTAATAGCCGAAACCAGGTACCCCATTGATCCTTGTTTAATGAAGCCACTCCTCCTCCAACATGCCAAGCTAATAACACCAGCCATATCGTAGCTTCAAGATAGGGAGCGGAGGATCGAGTCATCGATCTAGTCTCCTGTGAAGTTCAACTTACTACTTGTTCATGGGTTTTAATTCTTTTTCTGTTTCTTAAAGAAAAAAAAACTGTTCTTGTGATATTACTAATTATGAGATAGATGTGTTCGTGACAGTGATATTTTTCAATAGGCCGGCAGGGTGACGTAGTTGGTTAAATTCTGGCTTTGGATACCCAATTTTACGGATTCGAACCCAGCCCAAGTCGGTGAGTTTTTATGCTGCAGAAAATTCGGCAGTGTTCTTGTCGTTTGATTACGTGGCTTAACGCCCCTAGAGTGCCTGTTTGGCTTGGGTAAAACAAAGTTCCTTGTACGATTTCACATCATCCGAGCTCAAGTGGAAAGGAGGAGTTAAAATTACATAATGGCAATTGGTATCTACCTATATGATATCACACGAGAAAGTGGTACCAGCTCCCGAGGAATATACTAGGTCTGCAATGATAACTACCAATCCGAAGGCCTATTTGAAAGGGGGGATATTTTTCAATAGCAGTGAGAGACACTCGGCTGCACTGGATGTACCATACAGCTGTTGATGAGGAAAACGTCTAGCAAATCCTGGTGGTAAAAAAATAATAAATCATCAAGGAATGTTGGCATCTTGAAAGACACCTACCTGGGAAGTGTTCAGTATCCGAGGTTTAAACCAGTTCAAAATCACCAAACAAAGCAAGTATCATTCAAATGTGGCTGTGTCACAGAGATAGAGTAAATAAGTCAGAAATTGTGCGATGCTTCCGCAGCATAAAAAAGTCCGAAACACACAATTACACCTTTTAAGAGAATGCATAAAAAAGGGAACTTTTAATGTCAGTTTTGGGCCTATTTCTGATAAGGATTTTTAAGCAACTTTGGAATAATATTTTGAATGTGTTTGAAAATATTAAAATATTAGAAATTTCATTGTATATTAAAAACTCGAAAAACATTTCCTTACATATTTGATTAATTTTCTTGTAAAATTTCCAATTTCCTTTTAAAACAATTAGTATCTTTTCAAAAGTATGGAAATTTTATTATTTAAACATGGAATAAAAATTGTAGATATTTATAAAATAGTATTGAATAAGTAAACCTAATTTCTCTAAAACTTTTTTTCTCTCTTATCTTTATTTATTATTACATACTATGTTTACTTTACTATAAATCTGTTTATATTGTAGCCTTTAAATATTATTATTTATTTATTTCTATAAAACTATTTTCTACATATACTATATATTTTCGTGCATTATTATTTTTCATAATTTTACTATGAAACTTTTTTGTATATGCTATATATTTTTAAAAATTATTGTGTTTTTAATATCCTTACTATAAAAATATTTTTGATTACTCTTTTTTTGTATAATTTTTAGAGTAAAAATTAGTATTTGATTTATACAGATATACAAATAAAATAACAAAAAAAAAAGAATTGAAAAACTTATTTTGACTGAAAAATTTATTTCTGTGAAGAGGAATTTATAAATTTTTCTTCGTCTTTTTTAATTTTGAAACTTTTCAAATGAAAGATTTCTACAATTTTTTACCTTCTTAATTTTTCACTTAGTAATTTCTCTCTCTCTGACTTCATTTTTTTATAAGAAAAAATATTTTTATCATTAGATCTCCATTCTCTTAAACTTAAGCGCACAGTGTTGATACAGAAAAGTTCCTTTCACGGAGAGCTCTCCCATTCTTAAACTTCAAATCTAAAGTACTTATTTTATTATTCATGTTAAGGTATCCGAACACATTCGGAACCGTTATTTTAAAAAAGCGCATAAATGTATCATTTTTCATAATTTTTAGTGTTACCTAGATTAGAATACATCTATAAAAGGGTTTTAAGGATTTAAGGTTTTAAGGGTTTTACATTATTTTCCGAGTTACTCCCAAGTGAAATAACTATCGGAGTTTTTTTCTTAAAATTTCTCCCCTCTGGTGTAGTAAAATATGGATAAATCCACTTCTAAGTTGCATATTTCAAAAATTCTAGTTGAGCCTCTGTACAGAGGTCTAAACTATATAAATTTTTAAGGACGATGAGAGAACGGAAGCAACATTGAAGTTAAACATTTAAAAAAGTCTGTGCATTTCTTTTTTTTTCTTTTTTAATGCAATGATTGGATGATGAATGTGAGTATATTTGGGTCATTACTCTTACTGATTTATAGATGAATGAGAGAGATGTTTCCTTTTGGAAAAAAAATATTTTTACTAGAGTTATATATAACAAT
Source organism: Trichonephila inaurata madagascariensis (assembly GCA_019973955.1). Taxonomy (NCBI): domain Eukaryota; kingdom Metazoa; phylum Arthropoda; class Arachnida; order Araneae; family Nephilidae; genus Trichonephila; species Trichonephila inaurata. The sequence goes on along the minus strand of BMAV01014218.1, from coordinate 53,977 downwards.
AGCAATGAGGATATAGCAAATAATATATAGATAAAACAATATCACGATGGTTTTAACTAACCAAGACAGCCTTCGTCGGACATCGAATGAAGTGATCATTAGGAGTTAGTTACATAAGTAGAAAAAAATCGAAATTACTCAGCAAAAACTTTCCGGTTCTACAAGTATTATTTGAAAGACAAATATTTCAACCACATCAGTACAAAAGAGAGTTTAGAAGTATCTCTCAAACACTTTGCTATAATAATTTCCTTTTTTTTATTTTTCAAAATTCAGAGTTTAGCCATATATCAGAAGTATTATAACATTACCGCCTGAAAGTGTAAGCGGTTGCCAATTTTGCCATCATCACAGGACGGTCTACACGCAGAAGTGAAGAGAATACTTCCTAACCCCATTGGTCTCATGGTAATCGACATATATAAATGCCATATTTATCACCTTAAAAATAAAAGTGGTGCTTTTGTGACGTATGAAACACTTTTTTGAACATTAAGAAACACTCCTTTGAAGGTTATTATATACCTACATAATGTTTTTTAATGTAAAAGTCTAATAATTTTTTTGTTGTCGCTGGATGTCACTGGGAACATGGCTCGCGAAGCGAGCCTCCATCCCATATCATAGAGTGAATGATGCCTGACAGTTGGGTATTTTGTTGGAGCACTTAGTCCTGTCGGACTCTAATCTCCTATCCTGGAATTAAAGATGACTGTGAAGAGTTTTACCTTTGCCCATTTTAAGAGGATAATTAAAATTTATAAAACTTTAATAAATTGAAAACAGATTAGAATAATAAAAGAAAAAGCTCTTTTAAGAGCTAATAAAATTATATGAGTGGTGAAATCTGACAGTGGGCGGAGCTACGCCTGTCCAATCTGGGTGCAGTAAGGAGCTGTCAATCAAAAAAGAGCGGGAAAAGTTTTAGGAGGTGGGGATCAGAACTTGAAGGGAAGAGGGAGCGTTCCTATTGGCCGAACAGAAAGTTCTGCTAATAGGGTATATATAGATTTGAGAAGTAGAGGAGCCAATCAGGGGATGCCTGCGAATCGACTGAGTCGAGATGCAGAAAAATAATTTTAAAGATTAGAAAGAGTAAAGGAAATAGTGGAATTAATTAAAATCGGGGTTGACCAAGACATCTCTTGGTCTTCTTACAGAAAAATGGGAGTAGTAATTTGGAATATCGCGAATAGACGGGTTATCATGCCCGTCAATATTATTAAAGAATTTGGTAGATAATTTACGGATAGTCTGTCTAATAGTGGGGATATTGCAGGAAGCTCTGATATCGGTATTTCTCATATACCAGTGGGCGTCGAGGATTTGTCTAAGTACAATGCTTTGGGAGCTTTCGATGGAATTTATATTGGTTTTTGCTGCATGACCCCAGACTGGAGATGCGTAGGTGAGTAGAGGTTTAAGATCAGAGTGTAGATAAGCAGTTTATTACGTCTATTTAATTTAGACTTTCTACCTATTAGGGAGTAGAGATCTCATGGAAGCTTTTTTGAAGTTATTTCTAACTTGTGTAATGTGTTGTCTGAACGTGAGCATTTTATCAATAGTTACACCAAGATACTGGTATGTTGAACCAGGGATTCTTTGGTTTTGAAGGGTGTTTTCCCGGGGTGGGACTCTTTGGGAGAAGAATACTGCTTCAGTCTTGGAGGTATTAATTGCAATTTTCCAAACGGAGAACCAAATTTCAAGTGAGCTAGATGTTCATTGATGTTTGCTGTTAGTGTTTTTTAGATTTCTGTGTCTGCTCAGTATTGCTGTATCGTCTGCATACATGCAAATCATGGTGTTAGTACTTTTAATTATATCATTAACATAGAGATTGAATAGGATAGGCCCAAGGATTGATCCTTGAGCAATTCCGGCCTGGATAGGTTTGTTTTGGGAAAGCGTGCGGTTAATTTTTGGACAGTGAGGTTCTGTCTCTAATATAGGAGTTTAGAAGCATGATGAGCGGGGAGGGATTTTGAAAGTAATGAGTTTAAAGAGCAGCCAGTATGCCAAACTCTGTCAAAGGCTTTTGTATGTCAAAGGAAGACTGCAGCTGTGCATTGATTATTATTGTTTCCTTCCTTGATAAATTCTACAACACGTAGAAGTTGATGAGTAGTGGAGAGACGAGGACGGAACCCGTGCTGCTCCGGAATTAGGATATTTTCTTTATCTAGGAAGTCATTTAGCCTAGCTTGAATGACTTTTTCTGCAATTTTGGAGAGGACTGGAAGTAGGGATATTGGTCTATGATTTCGGCGGATCTAGGGTTTTTTTCTAGGTTTTAGAATAGGGATCACAACTGCAGTTTTCCATGCATTTGGGAAGTATCTTAAGTTAAGAATATTATTGATTATGTTAGTAAGTTTGAAAATAGTTAGCAGGGGTGGGTTTTTTAATCTTTTTTATTTGTTACACCATCTCTTCCCGGGCTTTTCTTAATTTTAATCTTTTTAATATAGGTAATTACTTCAGAGGGAAGAGCAGGGGGGAGGGGATCAGTATTATTAATGTTAGTAGTGAGGTATGCATCAACAATATTTGTGATTATTTCGTCTTTGTGTGGGTTCTGAATGTCGTTTAATTTAAATTGACTCTCGAGCGAATTTGCAATTACATCAGTTTTATTTGTGTCGCTGAGAGCAGTACCGTTAGGGCCATTAAGGGCTGAGATAGGGGCGGCCTTCTTCCTGAACGCTTTTGCGGTTCCCCAAAGGGAGCCGTCCTCAGTGTCCAGGGAAGTAAGGTGGTCCTCCCATACTTTTTGTCTGTAATGAAATACTTTCCTTTTAATGATGTTTTGTAGTCTGTTTAGTTCAGTTTTATCTGTGGTGTCTGGTGAATTGCCATTAATTTTTCTGGCCTTGTTTCTTTTCTTTGAATAGTTGTTTAAGCTCACCGTACAAATGGAAGTTCCGGAGTGGGTCGCGGGCTTGGAGGCAGTATCGTGTGCGGTGAGAATCTCACTAGTGAGATCTCTGACTGGGACTCAATCTCCTGGGTTGAACTGGCCTTCGGTGGGAAGCAATTTTCAGTGTTTGCTAGAGTTTTTTGTGAAAATACTCAGGTAGTATTAAGTTGAGGGGGGAGGAGTTCAAATTTGGCTGTTCTGGGGAAGTGTAGCTGACCGGATTATGGTCAGAGCTGAGTTCGGAGATTGAGTCAGGTGCAAGGCCAGTTCAGGTTTTAATAAGGGCGTAGTCAATAATTGAAGCTGAAGCAGTACCGAATCTAGTAGGGTGGGGGGTGGAAGACATCAATGCTGTTGTTTACGATGTATCTGTAAAGTCTGTTTCCTCTGGTGTCACTAAATGGACAACCCCAAGGGGGTGTCTTAGCATTGAAGTCTCCTACTAAAATTGTGATATCATTTAAGTTAAAAATGGAGTCGAGGGCACCGAGGTTTTTAAAATAGTCGTTATTTGGGGATATAGGTGGAACCAAAAAAATTTGGGGTTGTGATCTATTGGCGTAAGCATGATAAGGGTTGCCCTGACTCGTAGGAGGGGCGGGGTGGGGACATGGTAGTGGGAAATACAGTTTTTAATTAGGACTATAGTTCCAGCCGGGGGCTGGGTGGATTCTGTCATTCCTGAGCAAGTATAATTTGAATTTTGAAGAATGCTCTGGTCTCAGATTTGTTTCTTGAATTGGGAAAAATATCAGGGGCGTGCTTATCAATAAAATCACGTATCTCAACAATACGTGATCTCACTCCGTCTGCGTTCCAGGAAAATATGGAGAGGCCGAAGAAGGACTTATACATCATTAACAGTTAGACTATTGAGGGAATTTCCTTTAAGTAGCAGTTAAGTTTGTCTGCTGGATTTGTACAATTAAAAGATTTTTGCATTTCACTGAGTAGAGATGGAAAGAGGGAGAATATCTTTTGCATTTCGATAATTGCTTGTAAGAAGCTAAAATCGGATGAGTTGTTTTGGTTAGCATTAAGTGCTTCCAAGTTTATGGTTTCATTATTTTTATTTATCTTAATTTCAGGCGCCGAGGAGGCATTCCCTCGTGGTGCCATCTGGTGGCTTTTGTTGGGGTTTAAAGCTTGGGAGTAGCTCAAACCTGGCTTGACCATGGAGATATCATTGTTTCTTTTGAGATTATCAGCTTGAGTTTTACTTTTGCCTTTTCTAGGCTTGGGAAAGAGGGGGCATTCAGTAGATGAGGCCATATGGCCTTTAGCGTTGCAATTGATACAGAGCGGGTTTTCGATTTTTTCCTTAATTTCACACGAGCCTGTCCTGTGGTTTTCACCACATTTCAAGCAGCGTGTGTGCATATTGCAGTTTTGGCTGGCGTGATGAAAGTAGTTACAATTGTAACATTGGGTTATTCTATTACCCCTTTTAAAGGGGTCGAGTTTAATCTGCATGTAGAGGCAGCTGCGAACTTGATAAATGTCGTTGACATTTTCGTCACGCGTGACCTCTATCATGAATATTGGGAGGGGAGTTTTTGTGGTGAACTTCTTATTTTGAGCTTTTTTATTTTAAATTCCCTTGGATATCAAGTCATTCTTAATATCCTCGGGGTCGATGTCGGCTGGTAGTCCCTTAATGACCAGTTTAAGTGGTCTGTTGGATGGTGGCTCGATAACGTAGTATTGTAGGTTTTTGCTGGTCAGGTAATTTGTGATATCTCTATGGTCGTCGGCGGATTGGGCTTCTATTTTAATATACCCCTTGGTGAAGGTATTAGTAGCAGTGGGGTGGGATCTATGGAGTTCTTGAAGGATTAGGTTGTATGAGTCAATGACTTTCATGAAAATGGGCTTTATTTTGTATTGGGGTGGGGAGACGTCCTCGGCGTCTGCTTGTGCAGTGTTGAGTGCTGCAAAAGTATTGTTTGTGACGACCTCGTCCTTCTTTTGGGTTGGGGCGTTTTTAGTTGTTTTCTTAGGGAAAACGAAATCGTTAAGAGTTTTACTGTTGTTATTTTTAGCGGCTTTTGCCGTAAATTTGGCCGGCCTAATAACCGGGTCAGCAGGTCTTTTGACCGCTTTGAACTTGTAGTTATGAGGGCAGAGAGCTATTGGGCAAGGTAAGAACTCCGTCATCTTACCTTCCAGGTCCTTGATCTTTTCCTCCAGGGTCTTTTGTTCCGCTTCCAGCTTCTGCGTCGTTTCCGGCGTAGGGCTGGGTATGGACTTCTCGATCTCCAACATCTCGGAGATGTAATCCTTTCTTGCGGAGAAAATCCTAATTTCCTTGTCGAAGCTTTTAAGCTTCAGACATCTATGTTCATCAGGCGTTGGCGCGAGAGGGGGGGGACCAAGGTCCTCCATATTAACACATTGGTCATCGACCAGTTCTTCCATATTACGTCCTGCTCTTACGAGATTCAGGGCTGGAATGAATGATGCCTGGGATAGTAGCAGCCTTGATGAGAGAGAGCAACCTGATTGGCTGTTGAGACGTGGTGAGAGGGAGTGGTTACAAGGCAACTGCGGGGAAAAAGTTCTGGTCGGGAGAAGCATCTTTGGGAGTGGCTGAGAGCTGGTCCGTGATTGGTCTATGGGGAAAGTGATCTGGCTCTAGATTGGCTGCCCTGAAGTTAATGAGAGAAAAAATTGAAAGGGGAGATTGCCTGTGTGGGTAAGCCGAATAATTAAAGTAAAAAGAAAAGATATTGAAAAAATTTTAAAAGTATTGATATAAAATTTACTAGATCATTTGCCAAGCAAATGATAACATTTATATATTAAGGAGGGTTATAGGAGTCAAGGGGAATTCTCCTTTGGTCTTTTGGTATTATCACGAGGTACATAATTTTCAAGATTTAGTATATGACTGTTATTAGTAAGTGGAAGAGAGTCGAAGAATTTAGTATCTAGTTTCTTGATAAAATTTTTAAATGTTGGAATTTTAAGTGCTTTATAAATATCAGAATTTCTCATATACATATTTGCTTTTACAATCATTCGAATAGTTTTATTTTGGGAGGTATCAAGCATTTTTAAATTTTCATTGGGGGGGTATCCCACACAGGACAACCATAACCCCAATATGGGCCGAAGACGGCTGTGTAAAAAGTACTTTATTTTCAGTAGTCATTGTAGAATTCCGGCATATTAAGGGGGATATTAGTCTTAGAGCATTCCGGGAAATTTTTTTCCTATATGTAAAGTGTTGTCTCCAAGTGAGTTTATTATCCAGTAATAGTCCTAGGTACACTGTGTTTTGAGACCATTGTAGTGGTGTGGAGTATAGTGTTGGGGGTATTGCAGATTTTCTTTTCCTTGTAAACAGAACTGCAACAGTTTTGTCAATATTAAGTTTAATTTTCCATGTATTGAAAAATTTCAGGAGTTGTAAATGATTGTTTAGCGATTTAGTAATGTATTTGTGATTTTTTTTGTGTCGTGGCTATGCATGTATCGTCCGCATAAATATTGAGGCTTGTCTGAGGGTAAGTAGGTATGTCATTTATGTAAATGTTGAATATTATTGGCCCAAAAAAACTTCCTTGTGGGGTCGATATTCACTAAATAAGTATTTGAAAGTGTGTCTTTGACTCGCACTTGATACGTTCTATTAGTAAGGTAAGAGTTAATGATATGAATTAAAAACAGGGAGAAAGTTGTAAATTATTAGTTTGTAAATTAGTCACTGATCCAGACCCGATCAACGCCTTCTGGATATCCAGGAAAACAGCTCAGTGGAGCGGCTCCTCTGAAATCAGAAGTAATTTCTCAGTCAGTCTGAGTAGTGGGTGGCAGGTAGAGAGTCTTTTAGTAAAACCAAACTGATTTGGGTTAATGAAATTTGAACCGAGATAAAGGTGTTAATCCTGTTAAGAATGATATGCTCGCAATTTTGCTTATTGAAGATAAGAGGGAAATTGGACGAAAACTAGTAAAAGATGTATATTTTTTTCCTGGTTTTAATTGGGAAGATAATAGCTTTTCCAGTTTTTGGAAAAAAGTCTTAATTTTAAAATCTTATTTATTAAGTAGGTGAGAATTAGAAGGCTTTAAGTGGTAGTTTCTGATCATTTTATTAGTAATTAAATCCGAACCTGGAGCTTTATTATTTTTTTAAAATTTCCTTGCGTAGTTCGTAACTTCTTCCAGGTCCGTAGGAGTAATATGAATAGGAGGAGAGTTAGCGAAAAAATTTTCGAGAGTATGAGTTACAAGAGTGTCTATGTTAGTATTAAAATTATCTGGTCTTGGGTTATCAGTAAAGTTATCTTGAAATGAATCAGCTAGTGCATTTGCTTTTTGCTCATCAGTGATGGCAGAATATTTAGAGTAGAATATCGGAGCCTTCTTACGGAAAAATTTTTGATATTGCCATAAAGAGTTGTCTTGAGTATTCATTGCTTCTAGTTTAGTTTTCCAGGTTTGATGCGAGAATTTTTTAAGCTCTTTTTTAATAATTTTCTGCAGTCTATTATAATTTGTTTTGTGTATTGGGTTTAGTGTGTTTTGATATGTTTTTCTGGCTTTATTTTTAAGTCTTAGAAGATTTTGAATGTGATGTGGGGTGTATGTGCTGTTCTTGTTTGTGATTGGACGGGAGGCGTGATCGTGGGCGGAGCGAACAGTTTCTGTGAACAGATTGATTTTATTTTCCAAAATTTCAGGATTATTAATGTTAATGTAGTCCAGAATTTGAATATTGTTGTTAATGTAATCTGAGAAACTAGACCAACATGTGGTAACTGCTCTAGAGTTATCATTATGAATATTGGAGTTAAAAGAAAAATTAAGTAAGACAGGATTATGGTCTGAAGAAAGTTCCGGAATAGAAATGATTGTATATGGATAATGAAAGTTGTTTATAAGGGCAAAGTCTAGAGTATTTGAAGAATTATGCCCGAATCTAGTCGGGGTATCTGGGAAGGCAATGACGATGTCTAAAATATCGGTAAAGTTTTTAAGCTGGTTTCCACGAGTGGAATTATGGGAGCAGTTCCACGCATTTGTGTGGGATTAAAATCGCCAAAAAACACACAATTACTGTTGATCTGTAAAATATTTTCTAAGTCAAGGGGGAATAGCATATTGTCCGCGTTTGGGGGAATATAAATGCTGGTGATTGTAAGTGGGTTGAAATTTGGTGGATTAATTGTTAAAAATGGTGGCTTCGGCGTAATGAAGTTGGGGTGTTGGTGGGTTGTAATGATTCAATGAATTTTTGATTAATATAATTGTACCACCTTGCGCGTGACCTTCCACCACACGATCATTCCTGTAACAGGTAATTGGAATTCTAATGTTGTGAGATGGTCTCAGTTTTGTTTCCTGCACTAGTATAATGTCAGGAGTACTTCTCAAAAAAGTTTTGAATTCTACGATTTTACTTAATAAGCCGTTTTTATTCCATGAACACAAACTCAGGCCAATCAATGAGCGACTAATCATCAATTCTTTCCATTAGCGCATCAAACAGTGCGCTCAAATCTTTTTATTTAAAGGTTTCTTTGAGCTTTTAGGTTGGGGGGGGTGGGGGAGAATTGCTGCATTACTGAGTTGCTGAGTAAGCTTTAGGGGCGAGAATAGTTTGCTGGAGAGTTTGAGTAATAAAATTTAGATCTATTGCTCCACTGTTTGTATTATTAACAGTGATGGGGGGGATGAGGGACTTGGTTGATTGGCCTGGTTTGTTACCAGTGCAGCAGGAATTTCTTTGCGGAGTGGTGCCATCTGGTGGTTGATTTTGGGGTTAGAAGTACCGGCGGCTTGTGAATATGAGAATCCGGGTCTGACTATGCTATTTACTGTGTTGGTGTAGCTATTGTTATTTACTTGGAGGGGCCTTTACGAGGCTTGGGATTTTGGGGCATCCTGAGTAGTTGGCCATGTGGCCGTATGTTTCTAATTGATACAGAATCTGTTTTCGACTTTTTGAATTACACAATCACGCGTTTGATGGGCTTCCCCGCATTTGAGACATCTAGGTGTGATATGGCAATTTTCTGCTGTGTGGTGGAAACGGTTACAAGAATAGCATTGGGTTACCCCTTTGCCATCGTAACCGTCCACAGTTACATTCATATAGCTTACTTTAGTTAGGTCGAAAATTTTGGTATTATGGATGTTTCTGGGTAACGAGACAAGAAAAATTGGGAGCGGTTGTTTGGTTTTTCGGCCGATAAGTTGAGAAACTTTATCGACCGTGTATCCTAAATCTATGAGGTCATTATGTATGTCTTCTGTTTTAGAATCTCGGGGTAGGCCCTTGATGACCACTTTAATTGGTCGTTCTTCTTTGGGTTTAATGGCAAAGTATTGGTATTTAAGGTCGTCTAGTTTGTGTATAACTTCTCTTCTTTGTTCGTTGGTGTCCGTGTATAATTTAATGTACTCGCCGGTGAGTTTATTACGGAGGTCAGGGAAAATGTCGTTTAGTGTTTTCATTTGCTTTCTATGATGTTCGGTGATCTTAAGGAAAATTGGAGGGGAAGATTTTTAACTGAGGGGGTTTTTTGCTTTTAGGTTGAAGGGGTAGTATTTCTGGGGATGTAATTAAAACGTTCCTGCTGCATTGGTATCCTGGGGGTTTTAGAGTTTTAAATCTATTTTCCAAGTTTATTTTAAATTTTCATTGTACGTTAAATTAGGCTTAGAGACTTTTCAAGGGGGGGGAGAGATAAAACCGTCTTCATCTTTTCTTTTGTGGGTTGAGATTTAACTGGGGACGAAGTGGGGTTTCGTGAACAGGCAGCCAGGGTATCACAGTATGGAAGTGAGCAAAATCACTTACCGCTTTGTCCAGGAGATTTTCATAGTATGTCCTTTGCCTCAGACTCTACATAGGTCGGATCGTCTTCATCTTGTGCGTTGGAATGGCGGAGGGTCGTTAGCATGTTCTCAAAGCCCTGTGCTATGAGAGTGTAACGCCGGATATCAGCTTTGGTAGCTTCCAATTGTGCACATGTGGATGGTCCGATCGTCCTTTCAGGAGTTGAGTTCCCGGAGTTTGGGAGAGTAGCATGAGTATAGTCCATATCCGTGGGGTTGTCCTTAATCATAGCCATGGTCGTCAGGGAAGTAAATCTGTGTTCGTTGGGAGCAAGTCGATTCAGCTCTAAAAAGAGCTGAAAGTGCGCTTTAGAAATAAAGTCAAAGAGGCCAGACGTGAGAGCTCGTTCAAGAACGAAAAATCGGATCCTTTTTCGCAGTAACTTCTTTCCACTATCCGAGAGTGAAATTACCAGTCCTGTAAAAAAAGACGAGAATCTTCTGTCAGGTTTCCTTTCTTCGATGGAACCGTCCTCCTCGATGACCGAATTTTTTTTGTTGTTGTCTCTGATCATTGTTTTACTTGAGGCGTTTAATTTTTCTAGTGGTACAACATATCATTTTGTTTCTTCATTAAATTTCAGAGCCTTGTAATTAGGACACACTTCAGCCATTGTGCCGATGAGAATATCCAGGCACAAACTATAATCCTCAGCTGGGTTGTATCGAATGCAAGGTGATTGTAATCATGTTATTGCTTTGCACAAAGTCATGTTTGATGCCGTTTCTGGTTGACATTTTTCAGTCATACGCAGCCTACCGTGTTCCTTTTTTTGAAAACAGAGCTGAGCTAATGTTGCAAAATGCTAATGCTGTACTCAGAAGTGTGCATCGTCAAGTCTGGCTGCACGTTGCTCTGCTGCTTCCTCAGTGAGTATTTGATCCATTTTTCTCTGGTTTTTTCTTGATGCCTGTTCTTCCTTAGTTTAATGTGAAATGACTCCTCACATTGTTTTTGCTAGGAAAGTATGATGACTTGAAATTTATGCAACGCATTATTTTTATGTACTGAAACCAATTGACTGCACTTAAAAAAAAGAAAAGATTAAAACAAAAACGTATGAAATTGCAAATCCTTTTTTAAAAAATGGAAAAAAGGGATAAGTAAAGGGTAAAAATAAAAACAAAAAATGCAAACAAAATATTTAACTTCAAACATAAATTAATCAACACAGCCAAATTCCAATGCAATAAGAAACAGAATATTTCATACTATTCAAACAAATCACTCCAAAGAGATCAATTTCACTATATAATTTGAAGTCAAATGAACATTAATTGACGGAGCTCAATTTCCGTCCATTGCACTGAGGAATAAGGAAAACAATTAAAAAACTAAATGAAAAACAATGAAAAAAATATATAAAATATACTTGCGTAAAATCAACACTGCAATAAAAGACGCAGCTCAATACCAACACAGTGTAGTACAAAATAATTAAGGTGACTGCCTATGTTCAAAATGTCACCGATAATTAAACCATATAATTAATGACATGAGTTAAACTTTGCAACACTAAATAAAATTTGTTCATTGTTTGCAATTAGAAATTGGCTGTCTGCTTTGCTTCATCTCCAACAGAGCTAGGGTAGAAATATTAATTACAAGCTGAAGATATTTTTTGTTGAATAGGCATGGAAAATTTAAATTTGAACATGGATTCCACAGCAGAAATCAACGACAAATCCTTGATAAAGATTGAAGGTTTTTGCAATTCTAAATTTGACTGGCATTTGCAATCATTATCAACAAAAATCAGGGTCTACCATTAAAATTGAGCAGCTTAGGTCTAGACATTGATTGCTCCTGACTTGGACAATTATTTGTTTTGCATTCTAGAGTATTCGGTGATGGCAAGGATGAATTGAATTCACTCTGCGGAATTACTACCGTTACAAAAAGGTTCATTAATTCTAAACCGCAAAAGCTTCTTCACTGAAAAAAAGACAATTTAATGCACTTTAAAGCCTCCACTTTGAGATAATATAAATAATTTTAGGTTCATAACATAAGGACAAAAACAAACCTTATGACTTCAAGAGTATTCCTTTAACTAATAACAAAGGTAAACTGTTAGAAAAGTTTTCTTTTGCGTATAGTTATACATATTTTTTAAAAAAAATCATACCTCAAGTGCAAACGGTTAAATATATCAGGAATGTGTGCTTTCTTTTTTCAACCAGACTGAGCCACAACAACGCATAGCTGGATACAGCTAGTTATAACAAACTTAAATCTTAAAAGGCTATCAAAAACAAAATAAGGTTCAATATTTTGATGAAAAAACCATAAACAGTTCCAAACAAACACAAAACATACCTCAGAAAATCTTAATTTAGCCATTTGTGTTTCAATAGTAACATCAAATGAAATTTAAACAATTGTCTAAGACATAGAAAAAGAAAACATACTTATCATAAAATCCCGTGAATTAATTTCGCAAATTAAGACGTAGCCAAGTGCAGAAAAATATTGTGTTCCAACATGCACGGGACAATTTCTTATTGAATGCATATAGAAGAATTTAGCGACGTCTTTTGATTTGAGGTGCCTACGGTGCTACAACTGGGCATATGGCTCGCAAAGCGAGCATCCATCCCATATCTGATAAGTAGATGTAGGAGCGATTGTGAAATTTCCATGCTAGGGAGTTGAGAGCTTCTGATTGGTCGAGCCGATCGCTCGGAAAAGTTCCTGGTCCTTGGAGAATTTTGGTTGCTTGGGTGACAGCTGAGTGATCTCTCTCTGACTGGATCTTGGCGTGAGAGGAAAATGATTCTCATTGGCTGCTCAAAACTCTAATAAAGAAATTTAAGACTAAGGGGGTGGGGCAAGTCCAGATGTTAGGGAAACGGCAGAAATAAATGAAAAAAGAGAAGTTAAGAATTTAATTTTAGCAGAGTAGGTGAGCAATTAAAAATTGCGCTGAAAATTAATGTTATAGTGGATTGTAGTAATTGAGAAGAATTCTTCTCGGCCTTTTAGTAAAATCATTGGTACTATAATAAGGAAGTTTATGCATTTGAGACATTATTCGTATTTTGCAAAGAGTTAAAGAAATTTCTAGCAATCTTTTGGATGAAAGATATAAAACTATTGATTTCAATGGCTTTTCGGATGTCGTAATTTCTCATATATCTTGTTGCTTTTAAGATCATCCGGATGTTACTATTGTGTAGAGTATCTAAAATATTAATATTGGTTTTAGCGGCGTATCCCCACACTGGAAGAGCGTAGGACATAATTGGACGCATAACGGCAGTGTAGAGAAGCACTTTATTATCTCTACTCAATTCAGAATTCCGGCCAATTAAAGAGAATAATTTATACATTATTTTCCGAAATTTTGCAAGCGTGTGTAAAATGTATGTTTTCCAAGTGAGTTGTTTATCGAAAATAATACCGAGGTATTTAGTACTTTGAGACCACGGAATTGTAGTGTTATACATTTTTAATGGAGGTGGAATTTTGCGTTCTTTGGTGAAAATTATGGCGGCGGATTTTTCAACATTAATGCTGATCTTCCATCGATCGTAATATGTTTCAAGTGATTTGAGGTGTTTGTTAAGTGCGAATGTAATGGAAGAGATTCTCTTGTATGTAGTGTGCACGGCTGTATCGTCAGCATACATATTGAGATTTGTTAGTAAATAGTTAGGTATATCATTAATGTACAGGTTAAAAAGTAAAGGACCAAGGAGACTTCCTTGGGTTACACCAAAATTTAAATTTTTACATTTGGAGAGAGTATCCTTGTCTCTAACTTGGAAGGAGCGATTCGTGATATAGGAGTGTAGAAGGTGAATGAGGGGTGGGGGAAGATTGTAAGAGATTAGTTTTTGTGTTAGTCCAGTTAGAGCCACACACGGTCGAAAGGTTTCTGGATATCCAGGAAAACCCCTCCGGTGCTCTTTTTCTTCTGTGAAAGCCTTCAGAAATAGTCCTGGTTAATTTGATTAGTGGGTAAAGAGTAAAAGCTTATTTGTGAATCCATATTGGTTAGGATTAATTATTTTTTGTTATCATTAATGAAATTTTTTAATCTTGTTAAAATGATAGATTCTGTTATTTTACTTAAAGTGGAAAGAAGAGAAAATGGTTCTATAACTAGACGGTAGATTAGAATTTTTAACTGGTTTTAGTATAGGAAAAATAATGACTTCTTTCCAAATAGTTGAAAAGTGATTATGTTTAAGGATTTTATTAATAAGAATGGTAAGTATTCGAATAGCTTTGAGAGGAAAATTCTTACTCATCCGATTATTTTTGCCTGGTACTTTCTTAGAATTAGAGTTTTTAATGCAAGAAATATTTTCAGAAGGGTCGGCAGTTTCGATAGAAGTGGGGGATGTGGGAGAGAAAGGAGTTAACTGTGTTGATTATTTCATCATCTTACTATTAGTTACTATTGGGTCTGGTATTTTCTGTGAAGTTAGTTAGTATAATTTTAGCCAGGATATTAGCTTTCTCATGGTCGGTTACAGCCGTGCCGTTGGTGCAATTTAAATCTGGAATGTCAGAGAGTTTATTTTTAAGAAATATTTGCACCGCTCATAGACTGTTGTCTTGAGTACTGGGTGCTGTAAACTTGGTTGTCCAATTCTCGTTACTGTAATTTCGAAGTTGTATTTAACATCGCGTTTTGCTTTATTGTGTAGTGTTTTACAGCGTGGATGTTCTGTAGCGTAGTGTTCTGTGATATAAATTTCTATACTGATTTTTTTGTTTTATGAGTTTGTGAATGTACGTTGGAGTGTAGCTCTTGTGCTGCGTTTCTATTGGTCGGGAGACGTAACTATGGACGGCACAGACCATGACGCTGAACTCAGTGATTTAATTATCTATTTCGGCTTTGGAGTTGATAGAGTTGGGATGAATTTTAAGTAGTGAGATATTGCTATTGAGATATTTAGAAAATAGTGGCCATTTCGTATGAATGGCTCTAAGATTAGTGAGATCTTTATTAAATTTGAAGTTAAGAAAAACAGGGTTGTAATCTAAAGACACACAGATCGTGAAGGAGATTTATTGTGAAGGGGTAGCAGAAATTTCGAATAATAGAGAAGTCTAAAGTATTAGAAGGATTGAGTCCGAATCTCGTGGGAGAGTTCGGATAGGCAATGTGAAGATTAATCCTATTAGAAAAGAGTTATGGAGGCGAACGCCTCTAGAGGAGTTAGTTTTGCAGTTCCAAGCAGAGTGTATATGGCATTGAAATCGCCGAATAAAACACAGATACTGCTGATTTGAATTAAATTTTTTATGTCGATAGTTAAAATAAACTCATCTGAGTTTGGTGGAATATAAACACTTACTATCGGGATTGGATCATGATCAAGAGGGGTTAGTATGACGATAGTAGCTTCAATAGCTTGAAGGGGAGGGGTGGGGAGAGAGTAGTGATTAAGGGACTTTTTGATGAGAATAAGAGTTCCACCGAAGTGAATTCATTCCATGCGAGATGACAGAGAGAGTCTGTTTCACCGTGGCCATGGTCCTGTCGTAGCAGGGAGACGGTTTTTTCTTTCTCGCTGCAAATAATTTGCAGCCTCCTAATATAGACCTTCATCGAGGGGAGCTCTTGGGACACTGTGAGAGCAGTTCCATTGGATGAGGTAGATAAGGGTGAGAGAGTTGAAAAGTCCACATTCGTTTGATGGTCGAAGGCATATTCGAGTCGTCAGCCGTGAGAGTACCCAAGGAGCGATTACGACTTCCTTTGAAAATCTTAAATTCAAAGAATAGCGTTTTGTTATATGCAAATAGCAATGAAAAGTGCTGTAGCCAGATGGTAAGTGCAGCTATAGAAAAACGTGTGAAACGTGCTATAGTGAATTGGGGCGTATAGTTGACGCATCCAATTCGATAGAATGAGATCTCTTGCTGGCCACTGTCTAAGAGCGGCGACCGGTCAACCTCTGTAATCCGAGTCCAATCCAGTTATCATATATTATCTAATGATTGACTTGAGGTAAATGTTCGACAACGATTTAATTTATGAATGCTGGAGTAATATGAAATAGCCGGAAATTTTAATCGGTAGGCTACTCGTTTGTGGTGTGATTTTGAAATAACGCCAAATAGATTTTTACAGCCTGTCTTATATCATTATAACTTTTAGAAATTTTCACTGTTTAGCAGATAAATCTGTAGCCTACAGAAGTCAAATGTAATTATGTTCTTCGCTTAATAAAGATATAAATAATTTTAGCTTGAAATTACAGAAAAAATACGTCGTAATGTATTAGCAAAATCGTAAGCATCGCGCGATAATATTAACAGAATGTTTCCAAAACTACAAAAGAAAATTTGACTTGTTTGAAGAACAATCATTAAAAAAAGGATTTATTCGAAAAATAATCATAATTCAGTGTCAAAAAAATAAAAATGGATAAATATCCCTACCAATAAACACAACTATAGTAAAGATATGTAGTAACCTGGAAAAACTGCGTGTAAAGAATAAATTTTCGCATTTAGTGACAACCATGACATCATATGACGTCATAACATCAGAAAATCACATAAAAATTAAATTTTAAGAAAATTAGAAGGAATTACGAAATAATAAGTACATGAAAACCCGTCCGGATTCAAATGCAACGTTGTGTCAAAATTTTAGAGGAAATGGTTCAGTTGTTTCGGAGATTAGCGGTTTTGGACAAACACACATTACATTTTTATTTTTATAGACTTCACCACACAAATATTTTGGTAATGGCGAATACTTTTGTTTCAACCGTGAATAATGTTCGCAAAAAGGAATAGAGGATGTTGTGGTAGTAATAGTCTGCAGAAAAGAAATTTGCAACAGTAAATATTTAAAATCTCTAGGTTTTCATAGTTCACGAAAGTAGAATTCCTCCTATTGCCTAGAGCAGTGTTCCACAACCTTTTTATCTCTGCGGACCGGTCAAAGTTTGATAATTTTACCGCGGACCGCTGAAGGGGGACACGTTATTGTTTATATTTTTCATTGTTTTGATTTAACAATTTTAATTTAGTTATATTTAAATATGCCTTCAGAATAAAATATAGTTAAACCAAAAATGAATAAAAGTTATTTAACGTGGAATATAAAGTGATTTCCGTGGAAAGTTGCGCAAATCCGAGCGAAATGCAACACTTTAAATAAAATAGCAATAGTTTACTGTTCTTTAGGCAACCCGGCAGATAGATCCACGTACCCGTCCGTGTACCGGGGGTTGCGGATCACTGGCTTAGAGTTTTAACAGACAGCAGGAGTTTTCAAAATATTTCTTTAGAATACCGTCGTTTTTCGTCTAAAAGCACCGAAATTAATACTTATTTCTCAAAAGTAGTGTTCATGGCGTGATGGGAGAATCTAATTAAAGTTTAATCCACGCCATAAAAATAGTAATAAATCATGATAAAAAAAAGTTTAAGTATATTTTTATTTTACAAAAAAATTATAGAACATTATAAAAATTACTAACAAAGTACTTGGGTTAATGAATAAAAATTGAATAAAGGGAAGAGTGCGTGTTGATGTCTCTTGCGAGTCAGGCAGAGAATGAGCGAGTGTGTACTAAGAGAAGTGGATCGAGACAGCGCTAATGCACCTGAAAGTTTTTCTAATGCAATGCTAGCGCCATCTGTTAAGCAATATCGAAACTAAAATAATTGAATAGCCTTACTATTTTTTTATCGCTGTATTAGTGGAACGATTTTTGCTGAAGCTCTGTTATATATTGCGTTTTGGATAATTTTTACCTTTGGTTTCTGGTTTTTTTGCTTTTACTTTGTTAATTGTTTCACAATCTTTGTTATTTTAATTAGTCAATTTGTTTTTTAATTTTCCGTAATCATCTTTTTCATACTTTTTCTTTTCTTAAATGGAGGCTGAAAAAAATGTGCATAGCAGAGACTTAATCTGCTCAATTTGTGATCAAGTCTTCACTCGCCCTTTCTGTTTAAAAAGGCACTTAAAAAAATGGAGGAGCACAATAATAAGAGATTTAAAATGATAGAATCCTCTACTATAAATACAAAAAAGATTATTGAAAAACAACCTGGATATCTTTAAAGCTTATAGGGACAGGAAGGATCCTAATGTTAAAAATGTCCTAAATTACCAGGGGGCGCAGACATCGTGAAAGAAAGGGAAAATTTCCCTTATTACCAAAAGGGAAAAATTTTGAAATTTTTTTTCCAGTTTAGCATAGCGAGTGTGGCCGTGTCATTTTATTGTTTGAAAAGCATATTTCCTTTGTATCCAGCTGTAAGCAATTTTTCATTATTTAACGATTATTAATGAACATCAACATTGTTTTAAAAACTAATTTCATATTGCTTTTTGCAAAATATTGATGTGAATAATTTACATAAATAAAACCCCGCGTATTTTCTTTGAACTTATGGATGAATTCAGGTTGATTTATTTTCTTCTGCAAATCGAAGGCAATTTAATATGTATTTCAAAAGGAATTAATTGAATTTAGTGTCAAACAGGTAGCAGTCTACTATCAAGGAGATACAATCCATAGTAATAATAATTTTGTATTTCAGGTCAGTAGTGTGTCCGTTTTTTATTATTTGAAGAGCAAAAATTTTCTTTGGTTAGCGGTAAGTAATTTGTTTTTCATTATTTAAGGGTTATTATTTTACATCAACATTGTTTAAAAATTAATTCCGTATTGCTTTTGGCAGAATAACAATCATTTTTTGTAAAATAAAACCACGTTTTGCTTAGGGTATGATGAATTCAGATAATTTCTCATTTGTCATCGAAAATGCAATTTAAAAATATGTTTAATTTTAATAGAACTAATAGGATTTTAGTTTCAAACATGCAGTAATTTTTAATCAAAAAAAAATTTTTAATCCATTCTAATAATTATTTTATTTTATCTTTTTTTCAGTATTAAAGAATAGTTGAAGGAATTCTTTGTGGGTATCGAGAATAAATACTTATTTTTATTACATTAATTTGTGTGATTTTATTATCAATTGTTCTTTATTTTTTTAAAATAAATATTACTTGTAAAATTTAGTAATGAATAGCTTTAAATGTGTTGAATGTGATAAGACCTCTACAGTTTTTCGAACTTATATCGACATGCAAAATTGATTCATGATAAGGTAAGTACAATTAAACAGGTAAGATGTATTATTTGCAGTGCAGAACTCATTTCTAAAAAGGCCTTGGAGGATCACATTGATTTGGTACATAATATTACAATAGAAAAGGATACTCGTACATTTGACATTTTTAAAAATTTTCAAGTTATGGAAAAAGCATTGAGAAGAAAATAGCTCCTTGTATGTGAAAATACTGGAAGTAAATCAGGAAAACTGGTGGAAAATAACCTACTTTTACTGTTATCGCAATGGTTTTATAATCAAGGGGTGATGAGAAGAAAATATGAAACTAGCTGGTAGCAGAAGATTAACGGAAACTCCCTTCAAAGATGAAAGTATATGAAGACATTGAAAGCAAAGTGACTTGTAATTCAAAAACCCATGTGGGACTGAGATTGGGACGGATGAAATAACTAAAAGAAGAAAAAGAAAACTAGAAAATAAAATCCCAGTCAGAAGCTATCTTGGATGTATTAGAAATTCTATGAATCAGAAACTGAAAAAATTCATTTAATAACACGGAGAATATAAAAAATATTAAAGAGGAATACAATATAAGCTCTGATGGTGTTTTGGATTCAAATGATGTGGTAAGTGTAAAGATACCCATTTGCAGAGATCCAACTGTATGCACTTCTCTGTGGCTGTTACCTTGGCGTGGTAGTGAAGCTTAAGTATCATTTGAAATTTCAATGGTATAACTAAAAGCAGTCTTAAACTGAACTATTCATAACAAAATTTTAGTTTATGAAAACTAGTTTAAATACATATTCTGTATTTTAATGAATTGCTCTTTATTTCTAGAAAGAAAAGATTTTATTTAAACTTAGATACACTCTTATAATTCAAATATTTTACGTATGGTCTTCTAAAAAAGAAACTTTAAATAAAATTTCTATAGTAATTCTAAGTTCTTTTTTGGTCTCAAACTACTTGATCAGTATTAAATAAGTCTGAGTTTAGCATCTTTCTGAATTATGTAAATAAGTTAAATTATCTGAGGCCTATTACAAAATGTAATCATAGCTCTGTAATGACATTAGAAGTAGAGTAAATTATTTCTCAGAAAGTTTAATTAATGTTGGGGTTTACACTTACTTCTAAATCCCATAAAAGAAAGAACTGGTTCAAAAGAATGCATGTAAATAGAAATAATTTTGAATAAAACTACAGTTAACAAAAGCTCTTGAAACCTAGTTCATACACAAAATGTTTCCATGAACCATTGATTGTTTGATTTTTTTTATTTTTTTATTTTTTTAATAATATTTGATTTGTATTGTGATATTAAAGAAAAAAAATTAATATAACTTATTAAAGAGAAGTCTAACATTTCAGATGTAAAAAGAATTACTGTTGCATTATCATTTATAATATTTTTTTGGTGACAATCACTTATAGTTTCTAATTTTTAGAGTAAAAAAATAGAGCTAAACTTCGTCTTAATATATTTTTCTCTTTTCAGGAGAACATTAGTTAATCTTCTGTGGTAATTTATTTTACATTAACCTTGCATTTATCTGTCTTTATAAAGGGTCATTAATTCTCTCGTGTGTTTCTGATTAAAACAGTATAATAGTACAGATTAAGACAGTCTTAATTCTGTCTGTAATTTAATAAATAGTATCTTTTTATAGAACCATTAATTTTTCATCGAACCTAATTATGTTAAATGCGCAAACATTTGATCTTCAAAGTGAATTTCTGTTATACCAAAATCTTGATTCTATATATATATATATAGTTATAGCAGTGCTTCTCAATCTTTCAATACTGACGCGCCCCTTTTCAATCACAATTTTTATCGCGCCCACCTTATACATTAATAAATTACTGAATGCAATAATAATGCACTTTGACGCTAAAGCTACAATACGCGATCTTATTTATAAACCGCAAAAATTAATAACATAAGTATTAAATTTTGTATATGTTTAATAACATAAGTATTAAATTTTGTAAATGTTACTTATAAGCAAAAAAAAAAAAAATTAAGTAATAGAATAATTATTATGTTATTTTTCCTTTCTCTAATTTTTAAATTAGAACATTTTGCAAAAAATGCGGTGGCTGCTTAGAAAAAAAAATATAGATATCAGCTAAATATAGAAAAAGAACTCAGAGGGTCAATTTCTAAGAATTTTTGAAAAACTTTGCTCTGCAAGACAAGCCCATGGAAGTCGATAATACTTATTAAACTTTTTTTTAATTCTGTATTATTAATTAGTTATAAAATACTCCGGTACAGTGCACACAAAACACGCACTGAAACATTAAATATACCGGCTGAAGTACCGCCTTTGCACGAGTTCATTTATAAGAAAATAAAACATTATTTCATTGCTTCTCAAACTTTCAATACTGGCGACCCAATTAATAATAATAATAATATATTGAATGCAATAAAAATGTACTTTGACGCTAAAGTTATAATATGATCTTTAAATTTTAAACCGTACAAATTAATAAGATAAGTATTAAATTTTTATATATGTAACTTTTTGAGTAATATATATTTTAAAGTAAATTACTTTTAAAGTAATAGGTTATAATTATGTTATTTTTTTTTTCTCTAATTTTTAAATTGAAACAGATTGAGTAATAATATTTAATTAAAGATTTATTTCCTTCAAGATCCATTTCTAAAAGTACATATGTCATTAAAAAATAGCCTAATCTATGTTGCTCTTTATCATATCCATTACCTCTGGCATTCTCGCGAACGTTCACGTGAGTCTTGGCAACCTAACGGACGTCTGCACAAAACATGTGAAAATGCTGTATCTCGTACAATTCTAGTCAGTCTTGGCCGAATCGATTAGATACCGAATCTCTCTTGAATGTACATTTCACAATTCACGCGTTATTTGTAATTCACGGTATTAAGTATTTACGGCAGTGGATTAAAACAAAATCATAGATATATTTTTAAATCGCAACGAGCATTCGACGATAATAAAGTATCAACAAGTACACAGACGAGGGCAAATTGATAAGTTACAAATGGGTTAGGGATCCATTTCAAAAAACTTCAGATGGGCTCTCAACTGCCGAAAAAGAGATCTTCATAGATTTCACATCCAGTGACGAAATTAAAGGGCAATTTTGTAATAATTGAATTGTAATAATTTTGTAATAATTGAATCTTTGAATTCTGGATAGAGGTGGATGCTGAATTTTCTGCACTGAAAACAAAAGCACTTCGTATACTATTACCATTTTTAAGATCATACCTTTGTGAATCCGGATTTTCTGCGATGGCTACTTTGAAGACAAAATATAGATCTGAGCTAAATATCAAAAAACAACTCTGAGTGTCAATTTCTAATTTTTAGCCTTCCTTTGCTCTGCAAGACAAGCCCATGGAAGTCACTAATAATTATTAAACTTGTTCTTATACTGGCTGAAGTACCCACTCTTAACACGAGTTTATTTTTTTTAAGAAATGATAATATATTATTCTTGACATAATAGCTTAATTGTAAGGAGAGTAAAACCAAGTGCATGACAATGTATACAAAAATGTAAAATGATTTATTGAAATGAATACTCATATTATAAACGGTTTTGAACGAACTGCAATTTTAAGCCTCGCAGAATTAGCATTTAGAATAAATGTTAAGTAATAAAAAAAAGAATATAAAATTCCAATGAATAACAATTGTGTTATTTTTTTAATATTTAAAGTGAGAAAACTTCAAAATGTCTTAGCCCGGGAACAGATGTGCACTCGATACTAACGTTAATGGTCGTGGGGAGTGATGCTCCCCAATTCTTTTTTTTTATAATTATTTTCAATATACAAGATAAAAAACACAATTTCAGTGAATAATTTAACTAAGAGAAAATATACTTACCTATTTCAAGGATTTTTCAATTTGTCTTTCATAATTTGAGAAAATATCCAAAAAATAGTTCCAAATGTGCGTGACCTTAATAAAGGACACAAGTCACAGACACATTTTGCTAACATTACAGGAAAGTTATTTTCAAGCAAAACTGTCACATTTTGTTCACGTTATTGTAGTTTTAATGTTCTTTGATGATCGACAAATATCCTGTTGAACTTTTTTTTGCTTGTGTCTTTTTGACAAGGTGAAGTGCATTTTGTGGTACACTTATGGCTTCATATTTTCTTGATAAAGTTCTTAATGTAGCTATTGAAAATTTTTTTTCATGTTTATTGCTTTTCTCAAATTTACTTTCGCTAAAGTGATTAATATGCATTATTTCAGCAAGTGTTTCCCTTGTTTGATCAGCTTCAATTTCCTTTCAGAGACATCACAGATGCCCAATTCTTTTTTTATATTCTGCTCGTTTACATTTATAAACCATAATCAGTGGTACATCACAATTAAAACCACTAAGTTATTCATTGGGGAAAATGCAGCATGTTCAAGAAAATATTTTTGAACAAAAGTGGTCGCTCCGGGAACTTGTTCTAAACAAGAGTACCTTAAGATTCTAAAAAAACGTTTGCCACTCCCAAAAAAGGAGATATGTGATGAATTCATTTTAGCTCCCATTAAGACTGTCATATTGGAGGAATCTCTGTCAAGGGTATTGGTAACAAATAAACATTTTCCCCGGAATTAACGATTTTTGTATTATATGTTTCAGTATACCCATAAAAATAAATCTTGGCCAATTAATCCTTCACAAAGTGCTTAATATGCTTATCCATGTATCATAAAACTCTTTCACATTGTGAAAAAAGCGCACAACAGAATTATATAATTTATAACTTCCCTAAAAAAAGGGATGCAGATAACCATACCAGTAAGTTCGAAAGTCAGCAAAAGTAATATTTTAGGTTAAAAGAAACGTAATAAAAAATCTCATCGTAGGATTACAGCAAAGCAAACGAAATATTTTTTTAAATTTAGTTATTGGACCAAAGATAGCTAATGATCGTTCAAAGTAGGATTATTTA
This sequence comes from Trichonephila inaurata madagascariensis, assembly GCA_019973955.1. NCBI lineage: Eukaryota > Metazoa > Arthropoda > Arachnida > Araneae > Nephilidae > Trichonephila > Trichonephila inaurata. The sequence goes on along the minus strand of BMAV01014218.1, from coordinate 30,169 downwards.
TTTTTGATGATCTTTTTTCACCAGATAATATATATAAATCATATCAATGTAAATCTGTATTTTTTATTATATCCAAAAGTATTTTGTTTTACTTTTTATTCCAGTAAATTAATTTTTTTAACCTTTTATTTTCGATACGCTCGCACCCTCTTGAAGGGTTATCGCGCCCCCCAGGGGGTCACGCCCTACAGTTTGAGAAACACTGAGTTATAGCTAAATTTGGAAAAAAAAAATATCTATATCTTCATGTGCTGTAATTGATAATATTTCACTTTTTGTGTACATGTGTGTTGCTCTTTTATTCTCGTTTCCACCATTTCATACTTACACCTTGGAAGCTCAAAAACCTGCCTTACATTTTCAAGTATATAGGGAATATTTAAATGAAAGGAGTGAAAAATACTGCAAGGTAATGCATTTGGCATATATACATATTTGCAAACTTATGGTTTTATTTTGCTACTAAATTTTAAGAATAATTCCTTCCACATTTTCACTAAACCTCCTTTATTTTTATTGCTTTTGATTCTTAATAATTGTCTGGTTTATGTTTTGATTTGGATCTTGAGCATCTTCCCAGGTTTCCTTTACTTAATCAAAATTATTTGGGACTTAAGTTTTCCATAGTTATCTAATCCTTGAAGCGTCATATTGCATAATTATGGAATCATTATCCGAATCCATTTTCAAATCCACAAGGAAATCGACAAAACTTTCTCAAAATTCAAATAGCAATTCAAAGTTTACGGCGTGAAGTGGTAAGTACAGATATTCAATAAGAACTAGTATCTAAAATCGGAGTGCAAGTCTGAATCAAGACAATATTGTACTTATTGATGGCATAATTATGTATTTAAAATATTATTTTGAATTATTAAATTATTACTATCAAAATTTTTTTTGCTTCAACTTTTATATAAATATTTCAAAAGACAGTATTTCAATAACCTTACGAAATTTTAAGAATCTGCAGAAATTTAGTTTCTATAAAGTAGAGTGTGATCATGGACGAATGAAGATGAAGAAATTAAATAAATTGATGAACTTAATACCCAGAATTTTAAAAACTCATTTAAATTCAAAGATATTCTAAATGTTAAATACAATAAGAATTAAAGTGGGTTCTATTTTATAGAAGAGAGTTGTCCTTTTTAATTGTATCACTGCCGATATTATATCATTACAACGGTTTTATATTACATCTACTGAGAATAAGCTATCTCGAACCTCATTCAACCTCAACACCTCTCAACATGTGTTTTCTCCCCATATCGATAAATGCACCAAAAATGGTAACCCTTCTGAATTTGTTTTCCAGTGGGGAGCAGTCGCTTTTGGCGTTTTTCCCACATGCGCAGATTTTCTTTAATTTTAACGGGTTTTACGATATCGCAGCAAGTTGCGGATGCGTAATTCGTTTTTTTTTTTAATTTAATTTTCCAATGGCCTTTCGCGGGGCAAAATTTTTTTATTATTTTAAAAATTAACAAAAAAGTTACTGATGCGCTTGCCAACTCATTTTAACGGCCGGTTTCCTTGCTCCGGAAATTCCGTTAGCCCAGAGTTTTTCTTTCGATTCTTTTTTTCGTTGTGGAAATTTTCACGGTAATATTACTCTTTTCTCCCATAAATTTTCAGATTTAACTCTTCCAGCGATGTTATTAGAGAATCTGAATAATAAAAAAATTACGTTTTTTGGGAAAAAAGGTTTTGCCCTGTTGCCGTGCTTGAAAATGCTTTTTTAAAATATTGGGTTTGATTGGATCATTTTATGTATGCCCGAAATGTGGAAAAAGACGGGTTAAAAAAGAACAAAATTTTTTAAGTTTTTCTGAATATAGTACTGCAGAATTCAGTCCAGTGTGAAAAGAAGATCCCCTTTATGTGTTTGGGTTGGGGGGGGTTTGGGGGAATTGAGTAATATGGATATGTGCACCTTTTTTGTTAGTGATGAAAAAATAAAATGTTTTGGAAGGTGTTCTAAAACACACTGGTATAATTTCGGGGGAACATATCGTATCATAAATGTCGGAAAAAGCAGCATTTTAAAAGTGAAAACCATTTTAAATCCTATTTTTTCGCATTTTCGGTTTAAAATTTTTTAAAATCTTTTTTTATAGATTTTCCTTCCGCCATCTAAATTTCCACTCCAGCGTTGCTTTTTGTGGTAGGTTGCTACTCCAAACACAAACGCAAAACGCGAAATCGGCGATTTTTTTAAAAATTTTGGGGGAAAAGCGGCCGAATCGACAAATTTACCAATTTTTTTTACTTTAAAATCATTACATGTCAAATATTACGAAGAGAGTAAAAAATATAAAACAATAATGGTTGATGAAAAAAAATTTTTGTATAAACTAATGAAACCTATTGAAAAAATATTTTTAAAAATTTCATTTTCGATTAGCAAAAAAGAAAACAATCAATTCCTCCATAACCCCAAAAAAAAACGTTTTTTTTTAGAAAAATTTTCATCATTATTCTGTAAAAGCAATAAATTAATTTTTTTAAAAAAATGATGATGTAAAAAAAAATAATCGTTAAACGATGAAAAAAAAATTTCTTACCCTTTAAAAAGAAAATTGCCAAATTACGTGAACGGATCCCCTATTAAAAACTCAAAAAAAAATTTTTAAAACTTTGGTTATTTCCGATATAATACTAACTTTTTTTTCCACTACATTCAAAATATTGAATTAAATACATTTTAAATTATTCGATTAGCAAAAAAAAATTAATCGTTGAATTCATCCCCCAACCCCTCCCCCCCAAAAAAAATTGCGTGGCTTTTTTAAAAAAAACTATTCATTTATATTTCGTAAAAACGAATACGGAGTTTGTTTTTAAAACATGGTTGATGTTCAGCTATAGGGGAGAAGTTATACTGAGGGAAGTTTTCCCTGTCGCGCACGACGTCAACACCTTCTGGCGATACTCCAACACCCCGACTTTTTTCGAATATAATTTTCTTGTCCCGAAACTAGAATTATATTCGAAAGAGTCAGGATATGTTAGAGTAAGCTATTTAAAGATTCAAAATTCCAGCGAAATTTTTAACTGTACTAGTGTTCGTAAACATTAAACCCGAGTTTTTTTTTGAGTGCATCGTATTGTTTTACCCGAATATCTATCGGGAGACGATTATTTCGGCTTCATCTCTATGTCAAACCCGACCGCTACTCTGCTAAAGTTAATGTGCTAGTGTAACTGCTAGAGCAATTCCACGTATTGTATCAATCTTTTAATCAAAATAATGAAACAGAAAAATTGAAAACTGAAGCAACTTATTTAAAATTTTTTTTTTAAAGAAGTGGTAATTATGATAACAATTATCTTGTTTGTATTGTAATTTTTTATTACTTTGACTGCCCATTTTGACTTCACATTTAGGAAAAAATATTATTTTGTTTCATCTACTTACCCAGTTTATTGACTTTTTCTTTAGAAATGAGATATTGGAGCAACGGACTCTGTTGATGATGAACCCGATTAAGAGTCCATTGTTGCACAGTTGTAAAACAAAGTAATTTCGAAAATAGACTGTAAAGAATTCAAAATAATAACTTTTCTAGAATTGAGAGCATTCTAGCACTTCCCGATTAATATGACCAAAAGGGCTAAATAAGTTATGAAATCTCTGTTTGAAAGAAATTCGAGCTCTTTCCCATTGATTCACTGTGCCTTCTATGGGGACTGAAAGAAATGTATAGCCAAAGTAAATATTACATTTTTTTTTTATGGTACAAAAATTCGAAAACCTTTTTTTCATTTTTTCATAACATTTTAATTCTTTTTGTACCCTTCAAGGAAGCAATATAAACTAGAGACTTTTCATGCAGTGCGTTTGTGGAATTTAAATTGTTAAAAGATGTCCTCTGTTGAAGGTACAGCTAAGAAAAGGTATCGGTACCGAAACTAGCCATGTTTAATGGTCTAAAGATCAAGTTATTATTGAGTTTTTTGGTTTTTTTGTCGTAATTTTCAAAAATTGAATTTTCAAAATTATGATTTTATTTTGATACTAAACTTTAAGAATAATTCCTTCCGCGTTTTTACCAAACCTCCTTTATTTTTGAAGTGATAACTTGTATTGGCGCGTTTTTTTTTTCCGGAGAGTGAACTTGAATGAACGTCGCGCTCTGGTATGTAACGCTCCTTTGGCTTTTTTCGTCTGGAGTCGGAAATCCTGCTAGTACAAGTTCGTCCACACTGCTAAAAGAAAGGGGGGCATTTCCCCCCCCGCCACCTGGTGGTGTTTGTCCACCTGCACCGTAAAAGTAAAGTTAATATTCTATCTAAGTGGGGTCCCCTCCCCCTTTACCACCTCTTTCTACGAAAATTATCGCAATCGAAGCATGAAAATTAAACATGCAATATTTTTATAAAATAGGCCTAGATTGAGAGAGAAATCTTATACTAAAATTAAACAAAATGTAGAAAAGGACAATTTTTTTTTATAGAACTAAGTAAATAATAATTAACATTAGCAATATTGCAATGAAATTAAGAATAAAAATCTATGTTTGTAAGCGAATCAGAATAGCAATGAACAAATAGTTCTATTAATCACATTACTTAAAAATACATTGAGTAAAAAGAAAATTAAAACAATTAAAAAAACAAAATTAAGTATTCAGGTATTAAGAAAAAGTCACATTAAATACAAGAAAACAAAATAGTAAGTAGACTTACCTTGCAGCGACGGATATATTTGTACAAAACTGCCATACAATAACAAAAGAGCTAGTATAAGCTAATGCGATATAAATCTTCTGATTAAATCCCTTTTTAAAGTTCTGTGTGACCTAGATTCTTTTCTTCCCAATCAACTACTTGTCTTACTATTATTTGCTTAAATCAATTCATGGATAGAATTGAATTTTGTTAATTTTCAACCAAAATTTATAAATCCGGATCGGATCTTCTGAACAAATCTATGATTTTAAGTGGGAATTTTAAAGTGGATTTTTCAAAAGACAAATCAAAGCCTTTAGTTGATTTTTTAAAAATCAAAATTCAATTTAATTATGTCAAATGATTTATAAATGAAAGCACGAGGAAGTACGAAACAACGCTTGACGGAGTTTTTTTTATAGATTTGTAAGGGCTCAGAGAACTCTCAACACATATACGTGCACTCGAAATAAACATCCTTCTTCCAACCAATGTAATTTATCAATAAAACAAAACAATAATTTGAAAATTTTACCACATGATAATCATACGTATTTAGAATATGTCTCAAATTTTCAGAAAATTTGAGACAAAATTTAAAAGGTTATAAAAAAAAATTGGACACTCTTTCAAAAATATGAAAATCAGTATTTTACACCGAGCTGGATTCTAAAGTACAAAATTAATCAAAATCTTTACAAAATTATTTTACTTGGTATAAAAATGTTTACTTTTGAAGTTATACTAACTTTTAAGAAATTTAGAGGAAAAAAAATATTTTTAAATAATATGATAACGAAAATTTTAAGAAAAAAATTAATTAAAATTCAAATAAAAAAATTCTATTAATTTTTTTTTTAAATTGATGCATAAGTTATGAAGAACATTATGTTGAACACGTGTATAAAATTTCAAACTAATATCATAAAAGCTAAAATTTTTTGTTTTGCGAAAAATGAAGTTAAAGATAAGAAAGAGATAGGGCTTTTTCGTTTAAATTTCAATACTTATTTCTCAATAACTTCGGAAGTTTTTACAGTATCAACACAATTTTTGTGCCAAAATACTCAGAAATATTAAGGCTTTAACATATATAATTTTTTTCAAAAAATTGTAAAACTTTCAATTTAAGAGTCTTATGAGGCCTTAAATAAAATTTTGTATCTAAAGTATTTATAACCTGTTTCAGCTACCATAAACCTTTTTTTTCCTTCTTAGAATAAAATTAATTCACAAAAAATTTGACATTTTTTTAAAAAAATATTACTTTATGGTACAGACATATGAATAAAAAATTTTTATATCCCGACTAAATCCCCTTTTTTTTTATTCACCAAACTAATCCCAAATAACTTTTTAAAAATTTAGTTATCACTTCTATCGTTTTCATAAGCACACTTTTTTTTTTTTGGATTCTTTTTTGGGTTCATTTTTTGTTTGGATCTAGAACATTTTCCCTAGGTTTCCCTTTACTTAATAAAAATTATTTGGGCTTTTTCCCAAGTTCAATTTTTGAAGCGTCATATTGCATAATTATGGAATCAAACAGCAATTCAAAGTTTACGAGGTGAAGAGGTATGTACAGATATTCAATAAAAAACAGTATCTAAAATCAAAGTGCAAGTCTGTACCATGACAATACTGTACTTATTGATGGCATAATTATGTATTTAAAATGTTTTTTGAACTATTAAATTATTATCAAAATTATTTTGTGTTAAATTTTATTTAGATATTTCAAAAGACAGTATTTCAATTACCTTACGCAATTTTAAGAATCTGCAGCAACTTAGTTTCTATAAAGTTGATTGTGATCATGCAGGAATTAATATGAAGAAATAAAATAAATTGGTGAACTTAATGCCCAGATTTTTAAAAGCCCATTTATATTCAAAGATATTCTAAATGTTAAATACAATAAGTATTAAAGTGGGTTCTGTTTTATAGAAGAGTTGTCCTTTTTAGTTGTATCACTGCCGATATTATATCATTACAAAGCTTTTATATTAGAACTACTGAGAATAAGCTATCTCGTACCTCATTCAACCTCACAACTACTCAACTTCACTGTCTGTTAGTGGAAGAGAAACAGCGCCATCTATTTCCCAAGCTACAACTATTTTTTTTCTAAATATATGTATTAATGTAACTCTATTTACTTAGAATTTATAAATACGTAGTATAAATCTTGATCATAACTCCCTAGTAAGATGATAGTTAATGATAATTATGAGTTAAATGATATTTTATGTAATTATTTTACATTTTATAAAGTAAAAAAATTAATATATTTATATAAATAAATATATTAAATTTTATAAAAATATTTTATATTAATAAATAATATTTATAATAAAATTTATAATAAATGTTAAATGATACTTTACATAAGAACTATTTACAAATAGTTTTATAATGTTAAATATAATATACTATAAATAAAATATTACTTAAAATAATTTATAAAATATACATTATTATTATTAAATCTAATTATTTTATAATTAATATAATAAGAAATATGTTTTTTTATGTATTATTGATTTAATTATTTTATAATTTTATAAAATATTTAATAAGTTCTTTTCAAATAAAATTTATTTAATTTCAAAAAGTTTATTTAAATAACTTTAATAATAAATTAATGATAATTTTAGTAATGAATTAATAATATTTTAATACTAATAATAATACAAAATATTAAAAACCAAATACAAATTTTTAATAAATGTTTATTAAAAATTTAAATTTAAATTAAATAAATTGTAACAAATTTAATTTAAATTTTTTAATAAATAATAATACATTTACTAATTTTAATTATTACGAATTTTTATTATTAATAATTTTTATTAATAATAATTTTTACTATTTTTAATTAATAATAATTTTAAATATTTTTAATAAAAATAATTTTAAATACTTTTAATAAAAATAATTTTAAATATTTAAAATTAATAATTTTAAATATTACTAATAAATAATTTTTATAAATTTATTTTTTTTTTTTTTTATAAAATGCAAAAGAATTACGTAAAATATCATTTAATATTTAATAAACCTCACATAAATATATTTATTTAATTTTAAAAAATAATTGAGTGAATTAAAGTAAAAAAGTTGATCGCGTAAAATCGAACCCTGACCTCGTGCATAGTAAGCAGACGTTTTGCAAAACGAGTTACAAAATCGTTGGACGAAATTAAAATTTAATTGTATAAAAGCTAAACCAGAATTTCGAAGGCTAATTTCTCCGAATTGACTGGCCATGCAGCGGGAAATTTCATTGAGGGTGAACACCCCAAAGAATTAATATTACCCAAGTCTGTCCCCCAAAAGGTTTCCCTCAGTAGTGCCCTTTTCCTTTTTTAGATAAGCAAAAAAAAAAATGTGCATGCAATTTTTTTCTTTTCAAACACAAAAATCTTTCCCGTAATGACATTCAATAATTTACAAAAAGGGGTGTAAATTTGGCTTTTTGGGGTTTTTTTTTTTTCCGAAAAATTTGGGGAATTTGTTCAAATTCTGGGGATCTTTTCGAAGAGGTCCATTACAAATTTATCAACTTCCATCCTCTCAAAATTGAAAATTTGATGAGTTGCCGCGTGCCCACATGTAAAAACCCCCTTTCTTTTAAAAGTAAAAATAGAAATAACATGCATATTGGTTATTACATATTTTTACTATAGTTGTAATTATCGGTTGGAATATTTATCCAATTTTTCAGTTTTTTGATACTGAGTTATGAGTACTTTTCGAATAAATCCTTTTTTTTAATGATTGTTCTTCAAACAAGTAAAATTTTGTTTTGTAGTTGTGCCAGCATTCTGATAATATTATAACGCGATGCTTACGATTTTGTTTATACATTACGACGTATTTTTTCTGTAACTTTAAGCTCAAATTATTTATATCTTTACTAAGCAAAGATTATAATTATATTTGACTTCTGTAAGCTATAGATTTATATGCTAAACAGTGAAAATTTCTAAAAGTTATGATGATTATTTAAGACAGGCCGTAAAAATCTATTTGGCGTGATTTTAAAATCACACCACATACGAGTAGCTTACCGATAAAAATTTTCGGCTGTTTCATATTTCTCCAGCATTCATAAATTAAATCTCTGTCAAACATTTTCCTCAAATCAATTGTTAGATAATTTATGATAACTGGATAGGACTCGGACTACAGAAGTTGACCGGTCGCCGCTCTTAGACAGTGGCCAGCAAGAGATCTTAATCTATCAAATTCGATACGTCATCTATACGCCCCAATTCACTATAGCACGTTTCACCTCTATCAGCTCGCTTGAATGAATTTCAAGACATCCAGGGCACACTCCAGCAAGCAGTGAGTGATTTTGACTCCCCCCTTCACCAACCCCAACAACTCTCATCATAATTCTCCAAAAAAGAACCCTGCTAGAACTCCTCTTTCATCTCCCACTAAGAGAAACAATCAACAAAAGCGTAAAGATGAGGATGATTTCTAATTTACTCCACTCAGAAAAACTGCTAGAGTTTCTACTCTTGAACCCCCCACTGATTTAAACTTAGAAAATCAATTCTCCCTTTTGCCTAACGTCGTAACTTGACAAAACTTAGGTCAACAAACCCCCCCCCCAATAGTAGCGAGTAACACGCCCAACGCAGCAACCAATCAGCAGCTCCGATAAAGTTACAACTTTCTATCAACACCATTAATGCTAAAAATCACAGACAACTACCGTGTGCAAATTGATAACATTAAAAAATTATACCCCATCCTAAGACTATAAGGATGCATTACCGCTGTCTCAATCCACTCCTCTCCTGAGAAGATAGGTTTCTTGCGTGTGTTCATATCAGTTCACTTTTCTCTGCTCGCAAGCTGGTTCCAGTTATTGGGGGGTGGGATGCTGCAGCCTACTGGTCAAGGTATCGGATCACGGCAGGCATGTCATGGGTTCGAGCACAGTACCAATAAAGACCCACCGTGTAGGGGCGTGATGCACGTTAATTCTAGTTGAGAGCTCAAACGTCCTCCTAATGGTGTGGTGTGGTAGAGGGGGGTGCCAGATCAGGTGTCATCCTCGTCACTTGACCATGGTTCAAAATTACGAGGTCCGTCGCCAACAACCCTCGTGTAGCTCAACATTGCGACGTTAATATTCACTCACTCACTCCAGTTTTTGGAAATTTAGGTGGGTTCCGAGGCACGAGCGCCACAGTGTTAATCATAGATTAAAAAGCAACTAAAATTAATTATCACATAGAATATTCATTGAGATTTGAACACAAATTCATTTTAAGGTCATTCATTAAATCAGAATTTATGCAAAACTATATTTATTTCGATATAATTCTAAGAATATCATTTAATTAAAATGTTTACTGCATATCGTTTGAGTAATACGTAAATGAAAAAAGAGTGTTTGGGCATCAAATTAAAATAAAAGCTTAATAAGAAGTAACATATAATTCAATTTATGGTAAAGTGATCATTTAAATACTGTTTTCGAACATGAAAATGTTTAAAGAATATAAAACCAATTTTAAACAATTTTTTGAAGGGGAGTTAGAAATGTGTTTCAAATATAAAGAAGCACTTCAAATAAAAAAGGTGCATTTTTTAAAATTTTACAGTAGAATGAAAAAAAAAAATGTACTGTGAAATTTTATGGAATAAAGATGGCGCGGAGAATGCTTCATAGTTCGAGTATATCTGCCTTTATGAACATTAACTATAAAAGTTGACATATTTATGAATACCGATGAGCGTGTCTTCTTCGTTTATCATTTTGGCTTACTTTTACACAGGCGCGCATATCACCGGTTTGGCATATATCTATCGGGAAAATGGCACCCAGAACCTGCAAACCCCGAAATTAAGAATTCTTTCATGGTACAACAAGGTGGAGCATGTGTAATACCTCCATGAAGAGTGTTGAGAGGGAATTATTTTCTGCTTCCAGATGCCAGAAGTTAACGAAAACTGGATAAATATATGAAAACACGTTGGAATATTGAAGATAAAAGTAATTGCAATAACGGAGTTAAACGAAGTTGTAGTAAATTTTATTTTGTCCTATTCAAGGGAAACAATATTATCTGAATTATGTATTCATAACCACACACACACAATCAGTAAAGCACACATGAATTTTTCAAAAGGGGAGGACCTGCTGGGTCGAAAGTGCTCACCATTCCTAGGTTACAGTTCTTTTTGATTTTTTGTTGATTTCTTTGGGGAGTCAAAACACAGTAAAAACTGTATTTGAATAAATAATTAGTATTTAACACAAAATTAATCATTAAAAATACTACTTAAACTTACTTACTAAATACTAGAACTAAAACTTCACCGGAAAAAAAAAAAAATTGAGAAGTTGGAGGGGAGAACTGAAACTCCCAGGACCCTCTTTGTGTGCGCCACTGACCAGCTAAAATGATGAAAAAATAACAAAAAAGTTAAAAATAATTATTTGATCCATAATAAGAAAACGTGTCGGTAAAATTGGTATTTTATCGAAAGATGAAATAGTTGTGAAATTGGAGGTGATTTAAGATTTACAAGAACGCAATTGTTACAAAAAGTGTTAAATTTAAATTCGTCGGATAAAATGACATAAAGAATATTTGATGTGAAGAGCATAAAAACTTAAATTATAGTATTGGGTAAATTGTCTGGAAAAAAATTGAAAATTCATAAGGAAAATTTTGATTTAAATTAAAAAAACGAAGGTAAAAATAGATAAATGTCCATCCACGCTAGATGACGCTGCAAGGACTTTTTCGCATTAACGAAAACAGCATTTTTTGGGAGACATGGTGAGGGCGGAAAAATTAGAATATAGCACCTAGGACATTTTCGGAGGACTAATGAGTGGCTGCAATCCTCCTTCTATGATTCTTTTGGCTTCCCTTCTTACCGTTGGTGTCGTCACTTGTCCAGTAATTAATATCTCCACTTCGCGATTTTGAACCTATATCTGCATACCGCTTCACCTCACTGAACCAATTTCTGAGAATGGGAGGGGGCATGAGTGATTGCGTATTTCCCCAAAGTTGCTTTTTGGGTGGTTCGTGCATGTCGCAGAAAATTATTTCTATTTTACTGAGTTATGATTTGTATGAAAGGGGAGGTACAATGGATGCCCCCTCTTCAATCCCTTTTACTCAGATTAAAAAGAATAATATATGAAGCTCCGGCGCATGCCATTTGATTTTTTTTTCTCACGATTTTAAATAACCTGGCATGTACTAAGCGTTATAGCTCTTGAATGCAGAAGGCTATATCACTACAAACAAACCAGCAAAATGAAAGCGAGAAAATTATAAAAAAGCAATATTATTATTAAAGTCGAATAAAAAAATTACGTTATAAAAAGTAATTGATGAGGGGAAAATATCGTAAATACGCTGCTTGCGTTATCCGCCAGCCGCGTCAGCGGTACTTTTAATCAGAATATGTCAGCCACGGTGGAACATATTCGTCCCATTCAGCTTCCTGTAAACAAACTATCTAGGAAAAAAAAAATAATGCAGTAATAAAACTTAATCTAAACGACACCCCTAAACCTTCTGCGCCTTATGTCATCATACAGCTTCTACCCTGCAGTTCCAAGACAAAACCATTTTAATTTCTTAGCTGTAACTACCAGTGGTAATCTAGACTAATCACAGAGTACGCACACCACTATCAAATATTTGATAATTTTGGGTTGCCCCCCTCTTAGTGTTATAAACATTCACTTTATAGTATCAATTCCTGTTAATTTGTTATTTAGATTGCATAGCTAATTGGCGAAATATACCTTTGTTGCAGAACTCGTAGTAAAATATAAAAAATACATGAAAAAAAAAGTTCTTTTGTAGCTAAATTTATTACTCATTTATACGAATAATGCCGGTAGACTGTACTTCAGACACACCTTGACAGGGCTTACCTTAATGTCTCGAACGGGAAAATTTTTATTTCGAAAGGGGTAATCAGGATCTGGATATCCAATCTGGAAATTAATGTGCAACTTTGCTGGGATAATTCTGTGACGACCGCCCACAGCGCGAACTGTAGCAGGAGTTTAATTCAAAGTGACTGGCTGCCAGTTTCTTCCTGCGGTATTTCGGATGGTGAATTATGAATCTGAGAACGAATTTTTGAAGTTCCTGTAACTTCTGATGATAATGCCAGTTGAATATAATGTTCCTTCGCACTCTGCCGGGCTCGTAAGCACCAAAGCGCATACTCTGGGTGGAGAATCTGGAACTGTAAATTTTAAGAGTTCCTTGCATTAACTTTTGCGGATAATGCTGAAATTAACGTACAGACCTCCTGGACAATGTCAACGGCCAAACTTGCAGATGTAGGAACGCAAGAAGTGGGTCCATGAAATATTTCGGGTCTCCCAATCCAATTCAAGAAAATCCCGTACCTGTGTCAAATAACGCCAGACTACCGTATTTTACGCAAACTCATGGTAGGCCTACCCATTGTCACCACGGGTGTTAAAAATTTTCCAGTGTTTTCTGGGGTAAAAGAAAGAATCTTGAAATTTTAGTCTTATGCTGTAAATTCCCGTAACTTTTCCAATACTGTCGCCTGACCGTTCCACTTCAAACTTGTATAAAGAAAAATCGGCAAAGTTGGCACTGGGTGCCTCTCAGTGTGAGGAACGAGAGTCTGGATTCGGATTTCAAGAACTTCCGTAACTTTGCTGGATATTGCTGGAGTAAGTGATGAATGGTCAGAAAAAGCCGGAGTCCAAGTGTCCGAATTTTTGATTCCTTAGAATTTTCCTTCCTTTCATTCATTAGAAACCAGACTCACAATGAGTATAATTGAAAAACGAAGCGGATTGGCAGCGATACTTCAAAAAAATTTAATCATAATCAGGGATTAGTGTACCGTTGCCCATATAATTCACTCCCATAATATTCACACACATAGAACTTTGCAAGATTTAAACAGTAACGAAAAAATATTCGGGTGTGCTGTCGTACTACTGGCTGGTGATTTCCGACAGACATTCCTTGCTCTACTTTTGCTCACGAGATTAACGCATGTTTAAAACAATCATTATGACGTAACGTTGAAATTCTTCGATTGACATAAACACGCGAGTACAATGGCAAGATGATCAATGGGCGCAAATATTTTCGAGCCATCTGCTAGATACGCAACGCGCCGTAACCCGCATCCAAATACAATGCATCGTGTACGTAACGGCATGTACCGGTTTTCAGTCAAAAGAACGACTGGAATTCTCTTCCCGGATATACTGTATAATTATCTAGATAATAACTGACTCTGTAATTCTGTTACTGATTCAAAAAAAAATTTGATATTGACGAAATAAACTTACAGACACAGAGTTGCTGCCAGGGGACCAAATGCCTTTTAAATCAATTGACACTATTGTTGATGAAAACGAAACCGTAAATTTTCCAACTAAGTTTTTGAATTCTCTGGATATATCAGGAATGCTACCAATAATAATCCTTTACATTTGGTTCACCCGTTATTCTACTGCGTTACTTAAGTCCACATAGATTATCCAACGTTACACATTTGGTCATCGAAAGAATTATCGGATGTTTCAGCAAAACATTTTGAATCTGTATTTTGTACAGAAATCGTCCAGTTCCCACTAATTTCGTCAGAATCTCCGATACCATTCAAAAGGCTTCGATTTCCGATTCGTTTGATTTTCGTGGTGACCGGCGGGCAATTCTAAAGCAAAACAGATGTCCATCTGACATGACTTTTGGAAAAACTACGTCTGAAGGTAAAACCTGCCCAAATTCACAATAGCGTTAGCAAAATACGAGTTAACGAAGCTTGTTGTGAACCGATTAGCGATTAGTTATATTAAAATTATTTATTGTTCTACTTTAAAATGATAAAAAATAATATTAAAAAATCAACATTATTTGCCTCATTTATAAAAATAAATTTCAATATGTTGCTACTTAAAAACTTTGTAAGTAATTCGTGTATTGTACTATACTCAAAAAGAGATGAATAAAATGAAAAATTAAAAACATGATGTTGTTTTATAATACTTAATTTTAACATTCCAAAAAATTGCAAACGAAGATTAGTTTGACTGCATTGCATAGCTTATAATAATATTAAATCAAAGTAGTATAAGACAAAGCCACAGTCCTGTCAGCTAGTTGTTCTATAAAAATTTCTCACATAGTTATATGAGATAAAAATTTTTGAAAATTGGTTATTGTTCATAATAAAGGTAAATCAGTTTAAACATTGCAAAAATGTTCCTTATTCAATGGGGCAGTTCATGATAAAACTTTTTAATCCTTTATCTATCGGTACTTATAAGTGCCACTCACCTTAAATTACGTAGAATAACCACTTTTACGAATACTCTGACAATATTTAGCAAGAATACTCTTTTAACTCCACTCTTCCAAAATATGTGGCAGCACGAAATTATGATTAGTATTTTAGAGGGAAAGGCAAATAGTTTTATAGCAGAAATTTCGTTTTCAGCTGAATCTTTGATCGCATTGCGAAGATTGTTCTTTTTGTTCCGAAAAAGTAGTAAATGTCAAAAGGTAAGTGTCTTATTTTTGTTTGCATGTTAATGAAGATGTTTGAAAACTATTTGACTATATATTTATTTTAAGTGAACAGTGTGTATAATTAATTTTACAGTTGAATAACTTTAATGAATTAGCTCTAACGGATTAAATTTCCCAAAGTTAAGTATTTTGTTTATGTAAATCCCATAATTTTCAATGTAGTAATAAATAAAAAAATATTGTGTCTATTTTTTCCCCCTTTGATTGGTCGCAAAAGTGGTATACTTAAATAATATAATATTGCTTGTCATTTTACCACTGAACGCACAAGTAGATGAATGAAGGTAATAATGTGATTATGATTAATAGTCGCGAGTAAACGCAGTATGAAAATGAAAGAGTTTACTAATATAATTCTCTTCAATTATACCAGTATCAGATCAAAAGCAATTATGTTGTTTATATAAAAACTCACAACCCGAGTCTAAAAAAATCATTATTGTTTATTTATGTTTCTTTCACTAGGTCAATTCAATGTTCAAAGTTTCCTTCATCTTAAATAGTGTCCCTAACCCATTAATCCTCATGTAAGGGGAGAAGGAGCGAAGAATCTGTTGCAGCGTTACTAAGTTGAGATTTAATTGATTTACACAATGGGAGTTAAGAACGGAGTTTGCCACTATACTAATTTAATGGATTGGGAATTTATAGTCTAAGATCGATTAGGTTAAGTTGAACTGTTTACTTGCGCTTATTCACTTAATGTTTATTGCTTTCTTTATATCACTCCTAGAGCTTCCTCTTGTGGTTTAAATTGTGGTTGATTAGTGTTCTTGAGAATAATAATAAATAAGAATTGTTATGGAGGTTTCTGATGAGGCTTTGCTTCCTCCCACACCCCTAGGTAGGCAGGATGGTGAGGGAGAGACTTCAGGGGGAAGTTGCTCACAAAGCTTTCTCATTATTTAATAGACATCTAATATGTTTTCAACCAGAAATCTCTCACCTAAAGTGAATTTAGTATAAATTAGCACTAGATAAAATTTTCTAATACAAACAAGAGTTAATACAATGATCTCATTGATCGATTGTTTCTGTATTAACTTCTCCCTTTGAAGCTATACGAGGGCTAATGGCGATGGTCTCCGTAATTTTGGGGCCCTATCACACACTCATATTTGGGTCAACCGTTTAGGACAATTTTTCACCCAGCTGAGGGTGAAGGGTTGCCGTAAACAAAAGGACATTCTCTGATGTCAGCTGCGCTCTATCTCCACATTGAAAAATTACTCGCTGATTTTTCTACTTTGCAAAACGAACATCCAATATTATTTCTTTTATTTCGCTCGCGCTTTTCATAATGGACATAAAAAGAATTGGGGCTCCATTCTGTTTAAAATGTTATACACCATATCTGATGCGTTTGACGAAACCAAAGCCGCCATCTTGCTTATGACGTAGGGCACCGAAGAACCTTTTCTGGGAAATTTCAAGCAGTACTTTTTTGGAACACTTTTTTCAGATCACTGGGAAAAAGAGTTTTGGAGACGTTGCTAAGGTAACTGAGTAAAAATTGCTCCAGTTGGACGAAAATTCTCCAAACGTGTACGCGTGATAAGGCCTTATGAGAAAGCAAACACGTGAAAATTTATAATCCAACGTAGAGAAAACACTTATCCGAAAAGTGACTAAAATATAAACCTAGAGAAGCACTTAGAAACACAATATTTACTGATGGTAAATAAAAAGAGAATGAACACTAATGAAGTAAAATATTAATGGTTTCACAGCGCCATCTGTTGGTATCTAAACAAATTAAACACAAAAATTAACAATGACAAATTAATAGATTTAGCAAAAAATAGGAAGTAAAAAAAAAGGAATATTAAAATGATAGAAAATTAAGGAGTGCGACTATTTGATTGTTTTTTAATTATTGGTGTAATTTTTTAAAATTCAACTTTACAAATTTATGTGTTGCAATAGTTATCGTATTATTAATTACGTAAAGAAAAAGATTAATATTTGTAAACTTCAGTTGCATAAAACTATATTTGATATAATGTTAAGTATAAACATATTATAAAGCACAAATTATGAGACTTCAAAAGTGTTCGAGCAATTTTTTTTTTTTTTTCGAAAAACAACTATAAAAAAGTTAAATGAAGAAACCGGTATCTGAAATGTTTATAAATCTTTTATTTTCAGCAAAAGTGTGATTTACCTTTTTTTTGCTCACAAAATAATATCCTAAGCCCTATGTGTTTTCGTGTTACTCTATCGACCAAAAGCTGGTGAACATTTTGAAGGATTTCGCCTTATGATCTTTGCAAACATAGTTAAATTTGATTGTTACATGTTATACTGCCAACCAGTTCCACCAAAGGCATAGAAGTTATGAATTCCAAAAATGTGGCCAAATTTGGGGAGAATAGCGATTGTAATCGAAAACTGCAGATTTGGTTGGGAAAATTTAGGTGAAGTGATTTTTTTTCTGCAGAATAAAAGGCGAGGAAAGACCCAAAACATCTTTAAAAATGATCTCTGAAAGTATTGTTAAAAACGAATCTAAATGTATCTATTCGAAATGCCATTGATGAAATGCATGAAAAATTGAAATGAATACGTTCATCACTTTTTTTAATTTCCATAAAATTTTTTTTCCCGACAACCCCTGGGTTTGCTTTTAATTTTTCCGTTTTACAAAAAAAAATTGAAAAATTTAAAAAATATGAAATTTCAGCCCCCAACCTTTCCCATGGGAAAAAAATTTAAAATTTTTTTTAAAACATTTGGTTTTAACGGTCTAAACACTGAAAATGAAGACATTTTAAAAAATTCCTTATCAGTTTATTTGAATCCAAAAATTAAAATTTCTTTCAAAAGGCATTAAAATTTCGGTATACTGAAGCGCATCTTTATTTAAATATTTATTCAAAAATCCGACATTATTTAATTATTGTTTGTTTTTAAATTATAATTCCTTCCAGATTACCGATACAAAGAAGTACATACCATTGTGCTGGTGCTCTCCAGCAGAACGTGTTCACCGCCATCTAAGAAAGGCTTGGCTAAGGACCAACAGAAAAGAGCGCTCTCTAGCGACATTACATCGGAACTACACTAAGCATTGCAGACATATTGAGAAAGATTTGAGCGATCCTCGAAGCAGTACTTATCTTCTCATTGTTTTTTAAATTTTTATTTTTCATTCTGAAATTATATTTTATAATAAACTGACTCCACATGTCATTTCAAATCGAAGAGACTGCTTATTTTTTGAAATACCCAATTTATGGACGAAAAATAATTTAATTTAGTTAATTATAAATTATTTTGAGAATTTGAAAATAGAAATCTATCCGGTCTTGTTGATATTTCTCAATATGCTATTGATGAACTTCAATGAAAATAGTTTGCTCACTATTGTAATTTATAAATAACAAAGTGATATTGTCGAAAGGAAGTAAAAGAAATTATTACCGAAATAAATATTTACGTTCTACAACAGATAAATTCATTTTCAAATTGATTTTTATATTTTACTTAACACTTTTTTAAAAAGAACTTTTCTAATATGTTATTTGTAAAATTAATAAGCGATTACTTAATAAACTTTGCTTTAAAAAAGGTTATACCTTTTTTGGAAAAAAGTTTGGGAAAAAAATTAAGGGGTTTCCTTCCATTTTTAGGGCCCTTTAAAAAGGCTCCTTAAAAATTGGAAAAAAAGTTCCTTTATTTTTAGCAAAATTTTTGGCCAAAAATCCTTTTTTTTTGGGGGGGAAGATTTCGAAGATGGCGAATTAATTTCTTTTTCGGGTACTTTCAATAAAATTCTCCGCTCAGTGCAAGGGGCCGCTTTCTAAGAACTGGGCATGTGACAATCGTAAAACTGGTAGAGATGTTCTTTTTCAGAGGGGAGGAGCAGCAGTAAATTTTGATCATTGAAGATTTCTTATTTCTGCACAAAGACCAGTGGTCAAATTTTTTTTGACTTTCGGAACGCTAAGAACTCTAAGATGTTTCGGAGGAATCCCACACAATCCACACTTAAAAGAATATATCTTAAAATAATATTTAAAGAATGTTATATTATATGTAAAGACAATTTTAAAGGAGTACTTTACTTTTTATTAAAATATTTATGATGTATTTATGCATTGATAATATTAATTTGTGATCCAAGTGTCACCTACGCTTGCAGTAGATTTAGTAACTGATATGTATTCACAATTTATTACACAAACTGTGTTGGCGTATATGAAGAATTATTAAATATTAGTAGCATTTTTTTTTTTCATATTCTGCGTTTAATTTGTTTTTATATATTATTTTTGTAGCTATTTTGTTGAGAAATATTTTTCACTTACAAAGTACATTTTTGTGAAATGTTCACAGCTGTGTGAGAAGTTCTTATGTATTTTGCATGAATAGGCAATCTAAAATTTCAGAGTTCTAGCATAAAATTTAAATTTTAGCATCGGATGTCTTGACATGTCGATAAATTCTTCCATCTTCTTCAATACAGGTCCCCCCCCCTCCCACAAAAGTAAAATATTTCAAAAAATTGTACTAACTATGTAAAAATTACTTCGTGGAACTCGTGATAAACAATTGTATATTCTTACTAGATAAAGACATTCCTACTAGATAAAGAAAAAACAAACTTTTAAATAATTCGTTTATTTTATTACAATAAAAGTTTAAAAAGTTTTTTAAAACAAAATTAAATTATACATAAATAAAATTTTTAATTTTAATGTTTATCATCTTTAGATGTGTGTGATTGTGGGGTTATACAAATTTTATTAGAACGTGAATCCATTTTACGTACACATTTGTAATAATTCTTTCCAATTTTTTTTTATTTTTATTTTTACTTTTATACGATAGAATGGAGATTGGAAACACACATTTTACGCGTGGCACTCTGCATGACTCAACAAATGTGTTAATTTTTGAGAGGATGGAAGTTGATAAATTTGCTAAGGACCTTCCATTTGACAAAGATCTCCAGAATTATGGACGATTACAAAATTTCGAAAAAATCGGAAAGGTAACTCCAAAGCTAAATTTACAGCAATTTGGTAATTATTGAATGTCATTGCTGAAAAGATTTACTTGATTGAAAAGAGAAAATTGCATGCACTCCACTTTTAGTTCTGCTTATCTAAGTAAAAAAGCTTTCCTCATAAAAAAAAATATTTCGAGTCCACATAAAAAAATCAACAAAGAATTGTCTCAATTTTCTTCTTAGACAAATTCTTATCTATAAAATATAATTAAATATTTTTCAAACACACAAATAATAATTTCATTACATTACTTTTAATTACGAACAGCAGTATCAATAGTATCACGTGTATTTCAAAAATATTCAGACAATTTTTTCCCCGTCGTTTCTCAATACAAATTCTGAAATATATCAACGTTGATAAAAGCGTTATATAAAAATAGGCATTGTGATACCCCACGGACTGGGGGTATCATCTCTTCATCCACGCGACCTAGATTTGTAGGAATAAATGAATGATGACCCAAATTCTCCATAATAAATCTAATTTATTATTGTTTAAATATATGTTGATTAACGCAACACAAGTCTTACTAGACAGTTTTAATCGGGAGTGGTACTGCTTAATTATCAATTCTAAGTAAATAACGTTACATTCATATGCAAAATAGATATTTAAAAAAAATAGTTGTAGCTTAGGAAATAGAATGCGCTGCTTAAATATTAACGTCGCACTGTTCAGCTACACGAGGGCTTTTGAACCATGGTCAACTGACGTGGACGACACTTGAGCTGGTAATTCCCTCTCCTAACTGCCACATAACACCAACTGGCGGTCGCTTCATAGCTCACAGATTTAACGTGCAAGGCTGCGAAACACGGAGTCTTTAGTAATAGCTCGAACTCGACAAGGCCTGCCACGATCCGATACCTATATACCTACCTGGCTAACAAGTGGCCAAATGCGTTGAACGAGTGGGGTACTAGATAGCCTATTCTCAGTATGTGTAATATAAAAGCGTTTAAATGATATAATATCGGCAGTGATACAACTAAAAAGGACAACTCTTCTATAAAATAGAACCCCCTTTAAATCTTATTGTATATAACATTTAGAATATCTTTGAATTATAATGAGTTTTTTTTAAAATTCTGGGGATCAAGTTCATCAATTTATTTAATTTCTTCATCTTCATTCCTCCATGATCACAATCAGCTTTATAGAAACTAAGTTGCTGAAGATTTTTAAAATTTCGTATAAAATTGAAATACTGGCCTTGGACTCTTTAAAGAAAAAGCTAATGCAAAAAACTTTGATAGTGTTACGTAGATCCGAGGGTTCGAGGATTTTATGCAAAACAGTTACAAAGAAAATAAACAATTTTTAAGAGCAACACAATTTATTATTAAAATCCAACTTTAAATACAGGATTCAGCAGCAGCGATATTCACAGAGTAAATATCCAAAGGTCTTCACGGCAATCAAACATTGGCCAACAGTAAGCTTAAAAAATACAGAATAAAGATTATTCACAAGCACAGCCGAGTTTAATCACGAGTCAAAACAACTACACTACCGCTGGCTTAATCCAGAGACTCTGCCGTCCCTTATGAGCCCCCTTTATAGGCTCGACAGATACTTCCAGAAATATAACAGCTCAGTCATTGAACGTGACACTAGTGGAGAGATCTACTACTTTCTAGAAGATTCCAGAGGGTTCCGAACTCGCCAACATGGTCGCCAATGACGCCAAACGCCAAATTGGCCAAATTTGTCGCTAAAATGATGCCAACTTGCCTCTACCGCCAAGATTTCCTGCCAAGTTCTCATTGGATCGCCATCATAACGTAAGTAACAGCATTGCTTGTGAGTGGTACAATTTTAACATGAAATAAACATAACATAGAGTAATATAAATGCATTCAAATATACAAATTATTTACACACTTACACAAAATTCGTAATAATAGTACACCTTAAATAGCCCAAAACAACATTTTAAATACATATAATTATGCCATCAGTCAGTACAGTATTGTCTTGATACAGACTTGCAATCTGATTTTAGATACTAGTTCTTTATTGAATATCTGTCCAAATTAATTTCACCTGTAAACTTTGAATTGCTATTTGAATTTCAGAAAGTTTTGCCGATTTCCTTGTGGATTGAAATGATTCTATTAAGTATCTACAATTATGCAATATGACTCCTTCAAGGATTAGATAACTATGGAAAAATTAAGTCCGAAATACCTTTACTAAGTAAAGCAAAAACTGGGAAGATGCTCTAGATCCAAATAAACATGAACACCACAGTTATTACGAATCCCGCCAATAAAAATTTGTGCTTATGACCACACGATAGAAGTGATAACTGTAAATTTTGTAGTGTTATTTCGAGGATTAGTTAGATGAATAAAAAACAAGAGGATGTTAGTGTTGTCCTATAAAATTACTTATTCATATGTCTGTACTCATAAAGTAATATTTTTGTGCGAAATGTACAATTATATTTGTGAATTAATTTTATTCTAAGAAGGAAACAAGAGGTTTATGGTAGCTGAAACAGGTTATAAATACTTTAGATGCAAAATTTTATTTAAGGCCTCACAAGACTTAAATTGCAAATTTCCAGTTTTTTGAAAAAATTACATATGTTACAGCCTTAATATTTTTGGTTATTTTGGTACAAAAAAATTGTGTTGATACTGTAAAAACTTCCGAAGTTATTGAGAAATAAGTATTGGAATTCTAAGTCTATAAAACCCACCCGCATCTTATATTAAACTTCCCGCAAAACAAAAAATTTTAGCTTTTATGATATCAGTTTGAAATTTTATACATGTGTTCAAAATAATGTTCTTCATAACTTATACAACAATTTTAAAAAATAAAGAATCAATGGAATTTTTTTTTATTTGAATTTTAATTAACTTTTTTCTTAAAATTTTCGTTATCATTGTATTTAAAATATTTTTTTCCTCTAAATTTCTTAAAAATTTGCATGAATCTCCCAAAGTAAACATTTTATACCAAGTAAAATTAATTTTGTAAAGAGTTTAATTTGTTTTTGTAACAAGAATCCAGCAAGTGGTGTAAAAATACTGATTTTCATATTTTTGAAAATTGTTCAATCTTTATTTTTATAACCTTTTGAATTTTTCAAATTTCTGAAAATTTGAGAAATATTCTAAATAGATATGATTATCATGTGGTAAAAAATTTAAAAAATTATTGTTTTGTTTAATTGCTAAGTTACCTTGGTTTGAAGAAGGATGCTTTACTTGAGTGCACGTGTATATCTGTTAAAAAGTCCCAGAGCCCTAAAAATCAAAACCCTATAAAAATAATTTGTTCAGAAGATCCGATCTTCCGTTGGGGTATATATTTGAGCACTTATCCTGTCGGACTCTCAATCTCCCATCCTGAATTTAAAGATTTTTGAATTGTGAAGAGTTATACCCATTGCTCCATTTAAAAGGATTATTAAAAATTTAAAGTAGCAGCATTTAATAATTAAAGAATGTAAAATTTCTAGCCATAAAAAAGAGAACACAATAATTTTAACAAAAAGCTCTTTTTGTTAAACAAAACAGTACTTAGAAAAAATCTGAAAGTGGGCGGAGGTATGCCTGACCAATCTGGGTGCAGCAAGGAACCGTCAATCAAAAGGAGCGGAAAAGTATTAGGGAGTGGAAATCAGAACATGAAAAAGAGAGGGAGTTGTTCGGCTAATAATAGAACCAAGAGTTCAACCAATAGGGCATATATAGTTTTGAAGCTGGGGGAGCCAATCAGGATGACTTGGATTCAGCCGTTCAAAATTTTACCAGCATGGTTTCGAATGCCATTTCCGCTTCCACTACCAATAAATTAGTGAACACTACTCACCTCCGTCTTCCTGTAGCAAACATTCGAGAGCTTATCAGAGCTAAGAATAGATTTAGAAAAACTCTGAATAATACCAGATACCCTCCATACAAACGCGAAGTTAATGCCTCATTAGGCAGATCAGGAACAAAACCAACAACATGAAAACAGGACCTGAAAGAATTCTTAGCTTTAAATCCTGAGGACAATTCCTATAACTCCATAAGAGATTTCTAAAGTTAAGCATACCCCATTCCGCAGCTCCTTCATGGTGTGTGCGGAATGGCCTATTCGGCTTTCGAAAAGGCGGTGGAGGCCTTCAAAGACATTAATTCTGAAGTCACATTTCAGGAAAATGCAGAACCTTATTGTGATGACAAGATCGAAGAAGTCGAAAATTTAGTGAATCACTATTTCTGACAACTTCAGTAAAAACATTCCCTCTCTTCCACGATGTCCAAGGCATTATTAAAAATTGCAGAATAGAAAGCTGCAGGTCCCGATCAGATCCTTCCAAATACTGCTCTTAAATATTTAACGTTAAATGCAGTTATACACTTAACTAAAATCTACAATCAATGCCTCATTAAAAATCACTTTCCTACACTGTGGAAGCGCACCGCAATGCTGGCTAAGCCAAATCAGGATAGGATATTTCCACAAGAAGCTACAGACCAATTAGTTTATTAAATGCCACTAAGTATATATGCGAAAGAATAAATTCCAACTGTGAATAAAAACCCACTGCAAAGCCATATTGCATTCCCCTGAACAATGGGTTCCGGAGGGTCATTCAACGCTACACCAATTGATACGTGTTACCTTATAAAAATGAAGGGTTCGCCCACAAATTTAAGCACAGTAGGTGTCTTTTTGGATGTCGTGCGTACTTGATGTGGCATGATGGCTTACGTACAAGTTGCTAAACTGCAGTTCCCTGACTATTTAATTAATATCATACATAATTTTTTGGCTAATAACAGAACTTTTTAGAGCCGTGTAAACAATTCATACTCTAACCTGGATCTTGCCTTCCGGCGTTCCTCAGGGCCTGTACTTCACCCTAATGGTAGCCAACATTTACACTCACGACTTCCCACAACACTCCAATCGTCAGTACTTGCCTGTTTGCGGATGATTCCAGTAAGTTATCGCAAGGAGTCAGTTGAAATACACTATTAAAGCTATACAAAACCTTCTACAAACCTTGAAATTTGGCTTACACACTAGAGAATTGGTAATAAATGTCGATAAATCGTAAGTAATTATATTTTGCCCAGGAAAAGAGGGGTTATAGACCCTCCTTTCCAACTCACACCTTTTGGATGACGTCCTGTGGGTTTTTAGTGAAATATCTGGGCTTACACATAGATAGCCGCCTAACGTTCCAAAAACTCATAGACTATCTCTGAAAAGTTCTGGGTAGAATTAATTAGCCATCTCCTTATAGGGAGAAGGTCACCTCTATCTCTAGAAAATAAAGTAATCCTTATAGACAAGTTTTATGTCCAGTGATCACGTACGCTTCCCCGGTTTAGAGCAAGTGTTCACATGAAAAATAAGGTGAAGTTCAAAAATAAATACTTCGCGTCATGACCAACGCACCCTGGTACGTCTGGAATGAATGTCATACACAACGACCTGCCACATGGTTTTACTTTAACTACACTACTAAACTCTCTTAGAAATGTTTCTTTTTAAATCTATTGAACGTGCTAAAAATCCAAATTATTAAAGCTACAAAACACAAGTCACTTATCCTCATCCTAAAATTAAATATGCATACTCTTCAATGGCAGCGGAGGTCCCGCTTGCCCCCATAACATGACAGATACACTTTTCATTAATTCTCAACATCATACAGTCTCTCAAACACCTACCGCCTTATTGGGTTCATTTGTGAACTGTCACCTTCTTTTGATTGATTGCCTCTGGCCGTCCCGTATCCTTCCTGCGCTTCTCCCCTTCCACCACGCCAGCGCTCTGCTTCCCTAGAACGTTATTGTGCGCTTTGGGGGCTCGTTCATCCTCACCGTTCGGTGAACTGCTATTTGATTATTCATTCCGTGGCATGGTTTTTCTTTTTCTCCTTTTCTTCCGGGAATAGGCGCCTCGCGGCGCCGGCGCCCGCAACCATCTAATTTTAGTTAGTTAGGAGCCAATCAGGGAGTAGTTGCGAGTCGACTGAGTCGAGATGCAGGAGGAAAAATAAGAAAATTTAGAAATAAGAAAATTTAGTCAAAATCAGGGTTGACCATGACATCTCTTGGTCTTCTAACAGAAAAATGAGAATAATAATTAGGAATATCTCGTATAGACGGTTATCATGCCCGTCTATATTATTAAAGAATTTGGTAGCTAATTTACGGATGGTCTGTCTAATTGTAGGGATATTACATGAAGTTCTGATATTAGTATCTCTCATGTACCAATGGGCATCGAGAATTTGTCTTAATATGGTACTTTGGGAGCTTTCAATTGAGTTGATATTAGTTTTTGCTGCATGGCCCCAGACTGGAGATGCGTAGGTAAGAAGGGGTTTTAAGATCAGAGTGTAGATAAGCAGTTTATTACGTCTATTTAATTTAGACTTTCGACCTATTAGGGAATAGAGGTTACGCGTAGCGTTTTTGAAGTTATTTCTAATGTGTGTGATGTGTTGTCGGAACGTGAGCGTTTTATCAATGATAACACCAAGATACTTGGTATGTTGAGACCAGGGGATTCTTTGATTTTGAAGGGTGATTTCAGGGGGTGGGACTCTTTGGAAGAAGAATACTGCTTCAGTCTTGGAGGTATTTAGTGCGATTTTCCAAACGGAGAACCAAATTTCAAGGTGAGCTAAGTGTTCGTTGATGTTTTCAGTTAATGTGTTTAGATTTTTGTGTCTGCTCAATATAGCTGTATCATCTGCATACATACATATCATGGTGTTAGTACTTTTAATAATATCTTTTACATACAGATTAAAGAGTACCGGGCCAAGGATTGAACCTTGAGCTATTCCGGCCTGGATAGGTTTGTTTTGGGAAAGCGTGCGGTTAATTTTGACAGAGAAAGTTCTGTCTCTGATATAGGAATTTAGAAGCATGATAAGTGGAGGAGGAATTTTGTAAGTTATTAGTTTGAAGAGCAGACCGGTGTGCCAAACTCTATCGAAAGCCTTTTGAATGTCAAGGAAAACTGCAGCTGTGCATTGGTTATGATTATTTCCTTCCTTAATGTACTCTACAACGCGTAGCAGCTGATGAGTAGTGGAGAGACGAGGACGGAACCCGTGCTGCTCCGGAATTAATATATTTTCATTTTCTAGGAAGTCATTTAGCCTAGCATGAATGACTTTTTCTGCTAGCTTTGAGAGAACAGGAAGCAAGGAAATTGGTCTGTAGGATTCAGCAGTCCTGGGATTTTTCCCGGGTTTTAAAATAGGGATCACAACTGCAGTTTTCCATGCATTTGGAAAGTATCTTAATTTAAGAATATTATTAATTATGTTAGTGAGTTTGAAAATGGTTAGCAGGGGGAGATTTTTAATCATTTTATTTGTAACACCATCTCTTCCCGGGCTTTTCTTAATTTTGATCTTTTTAATGTAGGTGATTACTTCAGAGGGAAGAGCAGGGGGGAGAGGGTCAGTATTATTAGCATTAGTAGTTAGGTATGCATCCACAATATTTGTGATGGTTTCGTCTTTGTGTGGGTTCTGAATGTCGTTTAACTTAAATTGACTCTCAAGCGAATTTGCAATTAAATCAGTTTTGTTTGTCTCGCTGAGAGCAGTGCCGTTAGGGCCATTAAGGGCTGAAATCGGGGCGGCCTTCTTCCTGATTGCTTTTGCAGTTCCCCAAAGGGAGCCGTCCTCAGCATCCAAGGAAGTAAGGTGATCCTCCCATACTTGTTGTCTGTAAAGTCCTACTTTTCTTTTAATAGTGTTTTGGAGTCTGTTAAGTTCAGTTTTATGTTGTGGGTGTCTGGTGAATTGCCATAATTTTCTGGCTCTATTTCTTTCTTTGAATAGGTGTTTGAGCTCACCCTGTACAAATGGAAGCTCCGAGTGGGTCGCTGGCTTGGATGCAGTATCGTGTGCTGTGAGAATCTCACTAGTGAGATCTCTGACTTGGGACTCAATCTCCTGGGTTGATCTGGCCTACGGTAAATAGCAATTTTCAGTGGTCGCTAGAGTATTTGTAAAGATACTCCAAGTAGTATTGAGTTGAGGTGAGGGAGTTCAAATTTAGCTGTTCTGGGAAAGTGAAGCTTGACCGGATTGTGGTCGGAGCTGAGTTCGGAGATTGAGTCAATGGTACAAGGCCAGTTCAGATTTTTAATGAGGGCATAATCAATAATTGAAGCTGAAGCAGTATCGAATCTAGTAGGGGTGGAGGGTGCGAAGACATCAATGCTATTGCAAACGACATATCTGTACAGTCTATTTCCTCTGGTGTCACTATACGGACAACCCCAAGAGGTGTGCTTAGCATTGAAATCTCCTACTAGGATAGTTATTGTATTTAAGTTGAAAATGGTGTCGAGGGCGGCACCGAGGTTTTTAAAATAGTCATTAATCGGAGGGATGTAGGTAGAGCCAATAAGAATTGGGTCGTGGTCTATTGGCGTGAGCATGATAAGAGTTGCCTCGACTCCCGTAAGGAGGATCATCCACATTCCCCATGATTGTTTTATTACTGTTGAAATTCCATTGGCTGATAATTTCTAAAAGGAATGGTAATTGCTTGATAACCAACCAGGACCTAAGGAATGGATTCTTTTAAGACGGAAGAACTTTCTCTTTTCATTTTCTTGGAGATTCTGAAACTTATACTTCATTTGCAAAATCTTGGTTTCTCGCCTTGTAGCAGATAAAACGAGTATTTGAAGTTGATGAGCATATTTATAAATAAAAAGGCAAGTAAAACTGCCTAATGAAATGTGTATAAATATATTACATATATATTTAGAATACAATTGCATTTTTTTATTGTTTTTTAAGTTAATGATCTATTCTGATTTTGATAGGAAATTTTTAATAATTTTTTGTAAGCAAAACATATTATACCTTTCCTTAAATGCTATTCAGTGAGAAATATTTTGATGAGTTTACACATGTACCTTTCCATGAGAAATATTTTTGTGAATTTAGATAAGAGGAAATTTGATGATTTTTTTCATTTAGTAAATTATCCATGAGGCATAATTATCTGAATAGTGAGCACTAAAACGCAAAAATTTCTAATTTCTTTGAGATTATAAGTTATTTATATCTTAATAAGAGAGACGGAGAGAGAATACTAAATATAAAAATTGTAGATTCTATATTCCCATGATAGACGTATCGAATAAAAGAAACACACCTTTGTCAATATGTTGTAAATAAATCTTTATCTAGATTAACTTATAACAGAAGAGAAATATTTGTACTTATAATTTTGATCATTGTTTTCATGGCATTAAAAACAAATATTTTTGTTTACTATTTGTTGCTGTTAATGTAAAGTTGTAATTTATTCTTGCTAAGAGTTCTTTACTTGAATTTGATAAGCTTTTTGTAGACTTCTGAAAATAACGAATAGAAATAACTGTCTTCTCAATAATGGATTATTTTTGATTTCGTGATATTGTTTTTTACTTTCATGTTTTATAGAAAAAACACTTACAATGAGAAAAATATATTTCATTTATGAATGAATTAATATAATGAATTAATCTGATTATGAGCATTTTTTAAATGTTTTAGATGCATCCATTATTAGAAAATATCAATTTATTTGATATCAGCTCATTAACTGAAGAAAACGTTAAAGATATTTTAACAGAAGCAAGAGTTTTGCCAGAAAAAACTTCCACTCCAATGTGTCCTATTTGTGGAAATGAAACCTCAGCAAATAGAGATTCCAGCCGAAAGTTAGGTTGGATGTGGATATGCAAGAAAAAATATCAATTGAAATGCTCGGGAAAGGTAAAAAAAGTTAAAAACATGTACAGATGATGGAAACGTTTTCATAAATTTTATAGATTTTCAAAAAGTTAATTTCTAAAATATGACACACACAGTACACACAATATAAATTTAACCAAAGTACA
>BMAV01014217.1:0-119055 GCA_019973955.1 Trichonephila inaurata madagascariensis | reverse complement strand
TTTAATTTGGGTTTGACCCCATTTTTAATTAAAATTGTCAAATTGAATTTAAGTAATAAAAGTTATTCTTAAAAAAAAGTTGTATTAAGAACTATGTCTCATCATTTTAATAATCCAACACCTCTAGCTTACGCGGAACCGGCACGACATGGTCATCACAGGATGGCTATGTCGCAGAGTGACAAGGAGTATGTTCATTATGGTATTGAAAGAAACGATGTACAGTTTGTGTGACAAGATACTATCTCTTCCATTATGAAAAATTTTAATATGTTGAATAAAAAAAATCCTTCTATGAAAAATGTATTTTGAAAATTAGTAATACTTTGTATAAAAATATATATGAAGCTAACTTTACCCCTAAGAGGGTTATTTTTAATGATATGTATCCGTATTTTTTGAAAGAAAAATCAGGAAAATCCATCGTATCAGTCCTCAATTTAAAAGCTTTGTTCCACCTTTCTAAGCACAAGTCAAATAGTCAAATATATTTCACTTATCTATGCACAAGTTATGTACCAACCGTTTCTTTTTCTAAACATTGAAGCTGAAAAAGAAAAGCGTATAATATTGCGTACATAACAATGAAAATATAAAAAAATATATATAAAATATCTGTTTCGTACTGGCACTGTAATAACGACCATCCTTCCTTTGTGATTTCATACAAACACGACAAAAAGTTAGAAATTATTTCTGAAACGTAACTATTCATCGTTATCTTTCCCATGTGGGAAAGTCAAACAAGAGTGACGAAATCTAAAGAAAAAGAAACGTTTCCTTAATATTTGATGTTGAAAGTGTCTTTTAAGTCTGGCAACTAGCCAGTAGTACTGTCCTTATTAATTCGTAGCTACCTAGCTTTTGTCCCTCCATTTGTGGTTATCATGTAGGTCGTGGATTAAAAATGTGAAAAAGCATCGAAACGTCTTTAAAAGAATTTTATAAAATTTTGAACTGAAAACTGTTAATGTCTATCAGTCATCATCAATTTACTCAGGTATTTATTGCATGTTCAAAAAGTTTGATGACAATTCAATGAATCTTGTAGAATGCATATCATTAAAAAGGATACTATGTATGGAATTTCAACAAGTTCTAAAGTGTGAATGTGATAAGCAAGTGGTCATCTCTATCAAATCGTGGGTTCAAATCTTAATGCTACTAAAGACCATATGTTTAGTGAGGATTGTGTGCGTTTATTAGGTTGAGGCTCAATGCCCTCACATTTACTCGATGTTGAAGATTAGAGTGATGGCAACTCATTTGTGTTGTCCTTAGAACTTGATAATGGTTCAATATTATGATAATCAATTGCCAAAAATCATCGTGTTTCTTGCTACCGAGTGCGTCTTATAAGCAACCAGTTAATCAACTAATCAATCACAAGGAATTTGCTATCAATACTATGGAAATTTCTTTTTAAGTTAAACGCTGATATCCAAATCTGGTAAAAGTCTTACATTTAATCAAAGCTTTCTGTTATTTAATCCTTAAGGAAAGGATTGTTTTGAGAAGAACTTTTCAGGACGGAACCTTTCCGCTAGTCTGCCTTCCTCCCCTTTTGGTCAATTATTAACCCTATTATGCGTTTTGGACACTAACAATAAGAAAAAGTACTGTTAATCTGTTGTTTGGTGGAGAATCATTCTGGTTAAGAGAGTACGTTTAAGGGTGAACGAGGAAATGTTATACAACTTCGTCTGAAAATAAGAGTTTGCTCAAGTGATTGGACGTTTATGAGCTTTGAATGGACCATATGTGTGGTGTTCAGAAAGCTATTATTAGAAGTAAGAAATCCTCGGTTGATTTTTAAACCATGCATATGCTTTAAAAGATTTCTCTTTCGGTTAAAATATCAATCCCCAGTCCTCTAAAGGTTGATAAAATGTTTTGCCAGGAAACTTAGCTAATACATGAAATGAAGTTACTTTTTTACAAATTATTTTTTATAAGATAGCTTATTTGTGATTTCATTACTTCCCAATTTTATTTAAAATTTGCTTGAATAATTGTAAATGATAATTTTGCACTTAAACGATTATACTATACGATGTCTATAATGAGCATCTCTTTGTTATCACCATTTTAGTTCAGATAGCTGGCTTTTGAATAGAAGTCTGTAAGTGAAATATATTCTGCAATTATTTGTAAAATACATACTTCTTAATTGAATTGTGTTGTAAATTCTGAAGTGATGCCTTTTTGCTCTTTATTCAATATTTTCAAGAAATTCTTACTTCAGCATAACACATTTTAATCAATTTCGAAGTAAATTCTCTCAGGATTTTTGACTTTATTAATTAATATTTATAAGCAAAGTGGCTGAGTGGTTAGTGCATACAGTAACCACTCCAGTATTTTCCAGTACATGTATGGAGGATAAAAAAATTACTCCTCTTGTTATTCTTCTTGTTATTTACGAAAGAAAAAGTCCCGTTAATGAATAGAGAAGGTTTTGTTAAATTGTAAATGCACAAACCGTGCAAAAAAATATTTTTCCAAAAGGCAATCCCTTTGTTTCTCGAGTTTTTGCTTAAGCAGAATACAGAAGTTAAGTCGAAAAAAATGTAATTTAAAATACCAATATTTTGATCTTTTAAAGCATTTTAGAGGAGATTTATAAAAAGTATAAAATTACACTATATTATAAGTAAGTAATTATAATAAAATAAGTATAAAAGTATAAAATTATAAGTAATTATAAGTATAAAAGTATAAAATTACACTATTTGAGAAAATTGCTGTTGGATCATAAAAACATTCTTCACTATTTTTATTATTTTTTAATAAAACTGATTTCTTTTTGCTCATTTATTTGAATTAAACTAATACAATGCTATACATGAATGTGTATTTATATACTGTTATGGATATTTTTGGTTAAAAGTATTTTTGTTAACCTGAAATGAAAATTTTGTTAAAAGACCACAAACTATACAGCAAATCTGCCAAATTTAATTAGCATAAAAAAAATACTATGCACCAATAAATATTTGAACACTAATACAAATTAGGATATCTCAAGTATTTATCTATGTTACGTCTTATGTACTTAAATATCGTGTAAGAAACAGTATTGGTATTAGTCACATGCAAGATGCCACAAAATTTCAGAGTTGTCTGACTTCTATAAGGGCGTAATTGTTGGCTTTTTATAGAAATGGCCGATTCTTAAGAGACATATCTAATAAAAGTTAAGCAATGCAAAATCGACATTTGTGATTAAAAAGTGGAAGGTGACTGGGAATTGTAAGATTGTGTTTAGACTCGGTAGATTCAAGGAAACTAAGAGATAGAGACCGACAAGGGCTACTCAAAGAAATTCAGAAACACCACTCCAAATCAATGGTCTACATACTCCAGAAGTTCCAAAAAATATCCAGACTGTTGCTTCGATAAATGCTATTCACAAGGAAGCACATTAACTCGGTTTCCATGAACCTGCTGCCACCGTTGATTATCAAATCCAACTGCGCTGCTCCGTTGAGATGGTGCAAATCACTTCAAAATTGGAACTTAGATCACTCATTCTCATTTGCGACCCAATATTCAATCATAATGTCCATTGTCCCCCCCTGTACAAATAAAATTGCAGAAACTAAAATTACTATACTCTGACGCGAAAACTACATTTCGACTTTAACCACTCAAGTGTCCACCGGCGTATATATATGTCTCGCTCAATCGGTGTGTTTAATTTCCTCGGATGTATATTTACGTCTTTCCGAAGTATGATCTTTTCTGTTCACTTCTATCCATAAAATTATTCCGAAGGCTTTGGAATGCAGTAAAAGGACCTTGACAGTGTTTGCGAAGAATTTACTTGTATCAAAGTGATTCCTTACTTATTAACCCCCCCAAGAGATCATGTACGCGCTTCTAAGGGGAAAATGGAGGCTATGGGGAGCGAATCGCTTAATTTTTAATCAGCAGTTAAAAAGGAATATTTATAAAACCATACAAAAATTATAAAGATAAATGTTAATTTCTGTGCATAATTTTATATATGACAAGCCCATGGGATCACTGTTAATTATAAAACTTGTTCTTAACTTGGTATAGTTGAATTAATTATAAATACATTGCCCTGTACAGAAACATTTATAAGTGTATTATATAAGTGTAAATGTTAGTTTTATTTTTTATATTATGTCACAGTACATTTTGTTTGTTTACTTTCAGTAAATTAATAATTCTTTTAAATAATATTTTGTTTTTGACTTTTCATTATACTCGTGCCCCCCTCGTAGACTTATCACTCCCCCTAGAGGGGTGCGCCTCACAGTGTGAGAAACCCTGCCTTAGATGAATGGAAACAAGTTCTCTGGAGTGATAAGTCAAGGTTTAGTTCTACCAGTTGAATTGCGGAGTCTGGGTTTGGCGTATACCTGGAGAACTCCTTTTGTCAGATTGCACAGTGCCTACAGTAAATGGTGGAGGTGGAATTATGGTCCGATGATGTTTCTCATGGTATAGACTGGAATCCTTGATCCCAATTCATGGTAAGCTCAACGCCGAGTTTTACTGAACTTTTCCATACCACAATGTCCTTCCTACGCGGATTCATTTTACGGGTTGGATCATTGTTACTTTGCATGTCATGTTGCCAATTGTCATGCGAGCAGGATTGATATGATGACAATGGGGTGAACCGAATGGACTGTCCTTCATAGAAACCAAAGTTGAAGCACATAGAAAACTCCTAGCATGAGTTTGATCGGGGAATTAAAGGGTGCATCAAACCTTCCAAAATCGGTTAAAGAACTTGCATGTCTTTTCTAAGCCTAGTGGAATAAAACATTACTATTTATCATCCAAAAACTTTGGAAAGTATTCCCGTTGTTAAAACTGTAATTGCGTCAGGTGGAGGCTCTGCCATTCATTGAATATGAATAAGTTATGTTTATCTCTCATAACAGGTTTGACCAATTACGTATCTTGTAGACAGTGTATGAACTAAAACTAAGCAGAAGTTGAATAATTATTTTTTATATTCTGTATATTTTTTTTTTATTTACTCTGTAATTCTTTTTCATTCTAAAGCTTAAAATGTAGAAACAGTTTTTAAACCATCTAAAACAATAAACATTTTTGATATCTTTCTTTACGTTTTTTTCCGTTATAGAATTATTTAAATGGATAGACATTTTACTCATAACAAGTTAAAAAGTTTCAAAGGAATTAAACTATTAAAGGCCAAAATCATGGAATCCATTTTTTAAAATTCTTCGTTTGATTTTTGTTCCGATGTATTTGATAAAATATATATAAATCCACATGTGTGCAAAAAGTACATTTAGAGGTATGTTGGCGAAGAAGTCTTCGCTGTTTAACAAATAAAATTGAGTAACCAATAGGAGATGAAAAATTAAACTGAAATACCAATATTTTTTCTCAAAACTTTTGGAGATTTCGTGTACCAGTTTGAAAGGAAATTGACGTATCTTTAAAAAATATATCAAGAGGCCCAAGCTATTAAATGAAACCCTTTACTTCATATTATTCTCATTGAGATTTGTTTTCTAGAAAAATAGTCATCAAGAGTATATTGCATTTCATACAAAGTGTGCATTATTTACCTAAATTTTAGTTTTTAGTACAATTATCTCTTTCTGTATACATATATAGGTAATTCGAATGTATTATTTTCGTCACTTGCAAGGATTTACTTACGGAAGTATTTAAAAAAATAATACGTAGTGAGAGATTTAGAGATAGGATGTGTTTTTCCTTTAAGATAAATGAATATAAGAAAGTTATGAAGATCTTGAAATTTTTGAAAGTGATAAATCAACCATATTGTAACTTTTGTATTTGTTACATTTTGACAGAAGTCATTATTTTGAATTCAGACTTTTGTTTTCGAAAACGGTTTCGAGAAACAGTGCAACTATTTTATGTTTTGGGAAAATTGAAAATAGAAGAGTGTTTAAAACGACATTTATGTTTTTGAAAACTATTTCGAAAGAGTCTAGGGATTATATGTTTTCAGAAAAGTTGATATGGTAGAGTTGTTTAAATTGAAATTATACTTGTATAAATATAAAAGATATTATGTTACAAATGTGTCTATCTTAAATTGTAGATAAATTTTAAATTTAAGGGGAAATACCTCGGTTTAAAATACAAAATTGTAATACTTATTGCAGTAATCACACATGTGTGATAGAATATTATTTTTTACATATAACTGTAAAAATGATATTTATAAAGAATGTATTCCTTTCTAATAGAATGTACAGACTAACACGCACACACATATGCACACCTTGTAGAGGAGTTTAGATTCGTAGGTAGTTAGTTGGATGAAACTCGCTGAATTGTCACTGATATTTATTTATGAAATTTGAAAAAAAAAATAATATTCAACATTAAAACATGAATGCAGTTAAATTCTCAGAACTTAAATTTTTTGTTAAATCATTTTGGATAGAGAACTGAAGTTATAGTTATTCATTAAAATATGAATAACTTATATAAATTATTTATTTACAGTGTGTAAAAACTTGTTTAAGGGATGGTGGACCTTCACAATGTCAGATTTCAGGTCAAAAATGCGATTCTGATTTTTTTATACTAATACTATTCCTTATATTTCATGGAATAATTATGTCAAAGACTTTTGTCACTTTGATTAATAATTACAGAACTATTTTTTATTTTAATCAAATAAATGTTTAAAATGCACTTTTCTTAGCTTCTCACATTTTCCCTTTGCATTGTTACGTAAAATGTTCCTTGCGTTTAAAATTACGTCATATCTCTTTGAAATTTTCACAACTTATAAAAGAGAATACAATTCACACAAATTTCTGCAATAGTTTTCTAAAAAATTTAACGGATCACATTTTGTGAAGTTTTGAATACGTGGAATGTGGGATAATTAGCGTAATATTTCATATAGTAGAGAAATTTAATTTTTTTCTTCAAATTTTATTCAGAATTTAAAATCCATGCACAGATATATTTTGGTGTAGTTCTTAAATATATAAAGCAAAAATTATGTACATATCTTAAAAACTAATGTGCAAAGAGCATGTTTAAAAATAGTTTTAAAAAATTTAATTTTTTAAAAAAAAATCAGTTGATAATAGTTTTTATTTTTTTTGAAAAATTTTTTTAAAATTTTGGAAACATAACAATCATTTATTATTGATTCATTTTCATAATTTAACAAAAATTTGGGAAATTTTTTTAATTCCACTCCCTTGAAAAAAAGAAATACTTAAGGAAATCCTTGAACAGGCATGTTTTCTAATCATTATAAAATTATAATCCTCTTTTTAAGATAAAAGATTTCCTTTGACCTTCCTCTCATATAAGAGATGCTTTTATTTTTTCGACGAAAATAAGGCTCGATTGAAGAGCACTTTAATATCTAGAAATAAAAAAAAAACGATGCATTACAAAAAATAAATGCAACGTAAAGTCATATTAACGAGCATTAAGAAAATCCTAATGGTCAATGTCCTGATATAATCTTCTTGCATCATCCATTTCAGTTAATCTAAATGTGACTTAATCTAGACACAGGAACAAAAAAATGAAAGATTTTTCTGCGCCACTTATAATTGAACTCATGGAAGATCTAATAAATTCTAATATGTATTAATGAGTCTTTTAAGAAAAATGGCAAAACAGAAGTATTTTTAATCCTCTTACACAATAGTAGTTTATCCTCTTATAGAATAGATTTTTTTTATTGCAAAAAATTTCTTCTGAAAAATGTATTGATTTTAAATTATATTTGACGTATTACTGGTACCATTAAAATTTTTATTATTAATTTTTTTATTCCAGATTTTTACTACTATATATCTTTATATATAAAAATCTTTTGTGCGTGTGTATGTGACTAAACTCCTTCTAAACGGCTGGACCGATTTTGATGAAATTTTTTGTGTGGGTTCAAGTGGATTCGAAAATATTTTAGATTCACAATTAGGTCCGATATCGCAATTAGTTAAAATGCGCCAAACTTATGTAAGGGCGCGTGATTGTTCATAAAAATCGTGGGCAATATTCTTAATGCCATTATTTTGAGCGGCAAACTTCAAGGTGCAGTTGTGTACTTCTACCATAGATCCCAATGATTCTTACAAACTCACCAATCCATTCAAATGTTTGGCATTTTCTTTTTGCTCATTGCATGCCTAATAAGTCACAAGGTCAAACAATCCCAATTTGGATTTTTTTGGGCTTAGTTTTGGGGGAAACCTCTTTGTTTTTTCGGAAAAATTTTCCAAATTATAAGTTCTTTTGTCGGGAGGTTTTCGAGAAACTTTCGGTTTGTTTCCCTTTAAATCCTTTCAAGGATTTTAACCAAAAATAGTTCATATTCAATAGTCATATAAATACATTTTCGATGGGTGTGTGTGGCAAGTAAAAATATATTGTTAATTCAAAATTTCATAAAAGGTCCTATTCTTTTTAAAAAATTTTAATCAATTAAGACAAGTTCAAAGTTTCCCCTATTTATAATAGCTTTATTTTTCAACTTAGTTCATAGTTAATACTTTTAGAAATATTGCAATCGTGGGTTCGGATTTTGTGGTTCATCATGATTTCAAAAATAGTTACTCTTATTTTAGATCTAACACTTTTATAAATAGTTCCAAACTTATTCCTTAGCTTTAGGGTGCAATATTAAATCCAAATTTTAAACTGATTTATGAGATAATTTAAAAAGACTTATTTTTGCTCGTAGTTCCTTATATAACTCCTTCTCGAACAACGGCAAGCTTGGTATAAATCCACTTCTTTTTCCATCCACAACTCCGGGTGGATGCTAAGATGCCTTTTTAACATCAGCCTGCATGACTTCCTAGTCACTTTCTACTCTTCCGAAATTTCATTTTTAACCTCATACACCCCAATGATAGGGTCATATCTACGGAAATAGGTTTCTAAGCCAAAATCGCAGTTAAATAATGGTTTATCCAAGATAATTAGAATTCTGCCGGTAGAACACTTCACAATATTGCTAGCAGTCTAGTACATTTTGATTTTGAATAATAAAGAGAGTTAATTAACAAAGCTCTTTTATCATAGTATTATAAATTCCACAATAAATTTCTTTATTCACTAATTTTTATTCATACATGCAGATTGATATGTAGGTGGTATTAACTTCGAAATTTTCTACAAATGAATTTAATTCTTACATTTAAAAACCTGAAAAAATGCTTCAAAGAATAATTTAGGCTGCAATAAAGAAACGTTATTCCACTTCCATCATTAAAAACAGTCCAGAAATTATATATTGCATTTAAGATAAGCTTATTTATTCTATATCTGTCTTGGATTTTGAAAATCTAATCCATTAATTCTATTCATATCATTTTTTTATACAAATAATGTTGTTTTTTAAGTGCATCCACATTTCAGATTTGGTGTCATCACCATATTCCTAATGTTATTTTAAGAGGAAGAAAAGCGTGGGAAGCACAGCTCCTTTGAAGTTCAAGTCAAAGAAATGAAAGGGTAGGGCATTGCTACGGAGATTAGAATCTCGTCGAGATAACGTCTTCTGTGAGGGTGTCACGGATGACAACCAAAGCGGCCCTGCAATTAAATGCAGTAGCACTTCATACCAAACATCTTGTTATTGTGAGGGGATGGTTTCTGGTAATAAAACCCCAACCATGTCCAATCACATCTTCATAGATCATCGAGGTTCAGTTCGAAGCGAAACTCATCATTGAAGACAATTCCAAAGAGACGGGGTTACATAAAAATTAACCCCCAGCCAAGACTCAGTCCGGGGAAAATATATTCACCGAATTCAAGAGAATGATAAGGGGTTCAAACCCTGCCCCATAGTTATTCAAGGGGTTTTCCGACAGGTTTTTTTTGCTGTTTTAGAACATTGGTCGACTTTCTTCAAACACCCAAAAACCAAACTGGTGTAAACCCTTTCCCCATTTTTCCTGACCCTGGGAAAAGGCTATAAATTTTTTGTTCCTCTTACAGTTTGTGCTTCCCCAACACAGGTTTTCCCTTTTTCTTCTGACAACTTTATCGAAAGCTGATTAATTTTGGACTGCTCTCATAGGGTTCTATTTTTTGCTAAATAAAAAAATTCGATTTTATAAAACGTGATCCTGACAGAACAAACATTCTACTCTTCACTTACCGTTGTTTGATCAACCCCTTCCTTTTTAACGCTTAAGGTTTTTTTAACCTCAAAAAATCATCTAACGATACTCGATTCAATTTTTGTACCCCCTGTAATTAATTTGCGTTTCCAGAAAAAATATTCCCCTTTTCTCAAATGGTAACATATTCTTGTATTGTTGGCCCCCCCGGTACAATCTCTTTTTGAGGGAATAGCTTCGCTTTGAAAGTGCCCCAAAAGTAGGGATATGGTTTTTTTTAAACATATGCTCCCGGAAACCAGAGAATTGGGGTAGTTAATTTTGCCTGTTTAAGTTCACCATTTTTGTAAAAAACCTAACTTTTATAATATGCAAATTCGTCCCTTTTAACGTCCCCCTTTGCGCTTTTGTAAAATTTTATTTTTTTAAATTAAGATTTCATATTTGTTAATGCTTCAATAGCTGCATTTATGCATAAACACTTTGTCAACAAAATCTAATGTTCAAAGCGAAAGTATGGATGAGAACATAGCTTGTTTATTTTAAAGCCATAAGTTTCCCAAATAGATTTTAATAATCTTTTAATATTTTTTTCGTAAAATTTTTAATTGTTTGGAATTTTTTGAATAATTAACAAATAACTTATAATTTAAAAATTTTTTTATTTAATGTTTTTTTTAAAATTAAAAAAAATTTTTAAATTCCTTTTAAAAAATTTATCTTTAATTTTGGGGAAAATTTTTTTTTAAAAATTTAAAAAATTTTAAAAATGAAAATTTCTCTTTAGATTGAAAATTTTTAATTTTTTTTTTCATCCAAGTTTTTAATGATTTATTTAAAAAAAAAAAAAAAAGGGTTTCAAAGGATTTTTGGGGTTTTTCTTGAAATTTTTTCGTCCCAAAAAATTTTTCCCCAAAATTTTTGAACACCAATTTTTTTCTCTTTTTGCAAAAAATTTTAAAGCTATAAAATTTTTTTTCTCGGAATTTTAAATTTTTCCCTTTTTTAAAAGTTTTTTGGGTAAACCCCTTTTTAATCAGTGTATGTTTAAATTTAAATTTTTCTTTTTTAAAATTTTTTTCTATAAAAAGTTTTAAAAATTTTTTTTTGAAAAATCCTTTTTTATAATTTTTTATTTTTTTTGGGGGGAATTTTGTTTGGGGTTTTTGGGTTTTTAAAAAAAATTATTGGGGGTTTTATTTTTCATTTTTTACCTTTAATTTTATTTTTTTTATTTTTTTTTCCCCTTTAAAAAGGAAAGTTGGGTTTTTTCCAATCCCCATACGGTTAAAAAGCAGACGGGGGGTTTTTTTATTTCCCTTTTTTTTTTCTATAAATTTGATTTTCCATTTTTTTTTAAATT
Source organism: Trichonephila inaurata madagascariensis (assembly GCA_019973955.1). Taxonomy (NCBI): domain Eukaryota; kingdom Metazoa; phylum Arthropoda; class Arachnida; order Araneae; family Nephilidae; genus Trichonephila; species Trichonephila inaurata. The sequence continues at coordinate 107,592 of BMAV01014217.1, read as the reverse complement.
CTTTTGTATTTTTTTTAAAAATTTCTTTTTTCGATTTTTTGTATTTTTTATTTTTTTTATTTTTTTTTTATGTTATTTCTATTATTTCTTTTTTTATATATTAATAAATTTTTTCATATATATAAAAATAAATATGTATAATTTTAAAAAAAATTGCAAACGTTAATTTCAAGAGAAAAAGAGGTTCATAACACAATTTTAAGAGGGCCCCATAAAAAAATGTTACGAGGTTTTTTTAAAAAATTGAAAGAAAAAATGTCGATTCTGTCTCAAATAATCATGTAAATATGTGCAGTATTTAATCTTCAAAAACAGACAGTTTTTAGTAAAGCTACATTTAATTCCAGTAATTAGGGAAAAAATCTCTTTTAAAATTTTTTTTACAACTATTTAAAAAAAGTTTTTGAAGAAAAATTTTTTTGACATTTAATTTTTAAAATTTTTGTCTGGGTTACAACTTTTTTTTGCTTTTTTGGGACTTTGTATGTTTTTTTTGGGAAAAGTTTGTTGAAGATTTAACATTGCTGCTTAGTTAATTATTTCGATTATATAAAAATTTGTTATTTGTGAAAAGCCCTTTTTTTTACTTAATACGTATAAATTATAGATTTTTTTAAATCTTGAATTTTATTCTATATCCTATGGACTAATGAGTCACTTTGTATTACTTGACATCATATTAAACTTAATAACTAGTAAGTGACCGTAGTAAATCCATGATAAAATAGTTAATGAATAACTATTAAAAAACTTTAATTTTAATCCAATCAACGGATGGTGAGTGGTTTTTGCTCGCAGTGCCAATTTAAATGTATTAACCTTAAATTTAAGAAATAAATTTATTTCAATTCATGTAATTTCCTGTCAAAGTTAATATTTGACGTACGGTTCAACATAATTTTCAACTAAAAACGTATTTTTTTTCTGTGAAGCTAAATATTAAATTTAACACCGAAGCAGAATTTAAATTAAAATACTCTAAGCATCTTTTAATAAAAAAATAATATCTTTTTTTTTAAAATAAATTTAATAATTTGTTAGCTTGTAGAATGCAGAGTAAACAATGATACAAAAAAGTTAAAATTTTAAAAAAAGCCTCGCTTTATAAAATGATGACCTTTTACGTATAATAATAATGAATAATACGTATAATATATTTAATGAATTATATCTCATTTTTAGGAAATAATTATATCATGGAAATAAAAGTGTATTATCCCATGCTAAAATAATTTAATAATAATTTTATTTCAATATTCATCTTATTTTACCAAATTACTTTCGTACAAATATTATGAAACCCATTTGAATGAAGAAATGAACAATATAATACGATGACAATAAGAAGAGTTATTAAAGAGTAATTGCTATTGTCTATCTACCTTTGTTTTCGTGAAAAATATAATTGCTTTTTTTAAAGATCAAAAGAAATTTGAATAATACAGTAACAAAATTTCAATCAGTTGTTTTTGTTTGCTGGGATAATTTCTTTTATATTTTGAAGTGCCAAAGTGAATAAAAAATGAAACAGTATTTCTTAAATTGATGTAATAATTTAAGTTAAAGACAAAAGAGGAAAAATGCCTTTAAAAGTTTAGTTGTTTGTGATTTTTTTAAAAACTATTCTTTTAAATATTCATTTTTTATCAAAAGGAAAATAATGCTGTAATCTTCCGAAAAAACTTAATATATTTTTAAGATTTTAGGATATACTATAAAAGATTAACATTTTCTATATTTTAATCCACTGTTAAAATAATTTCATAATGAAACACAAGTTTTCCAAATATAATCTGAATTAGAATTTAATAGGTTATTTCTTAAATATATTATTGTCAATAAATACTATTATATTTATAAAAATAGCTATTATTATAACAAACATTTGATCCCTAAAATATTTCTTTTAAATAATTCCTTTAAATAGTTTATACACAAGGTTAATCTAAGAAAAACAAATAAAGGTGTGTATGAAATTTGCAATATATCAATTGTAAAATTTGCACAAAATAAACTTTATTAGTATCAGTTTGGATTTTCTTTAAAAATGCACTATATTTATGTTCTTAATATATTACAGAAGAAAATGTAATGAAAATAATTAGTTATCTATCTCCAATTTTTTTGAAAAAAAATCTACTATTCAGTTACGAAGTAAATATTGAAATTCAAATTCAAATTTCCACTTCTAAAAATTACTTTTAAACAAATTGTTTTAAAAGGAGAACTTTCAAAATTATTTTCAAAAAACTGTTAAACAACAATTTGATGACTTTATACTGGGGGAGAATTTAAAACTGAAATTTTAAGCGCCTGATTTAGTTTTAAATCTATATTGAGTAAGCTTAATATATGTTTTTATTGACTACTATGCTGCAACATGATTTGATTAGCTCAGGTAGTCGTTGTTAATAACTCTTGGAAAGTATTATCGATATGCGTTGGTATGTTAATTTGAAAGAGGTTTCAGTGCTAATTTAACACCAAATTTTAGAATGTAGTTTCTAGATGTTTCAGAGCCTAGGCTAATGTAATATTATTTTAACAAGTGACGAATATAAATTGCTTTTAATTAGAATCGCCTCTTCGCTATAATTAATACCATCTACATTGCTCTAAGTGATTATTAGACTGAGTAAAACAGAGAATCGTGTACTCTAATGAGTTTAATTTGTTAACACTTCATAGAAAGGGAATGGAGTAGTTACAAAATTTGATACGCAGGATATACAGTATACGTATAGATGAGGAAATATAACTATTTAATGCATTGCTCATGTTTAATTTTTCAAAGGAGATTACTTTGTTTGTCATATTTAATTTTCTATTACATAACATTCACTAAAGCTTTTTGTTTCGAATGAACGTTATACATTTTTTTGTTTTGTTTGGATAGAAATAGCTAACGTAAAATATTTTTGGAAAAGAGAAAAATTGACATTTTGTGCTATTAAGAAAACAATTTTTCAACTAATTTAGAGTGCAATTATTTTGACAATATTGTATAGTACGTATTTTATAGGAATTCGAAACCAAAATATTTTCATTAGTTAAATTGTGGGATATTTTTATGCAAGAAAATCTGGGCATTTTTTTCTAAAAAAATATATCACAACTACGAGTAGATTAAAATATGAGGCTAGAAAATTTGGATCGAGTTAAAAAATAATTCTTAATATGAAATACTTTCCAATTACTGTTTTGTACAAAACAGATACAAGTTACTTTTTTCTTGAGCTTATACATTGAAAACAAATTATTCTCGTTACCATGCTCAAATGAAATTCAGATCAATCCATCGAACACTTTGCTTAGCTTTCATTTTCAAATATAAAAAAAATATTCAAAAGTTAAGATTAAAAAAAACTAATGTACGTAGACATAATTTAGTTTACAACAAGCAAAAATGTAAAATTTTGATGAATAACAGCAACTTGTATTATTTACTATAATCCCGTATTATATATTGACAGAATTTACTTAAAAATTTATGATTATTCTTTAATAAATAATAGGTAATGCATTTATATTTACATATATTTTCAACTGTACAATCTGAGATCTAAGTGTGAGAGTTTGCTAAAAAGTATTAATGAGGCATTTTTCTTTGCCATACACTTCCTACGAGATTTTGTTTATTTTTAGTAAGCTATATAGTAATCTAGTGTATTATTAATGATTGTATGCGTGGCTGTGCGTTCGTGAAGAAATAAACTAAAAGTAAAAAACTTTTTTAAAAACAAGTTTTTATTTAAATGAGCTAAAAAGAATAAAATCGGTTGAAGATATCAGCTTCAAAATTGAGTTGCAAGATTCCACCCGAACAAATTACATTGCAAGTTAAATAAAAGCTTGTAAAAAATTTTAAGAAAAATCAGTATTTTTTTAAAAAGAATTATACCGTATCGTGGCGAAGTAAATGATCTTTCCGATTATGTAATTATTTTTTGTCTCAGAATGATAGAAAGAATAAGATGGTTTTTTTAAAAAAGGTCGAAAAATCGGAAAAATCTTTAAGCTCAATTCGATTAGCTGCTCAGCAGAATAAAAAGTTAACAGGGGTAAAATGTTTTTAATTAATATCTTTTTAAATTATTGCGATATCGGAATAAAATCGGTTGAAGATATCAGCTTAAAAATTGAGTTGAAAAAGATTCCCCCCAAACAAATTACATTGCTAGTTAAAAAAAAATTTTTAAAAAAAAAAGGAGAAAAAAAAAGGGGAAATTTTTTTAAATGTTTATGAAATTGACTTGAAATTTTTAAAACCCCCTTTTTTCCGGAAATTCATCAAAAAATTTTTTGAGGGAAAAATTGGAAATTCTCGAACAGTTCTAAATCTCTTTATTCCAATTTTAATACCTATTTCAAAATTTCATTAAAAAAAACGCTCAATACATTTCATTCATCCTAATGTGTACAAATTTCATTGCTATCTATCTATACCAGCCCTGATACCCTGTAGCTTTTTTGTCTCAACGCGTTGGAAATTTTTTTTAATAAAAAGCAAATCGATTTATTTTTTTGTAGATTAATTGTTTGTTCAAGTTTGGGTGCCATATCGATTCCCTTTTCTCTTCATTTCCGAGATATCTCAAAAGAAGTTTCCCAGTCGTGTTTTATTAGCATCCCCCGTAGTGAGTTTACCTTTAATTCCAATTTTAAGGCCCGAGATAATGTTTAGAAAATAGAGCGTTTTGGTGAAGTAACTGAAGATGCCATAGTTGTAATCAGTGTTTGATAGTATATTTTATGAATAGTTTTTTAAGTGCAATTGAACCTTATTTACCTTCGCCTTCTTTCTTATGATAATTTTCTTGTATTTGAGAACATTTTTTATAGAGTATCTAGTAATTAAAACGAATTATTCAGCCAGCAATAACACTTTTTAAGATTCATCCTCCTTTGATTGTCATTATTTACATGTGAATTCCTGTTATTCTATGTAACCTATTTCTTCGTGCAGTCCACACTCGTTCCCTTTAATTTTTATGTCAATATGCAATGATCAGAAACGTGCTCAATTTCTTAAAGTAAGTTACTGAATAGTGTTCCAGGATTCAATTCAAAAAGGGATGGGTGTTTTTAGTTGTGCCTCTTCCTTTGATAATAATGCTAACTATTATTGCACTTTGAAGTTATTTTTGACTTTAGGATAATTTTCAGTTTGTGAGTTAAGAGTTTAAATTTAACCAACATTTTTTCCCAATTTTTTAGCATCTGATATCATTTAACCGTTAATACTACTCATCTAACTAAAAATATGTATATGACATATTCAAATGACCGAAACATTATATTGAAATTATAAATTAAAATTTACACATAGCAAATACATATAGAAATTAGATATTAAAAATTATTAAATATCCTGTAGTATTTAGTAATTAAATTTTTATGGTTTCTGTTTCATAATGCTACAAGAAAGGGAATTGTTTTAAGGAACAATGTATATACTTCAATGTGTGTGTATTATTTAAAAGACAAATATGTTTACAACATTTTAGTGAAGAAACTAAAAAACATTCTTTTTTCATTTTTAATGATAGAAGAGTGTTTTAAATGATATTAATATATTTTAGACGTCGTATTACAATTTTTTTGCCGACAATTCTATTATTATTCTATTATTTTCTTAGCGTTATATATTTAGAAATAATTTGTGATGGACATGAGTAATTCTGCTGAAGAAGCGATTGTGGAATAAGCATAGTATGAATGTTTTAGTGCATAAAAATGCTTAATCATTAATATCGAGTTAAACATTTTACTCAAAATTTTGCAGTAATAACTATCCTCAATGGTTCCTTTAAATCAAAATTCGCTTCAATCTATTTGCAGTAGGATTTATATTACTGTGCATTAATTTTATACTTTTCATAATAAAAAAAAATAAAAAAAATGAAAAAATTCCATGTGTACAATGAAACCTTTTATTTCGATAAATTAATTATGGTAGTCTTTTTAACTATTTTTTTTTAAAAAAATTAAATAATAATTTATCAATTACTACCTACAATAAATAAATAGCTTATAAATAATATAAAATTAAACCATTACGTCCTTAATTGTAAGGGGGGAGGGGTAAAAACCCTTTGAATGGGAAACCCTTCCCAAATTTGCATGTACAAAACATTCGTAAAATAAAAAAATAATAAATTTCCCATACTTCGAAATTTCTACAGTTTTGCTAATTTTTTTTTGCTTCATTTAGATACACTCTGTATAAAAGATTTAAGTTGACTAAAATAAAATTGATATTTCTTAAATAAGTAAAAAACTAAATATTTTAATTTGTTTGAACAATTTTTAGTTTTAAAATACTTCTTTTACTTATGAAAATTATGATACACATATGACTACACCAGAATTTTTTTCCCTTTAAAAGATAAGACTTGAAGAAAAAGCTCCCAAAAGATTTGAACTCCGTCATCCAAAGCAAAAAAAGAAATTATGATAAACCCAAACAAAAGTTACTGAATTTAAAAAAAAAGAAATAAATCCTTTTGCTAACTCAGAGATGGGGGTATTACGTTATTCCCTTACTTTGACTCACGTGCGAGCCACAGTTCAACAATAACCCAAAAGAAAAAGTTTCTCGTTCTTTAACAAAGGAAATTGGGAAATCAATAGGAGCTGAGAATAACAAACTGTGAAATCGAACCAAAGGAAAACTCGGATTCCGTCATTTTTGGGAAAATTTCATGTTGCCAGATGCTTACATAAACGAATTTCGATTTCTTTATGCGTTGCTGGGGTTTTTCTAAGATCTCATAATACACTATATAAACAAGTCGTAATGCAATTCTAGGATGCGCAATATTTGCATTTATTTGAGAAAAATTTAGCTGCTAACTTATGGGAAAAATTTAGTTTCTTAAGGATATCTTTGGTGGGAGAGTTTATAACTTTCACAGTTATAATTTGTTTTCTGTGTAGATGTTCTTTTGAAAAAATAAACCAAAAGTTTCTTGAGAAAAGAAAAAGAATTTCTATCACATAAAATAATGCATGAAATAGGGGTTTTTTTTGACGTTTTAAATTGTTTAAAATTTAAAATTTTTCCTTTGCTTTTTTTTTTTTTTTTTTTTACCTTCTTGCATATGAGATTGATAAACATATACTTAGGGAGAGTTATGGAAATAAATTTTTTTTTAAAATTTTTAATTTTTTAAAAATTTTTCATAGTTTTGTTGATTTCCCGGAAATTTTCCCCAAAAAAAAAAGTATGTCCCAAAAAAAATTATGATAAGAAAACTATTTCTGAAATTCCTGAATTTTTTGTAAAATTTTAATTAATTGTATTTAGTAATTAAATCATGTATTATAGATTCTGATGTAAGAATTTAGTAATAAACAATTACTGTTTTTATTAAAACCCGCCAAGCACAAAGTGAATGCTACTGAAAATTGGGCTCGGCTAGAATCGGAGGCAAAACATTGTAGGAGGGAGAAAATTGTGTTTTTACCCCTTTTAAAAAGGGAAAAAATGTAACCCCCCTTTTCCGGGGAAATTTCGGCAATTTCTTTTCCCACACCAAAAATTTTTAATTTTCCAGTATTTAGTCTAACCTAAATATTGATGCCTCCCTTTTCGTTTTTAAAGGAAAATTTTTGTACAAAACGTTTTTTTAACCACCTAAACAAAAAAAGCTATGGGAATGCTTAAAGAAAAAGTTCCCCTTATTTTGAAGTGGGGGGAAAAAAGAATAAATTTTTTATATGCAGAAAGAAATTGAAACTACATCAGCTACTGAATATTTTACATAAATGGAACAAATATACGTCGATGGCACAAACAAAGTGATATAACATTTGTTTGTAAATGCTCAACATTCTTTAATATAATTCTTATATAATACATTCTTTTATAAAAAAAATGCTCCCTAACGAATGCATTGGATGGCAAAAAAAAGACGAATTACGAGGGAAACGGGACAAAGGTTGAATTCCCGAATTTGGGTACCCAAGATGACGAATCATTTTCAAAACCTGATACTGACGGGGGGGGGAAATATAAATTCATTAATTATTTCAAAGCCGGTAAAATAAATTTTGTATTAATTTCTTATCATTTTACAATCATTTTTTAAAAAAATTTCTTAAGTATCGGATATTGAGGGCCCACTTTTTAATTTTATTCTAAAAAATTTGTAGAAAGGGGGGTTCGAAACCCTTGGGTTTAAATTAAAGAAATACTAAAATTTTCTTTTTTCAAATTGATAGATTTGAAAAAAAAGGTGCATTTTTGTTTTCTAATTTAAATTTAAATAAATGTTAAAAATTATTAAAAATAAAAATAATAATAAAACTTAAAATTTAGCATCATCTGTAACTATTTATTATTCATATACAAGAATAATTTGGAGAACTTTACATCGCTTCATGAATTGTTATGAATGTAATTATTATTAATTCAATGTAAAATATATATATCATTTTACCCTTTAAATTTTTCTCCCAAATTCTTTGGGATAAAAAAATTTTTTCCATTAAAAAAAACCTTTTGCATTTTTTCCAAAAAAATTTTAAGGACTTTAAAAATTTTTGAACTTACAAGGGTAACCCTTAAAAAAAATTTTTTTGGGTTTTTTAAAAAATTCCCCAAATTTCCCAATTTAATTAAATTTTTTATTTTTTTTAGTTTTGGCCCTTAAAATTTTTCAATTTGTGAAAAAAATTAAAGAAAACGAATTAAAAGGAATTTTAAACCCAAACTCGAAAATTTTTTTTTTTTAAAAAAGGAAAAATAAATTCAACACTTGTTTTCCAAAAAAAAAGGGGTTTTTAGCTTTTGAAAAATAATAATTCCCCTTTAATCCCAACTTTTCATGTCTTAAAATAATCACTTTCATTATTCTCTCTCTTATTTTTAAGTTATAGTAGAAAGAGAATATGTGTGTGTGTGGATATCAAAAATATGTCATAAGAGTGTCCGTAATCTTCAATGGTTTTTGGATTAAAAAAAAATTTTTTCCTTTTTTAATTTTTTGAATATTTTATACATGGTAACCCAAAAAACCCCTTTAATTTTTTTTAGATTAAAAACCCAAACCCCCTTTTGTATAAGGAAATTTTTTTTTCCCAAAAATTTATGGACAAAAAAACTAAAATTTATACCAAAAAACTGAGGAACGCTTTGTAAATATGCATGAGAAAGTTGATAAAGTTATTTATATCATGCTTTTCAGTTTCTTCTAAGGTCAGGGTTTATGATGTATGCATAATTCGGAATTTAGAAAATTTTTATTTTATTTGCATTTACTTAGTTGTCCTATTTTTTTTTTTGGTCTTATTTTTATTTACTTAGAGTCATCCAAAATTCTATGTTAAGTTTCTAAATGTATTAAACACACGAAAGCAGTTTAAATTTTTTTTTTATTTTTAAAAATGAAAAAATGGTTTATTTAAATGTTATGTGTTGTAGTAAAACACTTATTTTAGATTGAAGGAGAAAATTCAAAGAAAAAAAATAATTAAAAAAAAATGTATGAAAAAAAAATTTTATGCTTTTTTTTATTTAATGTATTTTTTTGCTCCTTTTTAAATTTTCTAATTGGCTTAAATTTTTTAAAAACTTTTCGAAATATCATGGCCACACTGTAGCCTTAAATGGTCCGGGGGCCTTAAAACCTTTACTTTTGGGATGTCAGAGGATCGGAGTTGTCCTTTAAAAACCCTGTAGAGGGGGTGGGTGCATGAAATTTTTCCAGCCCCGGGGTTCTTCCCCCTTTATGAGGTGTTTTAAATTTGTAGATGGGGAATTGCCAGATCTCTGGGGGTCGTTCCCCACCCCTTGACCCCAAAGCTCAGGAAAAATTTTCCGTCATCGCAAAAAACCCCCCGTATTTTGCCTTTTTTATTGCCCACTTTAATGTAAACTTATTCCCCCATTTCTTTATTTAAACGCAAATGGCCTTAGTTCTAATGCTTGTTTAAATGCTTAAACAAATTAAAAACACATTAGTGCAATAAAAAATAGTTATGGGGTATATTTTTTTTAAAGGGTGGAGTGATATATGATTTACATGTTCCCCCGGATGATTTAAAAAAAAATAGTCTATTTTACGACATTTTTTGAAAGCAAGATCATGATTACATTTTTTTTTTTCTTTTTTTGTTGATCACAAAATTTCGCGCAGGATTTCCAATATCCATCTTAAGCTGCCATATGTCTTCACTTACAGACTTGTTATGTTTTCGGATAAGAGGGAAAGGACACCAGAAAACTCTTCCCGAAAGTTGTCGTAGAAAATGTCAATAATCTTGACCAGAATATTGGTGCCTTGGAATTCTTTCGAAAGTTCCTTTTCTAGATATTTGTACTTGAAATGCTGTCAACTTTGTAAGAGTATACAAGGCTCAAAAAACTAAAAAAAAATTTTTAAAAAAGTAACAATTACTCTATATATACCTGCTCATCAGCTTTAACTACAAAATTTTTGGATAAAAAACTTCATAAGAAGGGCCATAAAAGGCATGAATATAATTAATGGATGCAAGATCTGAGCCGTTACAAATTCTTTTCATAAATACGCTACGAATAGTTTAATTTAAATTTTCTATATCTTTCAGTAGTAAACTATGTTTTAATTGAGTATTATTGAATTTTATAGAAGTTTTTCTCTCTCTTTAAATTCTCGACTCAAAGTTTATATAAATATTAAATAATTTGGCCTGATTCAACCTTGACATTTTTTTTTTAAATTTGCAATATGACATTTTCGGATGGAATCAATTTTTATTGTTGCAGTCTTTGAATGGTTTGACGAGGAAACATGTTGGTATTTTAAAATAACATTTAATTGACGATCCCATGAGGAGTGAAACGAACTGCGAACACAAGCTCAAGCAATAAATACAAAGGGCAATGGCATAAATTTCCTCTCCGCAGATCTCTTCTATTTATAGTCATAGTCAACCGGTAGCTAATAAAATCGTATGATTTCCATTAAATGCTTTTCTGATTGGTCCGCGCATACGCGGGTGATAAAAGATTGCATCATCCTGATTTCAAAATGCAAGCCTTTCAATTTTTTGAGAGATGCAGTCCTAATTAAAATTAAATATCACTCGAAGCCTTGTAAGGCTGAAGACCATTACGAATAAAAAAAATCCCTCGAAAGGTATCCCTAACATACATAAACGATGGATGACCCTTCCCCCCAAAATTACAAAATGAATGGAAAATTATTCATTAACAATAGACACAAGATACAAACTTGAATTAAGAGACTTATGTGGCGGTCACTTTTCTACATAATCAACAAACCTGATTTGTCATTTATCAGACCGTTAGACCAATTTGCTTAACCCATCTTTGTAATAATCATGTTTGGCCATTACTGTCTGAAGTAAACCTTGTTTCGGAAAAGTGTTTTTTCAATGCCGGGAAAAGGAAATAGTTAATGGGAGCCAAATCGGGGCTGTTTGGGGGGTGACTCCAGACCTCTCACCTGAACTATTGCAGAAATTTCTGGGTATGGTGAGTGGTATGGGGCACTACTCACTTCCGTATTGCAATTTTCTACTTGCCTTCTGCTGTCTTCAAAAGAACGACACCATTTCGCTACCTGTTGCCTACACATTGCTTTACCAGCGTACACCTCCACGATTTGTCTGTGAATGTCAGATGGGGACACATTCTTGGTCCATAAGAATCATCGCACCTCTGTATGAGACCACTTCTTTAGAGGTCTTGCCATTGATGTCGCTATTACAGATCTGAGTACCTACACTATTTGCACGCACAACCGGTGTAAGACAAGCGTCATCTGTCTCCACAATGAGTAACAATATTCCCATCCACGATTGCTACTTTCCAAATACTGCTGTTTGTAAACCTTGTTTTGGATCATCCCTCGTTTATAAAAAATATATCAAATATTAAAGGTATGCTGCTTAAATAATATCTTTTAAGAATAAGATTAATAACACTTCTTTGACTGTACTTGAATGCTGTGGCGATAACAATTGTCAGAAAACCATTGAGAGAGTTTGAAGGTGAAATTTGTGATTAGTTTCACATCACGTACGACACATTGGATGCCCGAAGAATACCAACTACAAAAATAGAATGCTTATAAAAAAAAAGTAACTGAATCCTTTGTGTGTGGGGTGGGGGCAGGGAGAAAAACATCAAAGTTAATAAAGGGTATATATCCCATTTGTCAACTAAAATTTGATAAATCTGTTTTAGCAATATGTGTTTTAGAAATGTTTATTTTATATTTATTCACATTTGTTTATATCTCAATAAGATTACATGGCCATATCTTTAAACTCTGAATAAAAATATTTTTTTTATATCCATCGTTGAAAGAGTTGCAATGATGCTATTAAAAATAGAGTTAGTACAAAATAATTATGTCTCTTCTAAAAAAAGCCTAGAAAAACTTTTCTAAATAGAGCGTAGTTATTAATTTAGATACATTAATATAATTAGAGTTTAATTATTTGTAGATATATTCGTAAATAAAAAAATTATTTCGAAGTGATTCGATGCGTTCTCACTTTTTTTCTAGTTCTTTCTTTTAAATTCTGACTTTACAAAAAGCTTTCCTGTAAAGAATCCAAAATACTATTGCTCGTACATTTATTAGAAAATGTATATACTTTTACAGTAAAGAACTATTTCAAGCTGAAATATTAATTTATTTATGGTATTTATTTAGATATTTGCTTCAATATTTCTATTGAATTTTTTTTTGTGAAAGATCATTAATTTTAATTAGAAAAATCGAATTCAAATGACTAATATTTTTAAGTTTTTTTTTCTTGATTTTCAATACGAACTTCTACAATGATCGTACTTATTATCTAGCTCATGATTTCTTTTTTATGTGGAGCATATTTTATATTAATAAGTAAGTAACCTATCATTTATAATCGCTTGCATTAAATATTTTTTCTTCATTGAAAAATTAATTACTTTATAAAATATTTTTTTTAAAAAAAAATAAGGGACTATATAATATTTGTTATAAACTTAAATATTCTCAAAGATTGTATGGATAATTTCGTGTTTTTATTTGACTTTTTGTTTAAAAATGCAAGTCGCAACATGAGCTGTTTTTTATCATCACCAGAGCAGTTAAAATAAATCTAAATTGTGTTTTGAATAAATATAAAAATTTATTTTTGTTCAATTTTGAATCACAATTATTTATTATACCATACTTCTTAAATTTGGAAATTTTAAAAATAAAAATTACTAAATATACGTAACGCTAAAAACAGTTTAGGTACGTAAGGTTTCAATTCCGGTATTTACATGTTGAAAATTTGGATACATTTAAAAAATGAAAACAAACATCTGTGTTTTTACTTTAATAAAATAAAAATGCATATTATTCAAATGCAAATTTAAATAACAATTTTTAATAGATATTTTCATGATTGTTCAAATGTATTAGAATAACTAAAATATATGAATCATTCTTAAAAGAATGTGATTGTTTGAAATCTTATTGATTGTTATTGTTGGAATATATTTTTTGTTTATGATGCATCAACCATAGATGGATATATATATTTGTTAGAAATATATACGTCGCTTTATCAATGTATTCAGAATACCAATGAATACAAAATAAATGTTTTACCTGTAAGATTTGTTTGACGTATTTTTACACGGGTCCTCTAATTTTATTAAAGCAGAGATTAAATTACGAATACATTTTTACTTAGATATCTAAGTAATCTCTCAAGCAGCCTGGATGTATAGATAAAGTGTATTGCTGTGATGTTTTTGTAAATAATTTAAGTCAGCCTTTTCAGTAAATTTTAATATTAGCAAGAGACACCGTCTCTAATGTTATAAAGGCGCTTCAATGGGTACTTGGCTAAATATTGGAAATACAGCCAAATTGGCATCATTTTTGGCGATGAAATTTGTCGACTTAGTGACTGAATTTGGAAATTTTGCAACTATGTGGATACTACTGGAAATTACTGAAGAAATAAATAACATTATAATCTATGGAGCGCATTTTTCGAGAAAGTGGGAAAAATAGCTGTCACTCACGGAAACTTAATCAGTATTACTTCGGCTGTGTATGTGTGTGTGTTGGACTTTACTAGCTACGACCAGGCGATTGCTTGCGGATTATATTTATCATTACCTACTTGTTATTTTAGATACTGATTATTGTGTCTGAGTGTTGCAGGTGTGAAACACTTCTGGAACTTAATGTCGGAGTTTTATTGTTCTATCCAGTACTTTGAGAATTGTTTTTCTGCAGTAAATTGCATCCCTCTTTTAAAGAACTGTTTTGCTCTTTGGGAGTGATAGCATAAAATCCATTCCCCAATCTACGCAATACTATTATTAGATGCCGAAAAGGAATTCATATTATTTATGAGTGAAATGAAAGAGTATAAAAATAGAAACAATGGACCAAACATCATCATTGTAAAATTAATATTATAAATGTTATTACCTACGGATTTCCTTTTGCATCGCGCATATTTGAAAAAATAAGATTAGATACTATAATAAAAAATCAACATTAACCAAATTGATAAAGGTTAATTTTTTTAACACATAATTTTTAACTAAAGGAGCGTAACAGAAATACTTTGTTGCTAAGAAAATAATGTAAAATATTTTGCGGTGAAATGCTACAAAACGCAATATAGTAAAATGCAGCATAAAAAAGGAAAATATTAACAAGAAAAAGTACTAGGATTTATAATTTCTTATCCCAAGCAATGTAATCTATGTAAAAACAAGTTTTCTGTTTGTTGAGAAGCAAAATACTTGTCTGTGTTTTACTTGAAATTATGGCTTAAAATATACCCTAAATATTGCTTCTAAATTGCCAAAATGTGTATAACTAAGATAAATTCATTATGATTTTTTTAAATATGCATTAACTTACTACAAAAACAACGAAAATTATTATTTTTTATTTATTAAAAATGTGTGATAAGTAAACAAAAATGAATCAAAGGGAAAAAAAAATCATTAAATAGTCATTTTAATCTTTAGGTTTTATCTATACATAGATACTTTAAAGCCTTTAAAATTTTAAAAACAAAGATTGAAATTAGTGACTGCATATTTATCTGTAATGCAGAATGGTTTTAATAAGATAAAAATTTAATTTTCTGCTTCAAAAATAATTTTAATCAAGATTTTGAATATTCGATAGATTTTAATTATTTCGTATCAAAAGAAATTTTAATGCCTTAACAATTATCAAACTGGTTTTATAAAAAAATATGACCCTATTTCTTAATAAGATTCTGAAGCTGATTAACGAAAGTTAATATGTCAAGCTTATAAACTTACTGATTAATTTAAATTATCCCTCTTTATAACATTCTTTTTTTAAAAAAATTACTTTTGGTATATGAAAGGAAATGGATTTCTAATAATTTTTCTTACAGTCATTTAACGAACTTTTAAAATAAAGGCGAGATAATTAAAATACGATGTTTTTTTTTTTCGAAAATGATAATCTTGCATAATTTTTCCTTTGAAACTAATTAGAATTTCCTTTTAAATAAAGGATTTAGACAATCAATTTCCTTATTAAACACAATTAGATCTATTTCTTAGACGTATGCAAAAAGTTATTGGCAATTTTGAATTATTATCATAGTTTAAATTATTTGTTTCTTTGACAAACGAATGAAATGTATTGAATAGATTAATAAATTTATTTAAGGGAAATTAGACAAGTTATCGGCTTAAATTTAATCATATCGTTAATATTGAATTCTAATAGAAAGTCTACTTAAAGAGTAAAGGTATTTAAAATATTTACCCGAAGGTATTTCGTTAAACAAGGAAATAATGTACATTTATATTCACAGTAAATTGACTTCAAAGCCTGCACTTTAAATATTCTTACCCTCCATCTCAGTGTCAGAGATTATTAAGAATGACATGCTAAAATTAGTTTGTGTGCCTTCACTTAAAGCGTGAGGGAGATCATGGTTTCTAGTATGAATATAAGCTTTATGATTTGAAAGACATAGGTGTAGGTTTGGTGTTATAAATAATTACAATCTAAATTGGGAAAGTTTCAGTTATTTCATATACGCATATTGTTCAACTGAAATTATAATTTTATTGTGAGGTATATAAATTTATTTAATTAAAAAGTTTTAATTATTTTTGTTGGTAATCACTAGTACCTTAAAGTAATTGCTGTTGTTGTGCAGTAGTTTTAATAAAAAAAATCATAAGGATATAGTCAAAATATTGCCAAAGGAGTTAATCACTGCCGTGGCAACATCCATGCACGATCCGAGTAAAGGATGTCCGTGCTACAGTCATTGTATATTTTAAAAAGGGCACCAACAATGGAAGGACTGCTAAAAAGATGTTTGGGATCCAGTTGCGTGCCTGGGCAGTGCCTGTATTAAAAAATGATCTTGAACCATCGGGCAGAATTCCATCCCCTTTAAAAAAGGCTTTGTCCTTAGTCTAGTTATAGTTGGCGTAATTTCTTGGCTATAATTTTTTTTCTGGCGGCGATAATTTTTTTTCTTGGGTTTGGAAAAGAGCTTTTTTTTGCTCCCACGGGGGAAAAGTAGAAAGATGAAGAGGGGGCCCCAATTTGGTTAAAACATTGCAAAGGAAAAATAGGCCATACGTTCCCTTGGATGCCCAAATGGGCGAGATCCACCTTAAAATTATTAAAATATCTAAATATGTACGGAAATTCATCAAAAATAAACAAGACTTTTGTTAATATATTGTCATATGTTAACAAACACTGTTTTTTATAGTTGAATAGTTAGTATCTCTCTTATCTCTCTTTTTATTCTTCATATATTTACCTTTCTAGTCATTAGCATGATGAATGTACATTACCTGTGTAAGGAATTATACCCTTTCTCTTGTCCGCCTAGATATGTGGGAGGAAGGGAAGAAACACTAGCCACACATATTCAACAACAAAATATTTATTGATGTCACAAAAATAGCAACTCTGATTCAATAATATTTAACCTTAAGAAATATTCTTAATATGAACACAAAATGAGGGTAAATAGCAAGATATACCAATTATTAGGAACCTTTTAAATCGATCCTTTTTTCAATAAAATCAAATCTTTTTTATTCCTTTTTAAACCAATATTAATTTTTATAATATCAATCGTCACTTTAAATCATTCCTCTATTAAATATTTGAAATACTTTGTGAAAAGTTATAATGCCTGATCATTAGCAATGAATTCTATCTTATCAAGTTCAATCTCCATCTTCTCATCGCTATCTAGAAAACCAAGACTATATATATAAATAAAAATTTAAATTTAAAATCACGGTTTTTTTTTCAAAAAGGGGTTTGGGTTTTGAATAAACGTGGGAAATTTATAGCCCAAGATTTCCCCAAAATGATTTTTAGGAAGGTACGCAAATAGATCCGTCATAACTGACTGCAGCAGGAAATAATTATTAATTTTTTAAGAAAGAAAATGTTAACTCTACTGAAATTTAGCGTGTATTGGTATTTGGACACTTAATCGCCACTTTTACACAGGCATATGCATATGATTCCGCGCACTTAAAAATTGCTTCGAAGAAATTGAAAATTTAGACCATAGTTGAAATTTACCAGTGGTTATGTACGTAGAATTTTTCATGAATGACTTGAAATTAATGTAATAGGATCTTTTAAAGAAGGTTAAAGTAAAATATCGATCCAAAAGTCGTTACATTGTGATCTAAAGTGTTTTTCTACTACAAGGCTGTGTAAGACACCACACAGATGGTATAACACAAGATAAATTTAACAGATACCATTTAAACAAACTCCTTAGCGTACGGACTTGTCAACTTCAGACAACCATTTACATCACGACATCAGGGGAAAAAGGTTAGGGAAAGGTTTTCATCAGTCGGAAGTATTAAAGGAGGATACACATAGAAATTATATCATTGGTATAATTTTGATAGGAAATACTTTATAATACATGTTTAAGGAAATTATCTGCTTTATTTGATCACCTTATCATTTATTAAAGAAAATTTTGCTTTTATTTTCATTTTATTAGGTTTAAAAGTTTCATTTCTAGTATTACATGTTTTTGTGTACTATTGTTATAGCTTGTTACATCTTGCTTTTTTTTCATTTAATGTTTCTATATAAGATATTCATTTATCTGTTGTTTATAATTAAAAGATTTTCCTCGAAACGAGCATAAAACTCCTGCAACATGAATAGATTGTAAGATTTTATACTTCTAATATGTTTTTTTATTTATTTTATTTGTTTCTAAGGAAAATCCACGTTACAATTTTTAAGAATATCTAAAAATATCTTTATTTAAGACCAATTATCGGAAATAAGTGTGTTTAGGTAAAACATTAAGGAATATTTTAATACATTTAAAAAGTTCTATGTATCTAATAAACTCCATCGAATTAAAGTTACATACAGTTAAATAAATAATTTATTTTTTAATTAATACCCCGTTAGTTAAATAAATTTCTTAAATTTTAATTATCATTTTTAATTTTTAAATACCAATTAGTTCTAAAAATTTTTAAATTCTATTAATAACCCCTTATATGGAAAAAATTTTTCCTTTAAATCAATTTATTTTTTTTCTTTATCAGATTAAAATTTAATTACCTTTGATAAATTTAAAATATTAAAAATAAAAAATTTTTTTATCGAATAAATTTATTTTAAATAAAAATAAAAGTGTATTAAAATATGTTTATTGGTATCCCTTTATTTCTTTTATTTCTAGGTAAGAAAACCCCTTAGGAAGGTTGGCAGTAAAACTTTTTTTTTAAACCGCATTTTTGGTTCCAAAGGCCGGGATTTCCTATTGTACACTGTTAATATTTCCTACAATCTTTTATTATATTAGGTATTATAGCTATTTATATATATTTATGGATTATATATATATATATACTTCTATAAAAGTATAATTTGGTAATTATTAGCAAGTTTGCATTTTCTCTTAAATATGAGGGTGTGTAGCCCTTAAATTGTAACTGTTTGATCCAGTTAAAACGCTAGTTCAACTATCATTATTATCATTCATGTGATCCCAAGAGTTTAGTTAAGTCGTTTAGCTATTAGAAATAGTTGGAAAGGGTTGCCTTTCTTATTCCACAGCTTTAAAAGGATAAAAATTCGATGTATACAATACGGAATATTTTTAAAGTATCCATTTATTAATCGGATATTAGTATGATGCAGATTTTTAACTTTCCATTCTGAGAATGAAGTTTCATTAGTGTCTTTCTAAAGCTTCTTCAAATAATCTTTGAAGATGAGTTTTGCTTTGAATTGAAATAGTTTTAGTATTATGGATTGTAGGAGATATTGCAGTTTCGAATCATAGTTGATGGTAAATCCCCTCAGGGCCTCACCTTCTTTAGGTGGGTACGGGTGTCACAATCCCGTGGTACCCTAGGGATCTTTTCCTTTCCCCAAATGGTTTCACGACCCCGGGGTACCCCAGTGATCCTTCTCTATTTTCGACCCTCCATCTTGTCATCCAATTTCTTTTCCCGTCCAGACCACAGACCAATGAATGTGTGGCGCAGTATAGCCAAAACTAGATCTTGCGCCATAAAACACCAAACTCAGCTCAAGTGATGGTAAATAAATCGCCACTCTGTGTATATATATATCTCTTTGGAGAAATTTTCATTTTGGGGCTTTGAGATTCCTTTACATGTATACATGTAACGAGCTTCAAACCCCCCACCCTCTATTTCATCAAACAGAATTTACTAGAATGTTAATGATCATAAACCTCCCGACCTGAATCACACTGGATTGCCACTTTCCCTATCCGGAATAAAATTAGTTTAATATTTATGCTGTTTTAATAATGTTTAAATATTAAAGTCATTAATGTAATATTATTTGTTTTCATTTTTAATACCATAGATAAAGTTAGAAGCGTAACCAGAGTTCTAGTTTGCATGTATTTTATATTAAACAATTATCATTATTGAAATATTTTGTAATACTTAATGACTTTTCATATTTGTTTGTATTATCTTATTCTTCCGAAAACTAGTTCTCAAGAAAAACATTTTATTTTCAATCTTAATATCTTATATCCTGGCTCAACGGAAACAAGCTTCTTCATTTTTGTTGAAACTAGATACTTTATTTCAAATGTCATTTGTTTTTCTCAATAATTAGTCATACGTGTAAAAGAAGTACGTTTTCCTTGAAGTTTTTCAGTGAGAAACGTCTTAGAATCAATAGGGTAGATAAAAAATATAGTTATTTTTTTTTTTATTAAGTTTGAAAATGAAGGGCAAAGCACATGCGAAATAGTTACAAAATTTTATCATTGTTTATTATTGAGCAAAACTTCAATGTTCAAATTCTTTCAATGTATATATTTTCCTAAAATTCCAACGAAATGCTCTTTCTTCTACAGAAATATTTATAATTTTCATTTATGTATGTATATGTTTGGTATTATACAAAAATAATTTGACATTTTTGCAATTTTAACTATTAAATAGTGAACTTTTGTTAAATATGGTTTCTTTGAAAACGTACTTTCATGGCAGTGAGCCTGATATATTTTATGAATTATGTACCATTTCTCCTAAAAAGTTACAATATTTTTCCTTTCTGCGTATTAATAATACTTATCACGGTAACTTCTCATATTGGTTAAGGGGAAGTCTCGTGGATTGTAAGGGTTCTCCAGGAGATCCAAACACAGGCATTAAATTACGCAGAAAAGATTATCAACAGGAGTTTGAAATAATTAACTTTTGTTAACTTAATGCTAAGCCTTATTACGCTATGTGTGTAGAAGACAAATCAAATGGTAAGAAGTAATGGATACTTATCTTAAATGAGATGAAACCTCTGAAACTCGCGAAAAAAAGTAACCCCCCCGGCCCAGGGGTATCATCTATTCATCTACGCGACCTAGATTTGTAGGATAAATGATTGATCACTCAAATTCACCATAACAAATCCAATTTATTATTGTCTAAATGTATATTGATCAACGCAACACAAGTCTAACTAGAGGGATATAATCAGGAGTGATACAACGCAGTTTTAAGTTCTAAGCAAATAGCGCCCGAAATCCTAATCAATATCCTTATGAAAATCAATCCAAGAATCTTTATCTGCCTTAGAGTCCATAACACACTAATGTTCGTTTTATAATTACACTTCTATTATTAATATCTTACCAATACCTCACGGTGATCTGTCTCTCAGCTTTCTGTATCTTTCTTCTATTGTATTCTTCTACTATTCTGCTTCTATTATACTTCCATTCTATTCTTCTACTATTCTGCTTTCATTATACTTCCGTTCTATTCTTTTACTATTCTGCTTCTAATACTTCCATTCTGCTAATATCCGACTTCTATTCTACTAACACGCGAATGCCAAAGTTCCAATATATATCTATTAACTATATATAATTTTCATATCGCGGTTTCATCTTGAGAGGATTGGATTGAAATAATGCCATTCTGGCCCCAAAGATTCTCCAAGAGGATTAGTAAGAACATCCGGTAAAGCCCCGTCACAAGAAATCATCTAATACCTAAGCGACTATAATTCAAAAACTATTAGGCCAATATTGTCCACAAGCAAAAACCTTAATCTCTGTCTCACTGGATATTTATGTGTTTTTTAATACAATTTTCATTTCAAAATTGTTTTGGTTGAATTCAATTTCGGGGCAAAAAATAGGGTTGGGTTTTGCCTCCGGTTTCCCCTTTTCTCCAAAAAATTTTTTCTAAAAAATTTTAAATTTGGTAAAATAAAAAATTTAAAGGAACACATTGCCAAAAAAGCAAATTCAAACTTATACACAAAAATAAAAATAAAGGGGGTTTTTTTAAAAAGCAATTTAAAATACCAGAAACCAAGC
Source organism: Trichonephila inaurata madagascariensis (assembly GCA_019973955.1). Lineage (NCBI taxonomy): Eukaryota > Metazoa > Arthropoda > Arachnida > Araneae > Nephilidae > Trichonephila > Trichonephila inaurata. Next base: position 85,740 of record BMAV01014217.1, on the reverse strand, counting down.
AGAAATTATTATAAAAAATATTAAATTAATAATATTTTTAAAAGTTTAAAAATTGTTATTATTTTTAATTTATATTATTAAACAAAAATTTTATATATATTTTATAAAAATATACGGTTTTTTTCCCCTGTTAAAAAATTTTCAATCGTTAAAAAAATTTTTCATTATCCACCAAGAAAAAAAAACATATTTTATAGTTGTAGTGGATGACACTTGATGTTAATATACTTTTTTCAAATTTTAATTCAATAATTAAATTAAAAATCAATAACAAGTAACAAACAAAAATAATAGTGCAACACCATATATAAAAAGCAAAATCGCTTGTTGTGCCGTTGTAGCGCAATGGAGTGTTGAAATTCTAATCCAAAATGTAAAGGGGGTTAAAAAACCCCACCGGGAATGACCAAATTTTTTGAGAATGTGATTTTTTTTACTGACTATTTTTTTGGGGAAAATTAGGCCTAAGTAGCCTAGTGTTTAAAGCATCGGCCCAAAGACCGGGAAGGCCGAATTGGGGATGCCCCTCCCCCCCCAAGTACACACGGATTACGTGCTCGTTAAATCAGTGGGTCCGAAAGTCTTCTGGACGATTGCAGCTGAAACCATGAGGGCAGGCGGTTGAAGAATATTTCCTTCCCCTCCAGTCCCATGCCTAAATTCTGGAGGTGGAGATCGGTGGTATCGCCATTTATCGTAAAGAAGTCCAACCTGTCTCACAGGCTCGGGAAACATTCCCCCCTTTTTGGGAAAAGGGACACCCACAACAACAACAACAGGGGGAATTTTTTATATTTAATTAATGAGAAGATAGAAAACCCGGTTTCCAACACCATATATAGAAAGGAAAATGGAAATTGTTTTCTATTTTGCCACTTAATATTGTGATTCTGTCATATGCATGAACATATTATAATTATTTAACAAAAAGTAACCAAAATAAAATTTTTCTTTGTTGACCTAAGTAGGTATTGACACAAGTTATATATATTACTTGTTTAATTATTTTTCTGCACGAGTAAACAATAAAAAAAAAAATAACCCAAGTATTTTATTGGATTTTCCTCTGAAGCATTCAAACAAGTATAAGGAATTTATTATCCATTTCTATATTATGTTCTCCTTTATGAGAAGTTAATTGTACGGCCTGATTTCAATAAATGCACTGTTTAGAAGGCAGCGATGCATTCATAAATATTCATTCCTCTGCAATAAAGTCTTTTAACTGGCTCAGGAATGCCGAGGCTTTGCGCTTATTTAACGTTTATGATTAAAACTTTCAGACTTTGCTAATATTTAATGAGTGCTGTGCTATTACCCTTTCAGTTAAAAGATAATTTAAGTAACCCTTAATCGAAAGTGCATGCTTGACAAATTTACCACTATCGAATTTCGAATGACATTCTTCTGGAAGAATATTATGACTTAATAAAAACGATTGCAACCCTTTGATCCAAAACAAGTGATTTTTCGGGCTTTTTTTATTTATGTTTCGTAAACGTATCGACCGCCATCTTTCTAGACTGATTATAGACGTCTAAGTTTCCAAAACAAATTCGATATACATTTACAATTGTTTGATAACATGAAATCCGGAATATGCTATCTGCTTTCGTGCAATAACGCATTAAGAATTAAATTACCTAGTCTATCCATGAATTATATAGAAAAAGCTATTTTCTGTAATTTAAAAAAAAATATTGAAAGGTATTGTTTTTAAAAATTAAAAAGGTAAAGGGGAAAACGATGAAATAACAAAACTCGGTCAAAACATGTGTTTTTTATTTATTGAATAGAGCTATATTTTGGCTTTACAAAACACACTTTGCTTTGTTTCTTCGTAACCTAGGAGCTAAATTATAATCAATTTTATAAAATTATAAAAACCGGAGGTGAGGTTTTAATTTTTCAGAATCTATCATGGGTGAGTCTCGTAACTCAAAATGTTACGAATGAATTTCTATAAAACCATTTTTAACCCCCGATGTTTTATTACTTTTTTGGAAAAATGTACCAAAATATTCTTTTTTTGTATGGAAAACCCTTTGAATTTCGGCCTTTTTTTCCAAATAATGGTCTCTAAAAAGGGCACATTTTTTTAATATTTACTGATCATTCTAAAAATTTTTTTAAAATTTTCTAGCAACATTAAAATATTTGTATATTCTCTAATAAATGCATCGAATTTGTTTTATTAATAATTATATAATGTTTTATTAATATGTTTTATTATATTTTAAGTCTATTATTTTTTCCTCCAATTGCTTTGTAGGTTTTTCAAACATATTGCTAAAATTTCATTTGCAATTGTGATATTTTGTAAAATTTAGATATAATTGTTTTAATATTGTTAGTTTAAAAATTAGTTTTTTAAGTTAAAAAATTTTTAAGTTTTTATAATTTTTTAAAAAACCCCATACGTTTCGGATACCCTTTTAAAGAAAAAAAAAATTAAAGGCAATTATATTTTTAGAGCTTTAAAATAAAACCCTTCACCCCAAACTTCCTCCATAACCGATAGCTGTAACAGAAGATAAATTCTTTAAATTTGAGTGAAAAATTAGAAACGTAATTATGAAATACTGAGAATTTGATGCTTTTATTTCTTAAAATGGAATATGTTGTTGCTAACAAACTTAAATTGTTTTATCTCCAATTAAAAAATTACAAACATGTATATAGAGATAAAACAAACAAATTCATGGATAAAATTATAATAAGTTATAACTCTAAAAGAGTTAAATGCAGTTAAGGAAATATTGGTGTTAATAGCTTGAGACATACCTTAAAATCTTTTTATATACTAATCGACGCCTAGGACTGTAACACAATTGAATTCAGAACATAGCCGTTTAATTTTGCGAAGAAAGCTTTTAAACAAGTGCCAATAGATTTGTGTATCGAACTTCTCCAACCAGAAATAAGCAACAACTGACACATTCCCCAGATTCTTACTACACAAAAAAATTTTAAAAAAACCATGTTGCCATCAAGCAAAAGATAAATACAGTCAATGGCGTTTGTTAATGACATGACAAAAATCAACGATTTTACATCAAATACATACTAAAAAGAATTTATAATATAAATTAAGTACATCACATAAATGAATCTACAAATGAATTATTATCGATCAAAATAGAATTTGGTTAATAATAAAACTACAGTTTTTCACCTAAACATATACATAACACTTCTGAGTAAATGTCTTTACATTTTCTTGTGTCTCCAATCCATTGCTATTTATCTAAGTATTTGGAACAACTATTAGTGTTAAACGAGATATTTTTGGAATTTCCTAGAATCAACGTATCGAAAATCAGAAGATATGATTCAAATATACTTTTCAAGAATAATGAACGCTGTCTTCTAAATCATTTAGAGTATTTAATGATCATCGTCTTAAGAACTCTTAAATAACATTCGATTTGTGCGGGGAAGAAACTTCCGCACAAAAATATAAGAGCAATTTTTTCTCTCTTTGATATTATTTGTTGACTATTTTTTAAATTGATAAACCAGTTCTTGCTTAATGTTATATTTTTAGTAAATGTTAAACATTCCAATAAACAATAATTTAAACCATGTGTAAGTTGCTTATTAATAATATAAATGGCTATTAGTAATATTTATAAGGGTTAACCAGAGGAAAAGTATTCAAGTTGAGTAAGAATACCGTTATTGAAAATAAATCACTTCGAGCGGGAGTTGAAACACAGGTCCCATCCCTTCGAAATTCGGTCTATACCTTTGTTGAGGAAGTCCAGCATATTTTTTCTCACCACATAGTTTGAATGGAAAGGAAAAGTTCTTTTAAGTGAAAAAAAGCGTGGAAAGTTTCTTTGAGACAAATTCGGACTGTACGATGGGTGTTCCAACACTTTTCAACGGAATTTTTTAAAGGTTGTCTAGGTTTCACGGGATACTTTGGGGCCAGCAATGTCATGGAGATGTCAATGATATTGTTCTCCGTCATTCTCGAAAACTTTTGCAGCAGTTGTTGAAATTAAGCAGTACTCACCTAGACTGCCCCCATTCGCTGATAGAAGCCAGCATCTAGCATAGTATGGATTCCACAATCAGAATCCATACTACCGTACATGCTCTGATATGAACGCATCGATGAATAGCACAACTTTTGATGTATTTCTTCTACCACGAACAGGTTTCATTATTGTATATCATAAAGCGATGTACACCTCCTATCTCCCTTTATATTCAAGTTCGGTTGCTCTGCTATAGCTGAAATCATTCTAAATAAATTGCACGTGTCCACTTTTCATTTGGGCAAACCTTATACTTCCAAATGTTACCTCAAATTTACAAATAATGATGTCGATAGTAAAACCTTTCTATCAATAAAATATACTTGAAATGTTCTGTCTGTTAATATATTCAAACTACATGAGAACTACTTTCAGATGCGGAGTTAGTTATTTAGACTTAAAATTTAAACATTATGCTTTTTAATATGTTATTACTTTAAGGCGTCTCAGAACCCTTAACAGATATCCGTGCATGCGAAAAACCATCCTTCTTCAAACCACTGTAACTAGCAATAAAACAAAACAGTAGTTTAAGAAATAATGTAAATATATATGATTATCATGTGGTAAAAATTTCAAATTTTATGGGAATTTGAGGAAAAATTTAAAAAGTTATAAAGAAATATAAATGGGACAATTTTTCTCAAAAATGCAGAATTTTTCGTGCAGAATTTTGAAGTACAAAATGGATCAAAATTTACAAAATTAATGTTACTTCGTATAAAAAATGTTTACTTTTGAAGTTAGACTAACTTTTAAGAAATTTAGAAGGAAACAAATATTTTAAATACAATTATAACAAAAATTTTGAAATTTTAAGAAAAAAATTAATTAAAATGCAAATAAAAAAATTATATTAAATTTCTTTTTGAAAATAGTTGTATATGTTATGAAGAGCCTTTTTTGAACAGTGTATGAAATTTCAAATTGATATCATAAATAGTTTGTGAGAAATTCTGTTGGCCACCTAAAATACTTTGCTTTGAGAAAAATGAAGTTAAAGATAAGAAAAGAAGATAGGGTTTTTGCTTAAGTTTCACTACTTATTTCTCAATAACTTCGAAAGATTCCACAGTATCAACAAAATTTTGGCATCAAAGTGCTCAGAAATTTTGAGACTTTAACATTTATTTTTTAAAAAAAATTAAAAAAATGTGCATTTTATATGAGTCCTGAGACAACTTAAACCAGTTTTTCAATGAAAAGTGAATATCTCGAGACGTATATCATGATCGTTGTTAAAATCCTTTCAATCTGAATTACACAATCACTTTAACGATTGATTGAATCTATGCGAGTAACTGAAAAATCCAAGCGTGAAATTCCATGGAAAAGATAACTAGGTTACATAAACTCTATGAATAAAATTATGTTTTTTTAGTGTGATCATTAGGATTTGTTAGAAATTCTAAACAGCAAATCATAAAATCGACTTTTTTCCTCTGGCCAGCATCTGGCAACACAGACGATACCTCAGTTTTCTTTTCCTTCGAATTTACTCTTTGTTATTCTTCATTTCTATTGATTTCCCAATTTTCTTTGTTAAAGAACGAAAAACTTTTTTTATCTGTGTTCATTTCTAGACTTACTTCTGGCACAGGAGTCTAAAGTAAGAAAATAATGCGGAATACATATATCTCTGTATGTGCGAAGGGATTTATTTCTTTTCTGTAGAAATTCTGTATTGGGGAAGAAAAATCGATGGAACTCTTTTAACAACACATTTGGAATGGACTTGGTAGTATTGGTTTTGGACTTTTATAAATATTTTTTTTTCTCTGTCTAATGATAAAGTTTACGAGTCTCTTTACATTCCCTTAACGAGTTCCTGGGGAAAAGTTTTGTCCTGTTATTCAGATTTTTGCTGCTTTTAGAAATAAAAAAAAACAGTTTGATACCGTTGCATTCAGTGGTACAAAAGAAACTTGGGGTTTTTGTATAAAGACATTCAAGTTGCAGTTAATTTATGAAATTCTTGAAATTACGGAAACGTATTTTTCATTGAAGTATTTTTGAATACCTTTTACACAAAGTTTGTAAATTAGTTCTTGGAAAAACTACTAATAAAATGAACCAATATAGCATATAATTTCAACTCTTGGAAATACATATTGGTGCAAATTTGTGTGGTGGAAAAGCGATTCCATTTGTTTGAATAAAAACACATTTATTAATGGATGAACAGAAACAATGCCTGCACAAAAAGAAATAGTTATATACACACAAAGAAATATTGCAACAAGCTATTTACTGTGATGAAAAAACGCAGGACTTGGACGGTAGTGTCTCTGATTATCCCAGATGTCTGTCAAGGAGACTGGAACACCAAGCAGACACCAATCTCAACTGACTCGACCTTTGTCTCAAAGGTCCTTCAAATAGCCTTATGGGTATTTCTGGGAAGAATTATCATAGAGTCTTCTTAATGATTCCTTGGCGTTATCATATTTTTCGCCAAATTTTTACTAAGGGCAAAAAGATTTCCATTCTGATGACCCTACTCATATCGTCTAGGGTGAGCTTTCTTCATCAACATTTTCAAATTCATTGCTTTAGAGCTGTAATGACTGAATACAGCATTTTTACTACACATTTATTGAATCAAGAACTTCTGTAAATATTGTGTTCCGAGCAACTGATCTACAAAAAAGGTTCACAGTTCAGGTATTTCTTTCGTGGTAAAGTCTCTATATCGCTTGCATAAGCATCTTCATTAATGTGAGAATTCGGGCATTGTCTTGTACATTTGATATGCCAAAGGGCCCACAGTTCACTAATTTCGTTTTCAGAAAAACTTCGCCACTCGGTAAATCCAAGCCTAGGTTAATTTTAGCTGGCTTGTTCTATCTCCATTGTCCTATTGCTGGCTCAAGGCTTCTCAGTTCTCAGTCCGTCTTCCTTCTCGTTAATTCACGTTCTCCCGGGTAATTCCACACCGAAGTTCGTTTGTCGCTGGTGAGAGGCCTCTCCGTGGTTCTCTCTCGTAATTCCTCTCGCTCTCCTTTTTAACATGCAGATTTCTCATGGTCCCGCTCTCTGCGCATTCCTTTTATCTTTTGTCTGTCGGTCCCTCAGAGCGTTGGATCTTTTACGGCGCATAATGGGGCTCTCCTCTTCAGACATGCTGTCGTCTGAGATGCGTGGGCGCGGAAGGCCCTTTCAAACCGGCACCATTTCAGCCCTCGGACTCTAAGTGGGGGCCGCAGGAACAGGGGTTAGAATTCTTGACCACCCATTTAAGCAACTTTTTCCCAGCAATTAGGGAAATGGAGTGGACCTCTTCTCCTTTTGTGGGCGTACTTTCTCAGAAATTAGAGAAAGGAGAACCGGTACATCACAGATCGGACTTCGTTTCTATGACACAATTTACTCTCGAAAATCGCATCGTTGTAAGATCATCTGATACGTATCAATATTAACGAAATTAGTACATAAATTAATGCATTTAAGGATAAAAAGTTCCTAAAAAGTATCAAAATAGATGTATTTAATTTGTAAGCATATATTGTTTAAAAATATTTTCACTTATATATTTAAAATTTTTTAAATAAAAATATTACTACTTTCATTTTTTTAAATCAATAAAATAATTATGCAATCTTTACAATTTTAAAAAGCAATACCACAGATACTTTTCTTCTGATTTAATAGTTACTTACTTTAATATTTTTTTGTTGCAATTTTATTTATTTCAAAAATACAATAACTAAAGAACAAACTAATAAAGATAAACAGAAACATGGACACATATAATTTCGCAAAATGTTCTGAAACTGAAAAAGAATTTTAGTCCCAGTAAAATCATTTAAGCGTGATTTCCAACCATCAATAAATTTTATTTCAGTAAATATTTCCTTCTGTAAGCCATATCGTGTTTGAAATCCTTACTTCTTTCAACCGTTTGACATTTCTTTTGATGTGGGTTATAAATGATTTAGAAATATCTGGATATTTATGAAATAACCGACAAATAGCAAAATAAATCTTTAATGATTTATTTCCTAAAGGGTAATATGAAGATATATATGAATTGATGCATAAAAATTTTGTTATAAATTAAATACGAAAGAATGTCTAAACTTTTAATTTTCTACATAATAATCTAAGAAAATATATGCTGCACGAAAATATCCTTCTAGAATAAATTATTACAAAATCATAGATCAAAAGAATAAGTAACATGTTGTTGCAAACATTCAAGAACAATGTAATGAGTAAATTATGTTTTAGAAAAATTATAAATTTTTTTGTTAAAACTGGAATAGCATCCTATAAGATATGGCTAATTTTAGTATGTATTTTGGAAGTTTGACTATCCGTAAAATTTCCTAGTATTAAGATTTGTACACAATTTAGTGTCTTATCTTCAAACATTTTGGTAAGAAGCATTTAAAAAAAAACGGCCATTTCTGATACTTGTCCAGTGTCCGTTCTCCAAATGGAGTGTCTTAAAATTTTTAAAAAAATTTACCTGTTGTGTCATCTTTCTTAAAAAATCGCGAATTTATGTTTATGGCATTAAATGTATTGTTCCTTGATTTGTAATTAATGTTAAAAATAAAATTACGAACATTTACATCATATTTTTTGTCCTATTTGTAAAAGGCAAAAGTATTTGACTTTAATAAGTGTTTTTATTGTGATTGTAGCCAAAAATAAATAAATAATTTAATTAGAATTCGCATCGCAAGCGCATTTTTGTTAATCGAATCTCGTTTTTTCCTATTTAATAAAAACTATCAAATTATTACTGATTTTGCGGTAAGAAACCAGTTAATGAATGCATCGTTTTCTCCAAATTTTACCATTTAGACATAAATATATATGTAATATCTCTAATTATTACATGATCTACTTTTCTGATGAATATCTCGGAAGAAATCAATGATAATTTACATTTCAACAACGACAGATGTTTAAGAAACAGTTTAAATAAAATAACTAACCCTTATGTGTGTTTAATGAACTAATCAGGACTTAGTAAGAAAAAGGCAGAAGTGGAAAAGAAAGAATAATAAAGAATAAAAAAGTCGGATTTAAATACGTTCTTTGATTTAACTACTAAAAAATTAACTATAATTTATGAAATGAAAGCCTTAAATAAAAGTCGAAAGAACTACGTGACCAATATTCATCTTGATTTGTTGGTTAAAAAACATAGATAGGTATAATTTAAGTTATAGATCTGAGTAATAAACTAAATTGATATATTTCAAGGATGATGATGATGTCGTATTCATGACGGGACCGAATCAAATAGTACTGTGGGTCTAGATGATCGTTCTGGAAATCTGTTCCATATTGTCCACATAGATATTTGTTGATGAAAAGAGGACTCTTATTTCTTTTAGAGCAGCAAGAATTGTTGGGCAGTCAAAAATATGAGCTGTTATTAGCTCTGTATCTAAACTGTTATCGCAATTCCTGTAAGATATTCTACCATCTCTATCAAACTTCATTCCTTTGTGATGACCTGTTCTAGCCTAGCAATAGTCTTCGTTATAAGGCATTCTCTACTAATATTACATATTTGATGATTTACAGGAATTGACTTCTCTCTCAATTTTAAATTTGCTGTAGATGGGAAATAAAATATCCTCCGAGGATCAACAGGTAGAAGCCCAACATTTTGAGGCAATGACATCCCTTTTTCATGATGGTTCTGATATATTTCAATACCAAACGTTTTAGGTTACATATTGTATTAAAAGTCGAATAATTAAAATTTTGAATTTTTCATAAAGATGGGATTTAAAATATTTCTCGAAATTGCTACGAAACTATCTATTACAAATTAGCAGTATTGTATGAAATAATTTGAATTTTGTGCAGCAGAAGAGAATTCAGATCGGATTCAAAATTAAACTCTATAAAATTCCTTCCGTAGAATAATGAAGTTGTTGGATGATAATTAGATCACTTTTCTCCCAGTAAAATGGAAGTGTTTCATGCTTATTATCAACAGGTTTGAAACAGTTATTTTAATTAAGACCCATTTATCTTCCTCGATTATGTTTAATTTATATTTATTGAAAACTACATCTGTGCAATAATTAAAACATCTGCAATTATATTCAGATTGTTCGCTTTAAAACATTCCTAAGTCCTTTAAGTTCACCGACAAACTCACACAATCTTCTCAATCTTAATAACTTTATTGATGCTGATAATAGTTTCCAATTTTATAGATAATGATTATTATTTGAAAGAAACAAACTGCTTAATTCGTAAGGAAGAAAGTCAATTTACTGTAAAAAAAATGTCCATTTTTTTCTGAATTTAATTATTGGATAATATTTTAACGTTAATATACTATCTTAGGAGAGTTTCGGAACATCCATTGACATTTATATTCTAGTTCAAATTTTAAGATATAAGAGAAAATAATAAACTTTTAATTTTCTGAAAATTATTGAATAGTATTTAAAATTGCTTTTTTTTTCTTTTCGGATAAAATATTTAAAGTTTATAAAAATAAACTTGGAAAATAAGCTATTACCATACTTGAAACTGGATAAGATTATAAATATATATATAAAATATTTGAATATAATTTACAAGTTTTCTAAAACACAATAAAAATATTTTTCAAATGCTTTTTTTCTCCAATAATTAAAACTAATTTGTCTTAATCAGATAATTGGTCACGTTTGATTTATATATTTTGAAACAAAAGTGACCTTTCTAAAACAGCAGTTGGTCATTTGTTATATATTTGTTTCGTTCTTAGTTTAACGTTTGCTTTAACCAGTAATGTATTTAAATTGCACACATATCCAATCTTTCGAATAAATAAAGACGTAGGGAAAAAATACCTAACATTTCTTAATAAATTAAAATGCCACATGCCATCAAAATTTTGTTTTTATAAATTCATGTTAGGTTTTAACTTACTGTAATCAAAAATTTGAGACTTTTATAGCTTAAAATAGGACCAAAATTTAACATTTAAAAATATTATAAAATGTGTTCTCCGAACTTCTCTCGAAACTTCCGAACTAATTTTTTCAATTGGTCTTTTTTTACTTATAATTCTACACACTGAATATATATACGTATATTTTACTATAATTTTTACAGTATAAACTATAACAAAAATATTTTTAATATTATTCCTATAATTTTATTTCATTTTATTAAATATATAATTATTTTTCTAAAAATAATTTAATTTCCAACTTATTGTTAAATCAAAATTCGGACCTTCATTTTTCAACATTTGTATATGTATTTACATCCGGTAAAAATTTGTTTACTGTTTTATTCATGCATGATTTGTGCATTTTCCAATGGATATTAAGATATTTTACCTTTCCTATAATGGGAATTTAGAACTTCTATCTCTATTATATTTCAAAGGTGTTTGGTCAGTACTGTAAGCAGAAAGAAAAGTGATAGTCTAGCAATAAGGTAAATCTCCCTTTCTTATAAATTTGTCTTCTGTCAGCAATGTTTACAACACTGTTTCATCAATCTGTTTATTTAATCTTTAATCACATTGATAGTTTTTCTTTAAATATATTTCTTTAGTGTTCAAGTTATTTCAATCTCTCAAATATAATTTTAATAACTAATAATAATAATATATACACTCATGGACAAAAAAATTAACGCACCAAGAAATAATTGTGGGGTTGTAGCAAAACATGGCATGAAGGTATATGTTGGGGAGATATGCAAATGATTAGAAATGCAGCGTGATTGCGCATTACGTATAGCCGGTAGAGGGTGTTTAACATCGTTCTCCATGGAGTATAAAGCAGGTAGCCAAAGCTTGTTTGAGTGCTGAAACATAAACAAAGGAAGATCTGAGGTAGACATGCCATCACTCCGTTTTCGAATACAATATGAGCAGACGTTGCAGTTTGAGAGGGGGAGAATCATCGGCATGATAGAAGTTGGGTGGCCAGCTAGGCGAATAGCTCGTCAATTAAGTCATTCTGATTGTGTTGTGAGGAGGTGTTGGAACCAGTGGATCCGAGAGATTTCATTTACTCGAAGACCAGGCTCAGGATGCCCTCGACAGACCAGTAACAGAGAAGACCACCACATCGTAAGTAATGTACGCGTACAGCCAACTGCTTTATCGGCCGCCATCCAGACACAGGTTAGCACCTTCACTAGGGAACCCTGTATCTTCTCGAACGACGGCACCTTCTGAAGGACATTTGGGATCCTCCATTACATGTGCTTCCTTGACGCCCACCCATCGTTGCTTCCGTTTGGAGTGGTGCCGCGAACGAGGAAACTGGACTGCAATGGAATGGAACCAGGTCGTCCTTAGCGACGAATCCAGATTTAATCTCAGCAGTGATGATAATTGTGTTCGTGTGTGGAGACCCCGTGGTGAATGCCTCAATCCTTCCTTTGCCTTACAGCGACACACCACTTTCACAGCTGGAGGATGATATGGGGTGCCGTTGCTTACAATACACGGTTACCCCTTGTATTGATCCGTGGCACCATGACAGCCCAGTGGTATGTCCATGACATCCTACAACCACAAGTGTTGCCACTCATGAAACGACCCCAAGGAGCCATTTTTCAACAAAACAATGCTCAGCCTCACACGGCAAAGGTGTCACAAGACTGTCTCCGCACTGTTACTTCCCTTCCTTGGCCTACCAGATCCCCAGATTTCACTCCAATCGAGCATATCTGGGATCATTTGAGACGGTGAGTTGGGCATCCCACAAGTTTGAACGAGCTAGAGGCAAGATTACAGCAAATATGGAACGAATTCTCAAGATATCATACAGAACATGTATGCCTCAATGCCCGATGGTATCGCATCGTACATTCACGCTAGAGGGGTTCAACAGGGTATTAAATCCTCCGTTCTTTTGCCTTTTTCTCTGAAATAAATTATCCTTTTGTTTGATTTTCTAATCATTAACTTAAAACACAGTAGTCACACATTACGTATTTAAAATTTCATTTCATTTTGACGACTCCTTCTTGGTGCTCTTATTTTTTTTGTCCATGAGAGTATATATATATATACGAAAATAATTTATTAGATTGAGGCCATTTTGTTGGTGGAATAAATTAATTTCATTATTGTTTCAGCCGTTAAATGGATTGATGATTAATCCTTTTGCTATTTTAAAATCACATTTTATTGATGATGACAAACATTAACGGACGAGACGAACAACAAAAACGCACATGAGCAATAAAGAGGACAAAAACGTTCTCTTTTCGCTTCAGACGTAGGTACTTTTGGATAACCAGAAGCTGTTAGAACCATAATGATGCTCGGTAAAGGTTTTTCTAATTGATCCGAATATGCAAGTGATGCAAGTATGCATCTTCCTGCTTAAAAACGGCTGAAGTTTCAGCTTTTGAGTGATAAAGTCGTAATTATTTCCCTTTAGGTGGATAAACTAAAAAATAATTGAAAGTCTTGAAAGTATGTAGACCATTACGAACTGTAATCCTTTGAAAGAAAATTTAAGTGAATTATTACATATATATATTTTTCAGAAAAGAGCGGATTCATTTAAAAACACGTAATTACACCTCACTTACATATGAATATTTATTGTTACCTATGACAGCTTTACAGTAAAATACAATTAAAATAAATTACTAGGTGCAAATTTCATATGAACATCCTTTGCATTGCAAAACACTATTATAAATTCATTATCCCTTTCTCGAAAATAGGATATATATGTGAAATATGCAATTTCACAGGCCATTTCTAATTTCTGCAAATTTAACAAAAAACCTCTTTTCAAAAAATATTCTCAAAAGTATTACAAGATGCACAAATAGTTTTGAATATGGCCCTAAAGACTGAAAACAGAGGAAAAAAGAAAAGGGGAAGTTTTTTAATTGAAAGAATTATACAGTCTATTAATAATTAACTCAATTTTTAGTTAGGAAATGATACACGCAAAATGATACACTCGGGTACAATAGTGTATGAAGATGTGTCTATTTATTACCTCACAAAAACTGATACGATTTTTTTTTTCTTCTTACCTTCAGAATTCCATTTTCAGTAACTAATGATTTCCTCTCTGGTTTAAATAATACCATCAATATCAGCCTTATTATTATTTCTTAAAGGAAAAAATAATTATACGTATTTGTTTCTAAGAACGTTTTACGGACATGATATAATACGTATGAAACCAAACTGAGGAGTGAAAAAACAACCTTTTAGTTAATTAAATACAATTCTCCAATCATTTATGCATCACAAGATTTATGCTTCATATCCATTTTTTTAAAAATAATAAGTGTACTTCAGTTTTCGTAACATTATATTGATTATCGTTTTTCGTTCGTAAAATGTTTTTAATGTTTAGCCATGTGTTCATTATACATTAGGTTTTAATCGGAAATATTTAAGAACATTTAAAACGCAATATTTAACACACGAATAGTTTTTTAAGAACCTGATATCCATAAATATTTTCATTTAATTGGTTAAAATTATACTTTTATTTTTAAGATAATTAGATTTAAAAAAATGCTCTCAAAAATCCAATAAAAAGTTACTAATTTAAGAAATGTCTTATTAATATTTTCATATTTATTTTTTATCAGAAGTTCTTTTTGATAAATACGATTGCTTAAATATCTGGAACATTAATTCTCAAACTGGAAATATCCTTTATTTTGTTCTTCTAAAATTAGCATATTTCTTGAGATGTTGAAGGGACTTCGAAATTCATTATTTTCCTTTTTTCAATTAATTGAAGTGGGTAATTTTACATTAAAATATCTCCAATTAGAATATATTATTTGATTAAAAATACCTCTTTATTTCTTCTTTAAGATATTGTTATTGAAATTTTGGACTCTGCTACTCTGCTAAATTTGTGTGGTGGCAGTCAAGAGAGATTTTTATTATTATATTTTGCCTTACGTTAGACTTTGTCATGACCATCCTATCCGAAACAATTTAACAACGAACACTGAATGCAGAACAGCGAAGAGGCTCCACTCATTTTTAACAGTAATAACAGCGTCTATGTTACCTAGTCAGGAACGAGATGTCTTCACACATATCTGCAGCATCAAATAAAGGGCAAGCTGTGGAATCTATTTAACCGAATCTGCACTGGCTTTTCGTGAACCAGTCTTAGTTTTAAAGTTAGCGACACAAACAGGTCTACGCAGGTCACAATAAATGGATTTTTCAATTAAGAGACTCTAACTTTTCACCCTCATTTCTCAAAAATGTGCCTTAAATCTATCATTCATAATTCTTTTATCATTGATAACTAACGAAAAGAAGAAGTTGGGAAAGATCAGAGTCAACTTTGGACAGTGAATCAGCAAACTCATTACCCATGATTTGAAAATGACTTGGAATCCACTATAGGCTGACATTGTGGCCACTATCCATCAAAGAATAAATCAAATGTTGACAAAGCACAGGTTCCTTGACTGAAAGTAAGGCGGAAAAAATGCTTTAATATGGTGTGATGAGAGTAAAAAATGAAGATCACAATGCTCTGATTATACTTTTTAGATATTTCAGTCAAAGCCAGCTGAATAGCAGCCACTTTAGCATCAAAGTTCGCCCATTTTTCACCCATAGCCCTGTTAACAATAGAACGTCCGTTGGTTTCGATTGGACACCAGAGAGTGTTTACTTTGTTCTCCTTTCTGCATTCATGCAGGGGATTTGAAAATCCTTCATTACTTTTAATCATTTTTCCTGGTGATCGACAGAAAATGTTTTGTGGTTCTAGGTTAACTAGGAGTGATTTTACACCTAAATATACCTAGAACGTTCGCTGGTGTCATTTTGACACCAAGTAAATTTATCATTACAAATGTAACTATCAATCAACAAAATTTAATTCACTAAATAGATACCACTTGTAAAACAAACTTCCCAAAGTCCTATCTCGCATTTACTTGACCTTGAATGCAGTGTTATTGGGTCCGTAGTAGAAATGAATCAATTAGACTAAAATTAGTGTTCCTAAGTATTTCGTTACATAGTGTTATCTGTTAAAAAAAATTAATTTGATATTCGAATGGAGTGCAGAGTAGACACTCTGAAACGATGACTCGGAGTAAAGTTATAATCCCTGATGAAATCACTAATTTATTGCGAGAGCTTTCTGAGAGTGCTCTAATTTAGGATCAGATGAAGACATAAGGATGAGTGAAGAATCTGAAGAAAGTGCAAATGTAATTGATAATATTTCAGCAAATTCTGTTTTACATGTCGCTAGGATGCCACAGAAAGGATACAGTATACTAGTATTGTCCTGTCACATTTGCGGCTTGAAATGTTTTGTGACAAAGCAGGGGTCCAACAAGCTTCGCGAAACATAATGTCAACGTCAGGTTTTTGTGATATAAAAGGGTCATGGCATGTGATACATGAAATATTATTAAAAACTCTTCAACCTAGACCCTACTGAATAGCAGTTTTGCAATTATTTAGTTAAAATAATTATTTTATATATTTTATTTCGCGCTGTCGAAACGACACCAGTGGACGTTTAAGGGTAATCGAAAACCCGTAAAGTTTCCTTACGTATTTGCTTCCAAATATTTTCCATATTTCACTAATTATTTTGAAATCAAACATATAATAAACAAACAATTAAAAGCCCTTAAATATTTATCTCTTTAATAAATAGATGAGGTTATGCCTTCATGGTAAAATTGAGAAATAAATTGGAAAGAAAAGATTTACCTCTTTTAAATTCTTAAATAGTTCATTTAAACCGTAATAAGCTTTTTAAACATATTATATAATGCAACGAATTAAAAATTACTTTACATATTAAAAAGCAACCAATCACATAAATCCAATAATGACAGTTAAAACAAAATTACGGCTCCATAAATTTTTAAATGTTTCCCTAATTTCGTTTCTTAACATAAATGTTTGCCTCTGTTTGAATAGTTGTTTAGTTTAAAATAGCAAAAGAGATTAAGAAGGCTAAAATTAACTGTTCGCTGCAAAGGCTTTTCAAACGTTACGACAAGTAGTTAAGTACTCTATTAACTGCATGATGTATTGACTTTGGAAACTTAAATATTCACTTTTGAAACTAAAATATTTAATAACCTGAAAGACAGAAACTATTTACACGGATTGGATGAATACTGTTACAGTTGATTTGTAAGAACATTGCATTCTTCAGAACTTTTGAAAACAAATAAATCGATTTAAAAATATTTTGCAAAACTAGTAAAAATAATTTAATGGTTTGTTTGCTTAAATTAAAGTTTTAAAACAGGGAGTATTTAATCTTTTTATTTCCTTGTTGTGGATTTTTTTCAAATTTAAGTTATTTCTACCACTTAAGCAACCATTTGGAATCACTAAAAAAACGATATAAAAATCTGTATCAGGAATTTAATGGAAAAAAGCTTGTAAAAAGTATTCAAATCCTACAAAAGTAAGTTATTAATAACTTGTCAAAGAATGAAACACAAAATATTTATGAAAATCAAAAAGAAAAAGTAAGTAATAATCATTTAATAAGACGAGGAAATGTTATATTGAATACAAAACTGTTCAAAGCTCTTTCGGCAGCATTTCTTTTCTTACCTGAAAAAAGTAAATGTATGCAAATGTTTTAATAATGTTGCTGTCATTTTTATAATTAATTACTGCAAAACATTAAAAATAAGTGTTTGCTAAAACTCCGCGATTAGGCAAATTTATGTTTTTATGATTACCTTACCTAAACAATTATTAATCTTCATCTCTGTTTAGAAAAGGAAAATTACATAAAACAATGAATTCGCTTAGAAGGAAAGATAATATCTCATGAGCTATCTTGTACTTATTGTATTAAGAAATTAAGAATAAAATATGTTTATAGGTGATAAATTTAGCAGAAAATCAATCTTAACCAGTTGTAATAACACCCAGTGGTATTATTTAAATATAAATGGAATAAAATATGTGTTTGAATTGATAATTTGAGTGAACTTCAGTTATATTTACTGAAAATTTCGATTGAAATTGTTAAAGTGTTACACACAAAATATATACCTTTATCTCAAATATGTGCAGTTTTAAATTAAAAGAGATAATAGAAATTCCAGATTATTATTGTGTTTTTTATAAAATTTGATAAATCATACATAGATACAATAGAAATTAAAATGCATTGTTTTACTTTGATATTTTTATATTGAGTGAGTATTCTAAGAAAATATCGAGATTATGCTAGAATTATTGTTATTTTATTAATCTTAAACTCTCATTATTATATAAAAGTCAGAACGTGCTTTTGAGCATTAGAACTAAATTTAAGTTGCAACTGTATGAATTGTACTGTACATGTAAGCGAATTATTATAAACAACCATAGCCAATTTCGTGCCTTAGAAACAAATTATTTAATAAAAATACTACTCTTATTAAAAAAGATAACTGTTTTTACACTAATTTGGATAAAATTAGTATTTAGTTTATTTAAATCTTACGGTGGAGGGAACACCAGTCGTTTTGGATGAGCCAAATTAAATTTTTCAATTTTTTAAACTTAAAGGCTTTTTGGTTGATGTAACTATTCTAATCCTTTTTTTTAAAAAAATATATGTTGAAATTTCTAAAAAAAATCGATATAAAAACATCAAGCAACATTATTAATCCAAATAGATATCATGCACTGTGTAGTATTACGTTTTTTATCTTAAACCAGCGTTTCTCAAACTGTGGGGCGCACCTTCTTTGGGGGGCGTGATATCTCTACAAGGGGGGCGCGAGCATACAGAAAAGTCGAAAACAAAATATTATTTTAAAAAATTATTAATTTACTGAAAGTAAACCAACGAAATCATTCTGACATAATAAAAAATATAATTAACATTTACACTGATATAATACACTTATAACAGTATCAGTACTGCACAATGTATTTTATAATTAATTTAACTATACCAAGTTAAGAACGTTTAATAATTACCAATGACTTCATGAGCTTGTTATAAATAAAACATTATACACAAAACACAAAAATTAACATTTATCTTGATAATTTTTGTACTGTTTATAAAAAATCCCTTAACTGCCGGTTAAAAGTTATGCGATTCGCTACCCAATGCCTCCGTTTTCCATGTAGGAGCGCGAATGTGATGCATTGGGAGGAGGGAGAAAATGAACAAATAGGAAATCCTCTGATATAAGCAAATCCTTCCCAAACTCTGTCAAGGTGCTTTTATTACATTACAAAGCCTTCGGAATAATTTTATGGATATCAGTGCAGAAAAGATCATACTTCGGAAAGACGTATATATACATCCGAGGAATTTAACGCCCCGTTAAGTGAGACGTATATATACGTTGGTTAAGAAGATTAGGTCGTATTGTACCTTTAGCGTCAAAGTATAGTATTACTGAATTTCTGTAATGCTATTTGTATGGAAGGAGGGTGCGATGAAAAATATTATTGAATATTGGGTCGCAAATATTGGAAGTTTGAGAAGCACTGTCTTAAACTGTAATTTTCCCTTCCTCAATTTCAATACAATGAACAATTTTGAATACAAAAACAAAATGTGAGCAACTATCGGCAATTACCAGACGAACATTTCAAATCAATTCTACAACAAGAAGAGATACGTCTTAGATAACCCAAGTTTCCTTTCCAAGTCTTTCCTCTGAAAAGAAGTCGGATGTCCGGGGGTCACTCCACGTTTTCTTCTTCCTTCCTGTGTGATCCCATCAAACTAAAGGATTAAAACCAAACTCCGAAGTTCTGCCGTAGCCTAATCGTTCCTTGTCACTCTCTCTACAAGTTAAAAAGAAAGGCAAGAATCATGGAAATCTGGTGAAAAAAAAAGTATTTTTTCCCCTTCTGCTAAGAGGTTAGTGTCATCAATATTTAACGCCAAAGGATTTTTTCCCGTTGAAACTTGGCAAAGAGCCAATTATATTTTAATCTGATATTTATGTGCATAAAATTTGTATTTATGGGCTTATTTACGTGGTGTTGTCTAGGGTGCTGAAAGTCTTAAACTTCTAAGATAGTAATAAATCTACATTTTTCATCAAAGTAATTATACGTATTTGAAGGCATTTATACACTGCTGGCCACCGTAAATGCAACACCCTGAAGGAAGCATGCAAATAACATGAAATTTAGCACATGCTTTAGTTGAGGTGAGATACGCAAATGATTAGAATTTCAGCGCAGGCACACATCACGCGCGCCTGTGGCGCTACCTCAAAGCGCTATTTAAGGCTTGAAATTTTGACGATTTAAAGTTCGACAATTGTGTTTTTCTTGTGGTTTCTTCACAAAACGATCAGCTATGTCTCGTAGAAAACAGCGATCAGATTTTGATCAAGTATCCGAGTTCGACAGAGGAAGGATAGTGGCCTACCGAGATTGTGGATTATCTTTCACGGAAATCGGTAGTCGTGTTGCACGAAACCAAATAACTGTAATGTGGATATGAGACCGTTGGATGCAGGAGGGTACGACGGACCGACGTGGTCTATCGCATCCACCTCAGTGCACCACTTCCCGTAAGGACAGGCAAATTGTGCGCATGGCAGTGACGGATCGCTCAGTCACTTCACGAACCATACCACAGCACATTGAGTCTGTAACACATCATTCAGTGTCTGCGCGTACCATTCGACGCCGTTTACAGCAGAGTGGTCTGTCTGTAAGACGTCCATTTCTTGGTCTACCCTTGATGCAGAACCACAGACGTCTCTACCGTTAATGGTGCGATGAAAGAAGGATGTGGGTGGCAGAATGGAATAAAGTTGTCTTTACTGACGAGTCACGCATCTGTCTGCAACACCACGGTGGTCGGATTAGAGTCTTGAGACACCATGGAGAGAGGATGCTGAACAGCTGCGTTATGCACCACCACACTGGACCTGCACCGGGTATTATGGTATGGGACGGTATTGGATATCACTCTCGCAACCCTCTAGTACGCATTGCCGGTACTTTAATTAGCCAGCGCTACACACACACATCTCCGAGGTGTTTTATCCAGTTGTCCTTCCTTAACTTCAGGGCTTGGCCTCAGCCATGTTTCAACAGGATAATGCGCGACCACATATGTTACCCCTTGTCCAAAGGTTTTTCGTCAATAACCAGATTGAACTGCTTCCCTGGTAGGCTCGTTCTCCGGATCTTTCAACGATAGAAAACATGTGGTCCACGGTTGCTCAACGATTGACCCAGATTACACCACCAGCTTCCCCACCAGATCAACTTTAGCAACGTGTGGAAGCTGCTTGGTCTGCTGTACCCCAAGAACACATCCAAAGTCTCTTTGAATCAATGCCGAGGCATGTGGCTGCGGTAATCTCTAACAATGGCGGCTACTCTGGCTACTGATTCTGGCAGGAAACACACTTCACAGAAGTCTATAAATTTAATCATTTGATACTTGGTCAAAACATGTTATCTTCAAAATAAATTTTGTAGTGCTATCTCTTGTCTTCCATGGTGTTGCATTTACATTGGCCAGCAGTGTACATATAATCATGCAGTTTACGTGCTGACTCAAACAATCCTCATTTTGTTTAAAACAATGATATATATACTGAGAGAGAGTGTTGGCGTAATTTTAGTATTTTATATGCAGTGTGTACGCATTTGTGGGAAATTTGTATTTCATATCTTAATGTTTAGGCTATCTCAGGAAAAATTGAAAGGATAAAAACACTGACTCACCTAGAATGAGGTACAGTCGACTCTTGCTAATTCAAACAATCTATATTACGAACCTCTAGCAAATTCGATATATTTGTTCAGTCCCTATAAAAACTCTTGATATTTCGAAATAAAGTAATACGTTTTGGTACATTCATATTTTCAAAGTAAAATCTGAGACTGGTCAGACAATACTCTTTATTTCAAAGTTATCTTATAAAACTCTCGACAATTCGATTCAAACATTCACTATCATGCACAGTTCTGTAGCAAACAAGTTGGAGTGTACAAGTTTTGTGTCGTATTGTCTCTCGTGTCTCCCCAGTAACGTAGCCCCTTTGATGACCATTTGTCTGCTACCCTTGTTAGTTTTTTCTGTTCCTCAGGCGAAAAGACACCTTTATTGCTATCCTTCTTCAAGTGGACAATAGATCGTCCGAACCTGTTGTCAGCTATCCATATCTTTTGTTTAACACTTGGCCTTGCTACACATGTGTTCAAAAAGGATGGACCGCTATTGTAAGAAGATATGCGCAGGATTGTATATTTTGCGTCGGAATGACATGACGATTTATGGCTCATCTGCGTGACTTATAGCATGTGGCACCAAATAGAGCATGGACCGGCATGGGCCGTGCCTTGAAGAACCATTGTTAGGAAATAATGACCATAGAAATTTGACTTCATCTATTCTATGAAACTGCACCCATAGTTTTTATGGAGCATATTATATAAGTATATGTTATCATTTGAGGAGAAACATGTAATTGTGGATTTAAAAATTAAATATCATATTTGGATAAGACAGATTACGCCATTCAGTAATGTTGGCAGGAATGGTAGTATCATACCGAAAAAATGACATGATCTCAGCGAAGGAACTACATAAATTGCGAATTACGAATACGAAGATAGGGTTTCATTCGCAGTACTTAACTCGTCATTATCAACCATGCCAACTGCAATGTTATTAACTTTATTGGGTTAACCAAATAAAGGAATTTAGCTTGTAGTAACTTTCACAAACCTTGTTTACCAATAAACAAGGTTTTCAAATCTGATAGTCGGTAATCTTACTAGCTGAAATATAATCTTATCGAGGGATAAATATTTCGAAAAAAAATTTAAATTAATTATCTGGGTAGACTAGCTTGGAATCTTCCAGAAAAGAAACAGGATATGACGGTGAGTAGTCTATCATATAGTTCGTAAAGCTTTATTTGTGATTTGAGACATTTTTTTCTTTTGATATAAGTACATTTTCGATTTCGTGTAGTGCTGCTTTTAATGCGCCGTTGACTTGCATCTGATTTAAATAACATCCGGATTGATGTTTATTCGTGCTTGTCAAATGTATTAGCTAGATCAAAAGATTTCACTCCAAGTTTGAGTTCCAAAGAGCAAGCCCTACTAAGACTTCTGAAATTTTCATAATCGAATTCGACAGCGATAAAGTAGGAAAAGAGTCCTCCAAAGAAACATTCCCAAATACAAAAATTAAGACTAAGAAGGATAATAGCTTATATATGATTAGATGCAGGCTGACATTTATTAGAGTAATAATTATATATAGTAGTGAATACACAATAAAACGTACAAATTTTGAGAAATATTGCAAACATATATGTTCTTATGCATAATAACTTTCATCCTATTCAAAAATCTTCTTTAACTACATCACCTTCCTTACGTATTGTATATGAAACACATACAGGTTCTTTAAATTTTATTCTAAAACTTATACACATACAAAATATTTCTTTTTAACAAAAAAAAAACAAACAAAAAAACAGTGCATTTAAAGTGAATTATTTCCAAGTTCATCCAGATGTATTAATTTACGCCCTTAGTCATTTAAGGAATGACACATTTTCTTTTAAATTCTAACATTGACTTTCATTCAAATGTACGGTCTTTAAATAGTCTATTAAGTCCTTCAAGAATCTTCCAGAGATGTTTCTTGAAATAACCACTCTATTCCCTTCAAGAATTGCTTCGGAGTATCTATTTGTGTCTCTAAATTCATTGACCAAATTTGCCTGCAAAGTTATCCAAGTTATTCACTATTTACAGGAGTATTTCGCTTTGGAAATTACTAGCTCTATACCATAATTTCATTGGCTTAGAACAGAATTAAGTCCAAACGTTCCAGTTAAACAGCGTAAGTATGATTTTATAAAAGCCACAATAAAGAAAACTAAATGTTTTATGATACAGCAGATAGTTTGAATACATATCAAAATGATTATCGATTACACTTTCAAAGGCATTTATGTCTGAAAATTAAAGAAAAAGAGTATCATTTAAAACATGAATGAAATATTTAATGAAATATTTTCCAGAAATTTCCGTGTATTTCATAAAACAAAGCATTCTCGTTTATTGAATATCAATAACATTCATATCCATTCGAGCTTTAATTTAAATTTAGATGATTGGATGTTATAGCACATATGTACCTTATCCTTCTTGTCAACATTGCTCAGAAATTAGTTAATTTTCACTTATTTTACATTTTTTTATGGTAAAGAGGAACTAAAAGTCATTTAAGAAGAAAATATATTAAAATGTTACTTACAAAGGTTATAAATGTTTTTAATTTTGCATGCTATTATGTGAAATATACTAATGAATAAACCCCACACACTTAGCAATTAATAGATTTTCGATTAATGTTTACTTTAATAATGTTACCTTTATATTATGTTAATATTTTAAAATTAAATAAGTAAAAGGCATGATTTCATCACAATATTACCTTAAGTTTATATATAAATATATATATAACCTTATAATTCTCACCATTTATATCTACATTTTAAATAGTATTGATATGTGGAGATAGTGTTATACACAGGTCATATGAGTCAAAAAATTTGAGATTCGAAAAAAAATAAGGTAATAAATAACTAATAACTAAATATCCTGTTGGTATGTTCAACATGACACTATTTCCAACACTAACTCATTAATCATCATTGACCAATCTGTTATATACAGGTAAAATATTTCTGATTACTTGCTTAGACGAGAAAAATATTTTTTTTCAAAAATGCACTAACCAGAGTCAGCTTTCTACATTCCTGAAAAAACTCTTCTCTTCTGTCCTTTATAATGACAATATAAATTTTAATAAATTGTTAAACAATGATATGATTAGAATTAGTTGCCTTTAAAAACAGAATTAAAAACAACAAAAACATGCAACTGCTTTATTTAATAAAACTCTAAACACAAATATTTTTTTGTTGTTGTTAAAAGAAATTATAGCGATGTAGTTAATTCAGTTTTAACTGATATCGTCTGAGCATCGTTAAATAAATATTGAGGAATGTGGATTCTTTTATGATTGGAAAAAAAATTCGTGAACTATTTTTTTTTATTACGTGCTTGCTATTGGCATATATTTCAATTGAATTCCAAGAGAAACATTTTTTTTTATTTGTGTTTAAAACCTAAAAATTAAGAATATGATTGGTGATTTTTGTTTAAATGTTATTATAAAATAACATGACTCATTTTTGTATTCAAATTACCTGTTATTGAAAACAAGTTGATTTCTGATGTTTCTTAATACCTAAGGTTATCTAATATTTTTCTGTGTTTTTCTTTAAAATACTTAACTTAAAGTGAAAGGGTAATTCATTTTTAATGTAATTATGAATTATTGTATAGATTTTTTTTAAATTAATTAGAGTATTAGTTTTGTGATATATATATTTTTATATTTGTATATATAAGATTTTTTTGAACTTTATAGCTGTGTGTTTTTTATATCATTTTAAGCATAAAATTACACGTAAATTGATTTTTATTTCTCAGCTTGATGGCTTTTCGAGAAGAATGCATACATGAGAATCTTATACTTTTGAAAAAAACAACCTTTTATCACAAATATATTTATTCCCTTTACTAAAGGAAATAAATTAGAAGCTTTTTAATTCTTCTCTTATTTTCTTACAAATGTTCTAAAACATTTGAATTATTTATAACCATAACGAAATAAATGTCTGAATTTTCATAACAAAATGATTTAATTTTTGAAAATATTTAACATTTTTGAATGATTTAAATTAAATGTTTTATACCTTATTTAGTTATGTTAGAAATACAAATATAATAAATATCATAGCCGAAATTAAATGTTAGTGCATAACAAAATAAGAGAAATGTTATTTCATTTTAACACAACAGCTTAATTTATCGATATTTAGATTGAAACATATAAAAATATTAATTAGCATATTTTAAATTAGAAGCAGTGATTATATTATTCAAATATAGTAAGAAAATTTTCGTGTCTACGGACTTAACTTATCTATATAATGCAATAGAATGCAATCATGCTTGAGAGTATTCGCTAAGTTTTAAACTTGATTAAATTTGCATAATGGATTGTCCTTGTATTATGCATTTTATTATTGTTATACTGATTAAGCAGACTTAAATATTAACCGACTGAAGGACATATATTACAAAATTACTAACTATAATTTCTTTCATTGGAATATTAGCTTAGTTTATATATATATATTTTTTGCTTCAAATTTCTATATATTAGCATAGATAAAATAATGAAATCCAAATTAACATAATTATGTAATCTTAATTTTAGTTGTATGCAAATTTCTAAAAATAAATGAATAAAAATCTTTGTAATAAATTTTAAAATTAAACTAAAGTACTTAATAGTTCAACTTCCTTAAGATTTCGAGATCACCAAGAAAATTAAATAGAGTAATAACATATTTTTTGTTATACCATTAATTTAAAGTAATAAGGCAATTTTACCAAAGCTTGTCCTTCAGTTTGTTTTCTTTATTCAATTCCTACTATTATCTCACAATCTCTATATATTTATTTATTTATCTGGGTGGAATTTTCAATCGTTAATAAAATACATTTTAAAGCGCTAACTCAGCTGAAATTTTATATACAGGCTTATTTTGGATAACAATGCAATAATATGAAAATAATTAATAAAAATTGATTAAAATAATTTTTTAAAGAATTACAAATACACACACAACCACGTTGGTATCATTTTTGGCGACTTAGTGACTCTTTTGGTGACTTGTGTCAAAACTTGAAAAGGTTTTTTTCTCACGTGTTAAAGTATTCAGTTGAAATGAAATTTATATACACAATTGTTTTGGATGACAATGCGATATTTTAATGATAATTAATAAAAATTAATGACCAGTTATAATGTTGTGATTATGTCATATGTATATACATATTTATATTAATTGTAACTATTTAATAAGAAATAAATAAAATAAAATTTTTTTTTTTGATCTACGTAGGAATTGACTTAATTTTTTTTATATTACTTGTTTGTTTTGTGTTTTTGTGTGTGTGTTGAATATTTCATTTATGAACAACAAACATTTTTTCCTAAAACTTATAAAGAAAAATTCAATGAAAAAGGAACTTTTATCAGTAAAGGATACATAGAATTAAAGAAAAAAGAATTTAACCAAATTTTTCACCAGGATTAAAAATGTTAAAGCAGTGCTTCTCAAACTTTCAATACTCGCGACCCAATATTCCACAGTCATCATTTTCATCGTCCTCCATTCATACAATAACATTGTATTGAAAAAATTCAATAATACTATACATTTATACTAAAGCTACAGTACGACTTTAACCTCTTATGTGCCGTATATAAACGTCTCGCTCAGCCAAAGCATTAATCTTCTGGACGTATATATACGTCTTTCTGAATTACGATCTTTACTGTGCACTGCTATCCATAAAATTATTCCTAAGGCTTTGGGATGCAATAAAGGGACCTTGACAGTCTTTGCGAAGGATTTACCTATTTCAGAGGATTTTGCTTATTTATTCCTTTTCCGTTCCCCCCTAAAAACATCAAAATACGCGCGTCTGCTTAGAAAACCGTGGCATTGGAGACCAAACCGCATAACGTTTAATCGGCAGTTAAGGAATTAATTATACACCGTTCAAATCCCCATGATAAGTGTTAATACAAGCCCATGGGGTCACTGGTAATTATGAAACTTGTTCTTAACTTAGTATTGTTAAATTAATAATAAAATACATTGTACAGTACAGATACCTTTATAAGTGTATTATATCAGTGTAAATGTGTATTTTATATTTTATTATTTCAGAAAGTATTTTGTTTGCTTACTTTCAGCAAATTAGTAATGTTTTGAATAATGTTTAGTTTTCAACTTTTCAATATGTTCGCCCCCCCTCCTTTTAAAGTTATCACGCCCCTCAAGGGCCCCACAGTTTGAGAAACGCTGTGTTAAAGTATCGTTGATATAGTATTTTGATTGTATTCTTCGTTATAATTGCTGAAAAAGAGTAAAACATATGACCTTCTTCACATATGTCTTTGTCTTTGATTATTACGTATCACTCTCGTATGATGTTAGATTTGAAACGATGCTGAAGAAATTTCGATTTATTCAACAGAAAAAGTGAATGGAAATACAGGAATACAAGCAAAAATATCATCGCTTCTATTAAACTTTATGCATATAATTTTTAAATGGAAGTACCTGTTCGTACCATTAGTCCTGATACAACTATAAAGACGTTAAAATTAAAAACATCATACTTAAATTTAAAACTAAAATTTAAAATTTATTTGGCCTTTCAATTTAATATATTGCAGCTATTTTTCGGAATGATCACCTTTTGACATCCCTCGAGCTACATGTCTATTTGGCTAATCATCTATCAAGGCACGGAAATTGCCATTGCTGCTTTTCTTAAAAAACGTTTAAAACTGTTCTAATTGGGAGACCGTTTTTGGCACACCTTTTTCTTCCAATACTTACCACAATTTACAATCCAATTGATTTAAATACGATTTTCTGGAATTTCAATCTCCATGTTCACTTTTATGACCGGCATATAAACTTTCAAACACCACTGGGATGCCTTTGCCTTATGAACAGAAGCGTAGCCTTGTTGAGAAGTCCACTTCACTAATGGTTCTATGATAGTATTTTGATAAACTTTTGCCACATTTTTCTCTCCTTTCTAGCAAAAATGAATGATATATCATAGTAAATGTCCACCCACCAAACCATTATGGAAGCCATGTAATGATTTCTCTGCTAGAAATTTTTCCTTTCTTTCGTCTTGGGCAATGTACATGGTTATTCTGGTGGTTGAAAGATTCTTCAATGTCAAAATTTGTCTCGTCGGTAAAGTGAATTCTTTTGTGGCTTTTATGAGCGTGCCGCAACAGTGATTTTGCTTTAAGGCACCTCTGGCGCTTTAAATGCTTTTTAAAAAAATGACATGTTTTTCTATAGCCTTTTGGTCTAAGATCTTTTTTAACTGTGCAACACATTTTTCTGTTAGACATGTTCATCTGCTTTTCAAGAACAATCCTCTTTCAAAAATAATTTTGACGTGCTCCTGTTGAATAAACTTATGGCATCTGAATATTTAAGAGCCTTACAAATCACCGACAGGCTCTTTTTTGTGTGTGTGTGCAGAGATCTCTGCACTCTTCTATTCAAAGTATTAAAGCTCTGACTGTGTGCTTTAGAACAACATGCGTAAAAGGTAATTATATAAAAAATATTGCAGACGGTAGATATGAGATTTAAATCGTCTGCTGCATTTGAGTCACTGCAGACGATCTCAAATGTTTCAGTTAGAAGAAGACTTATTTTCATATCCAATGCTTAAGCTTTGCGACATAATATGTATCGAATGGCTCTGACAACTTGTAAATTTTATTTTGTTATCTCTTACAATTGCTAGCAAGACATTTAATATTTGGAACATTCGTATGTAATCGTCTGGGATTTTTACGATGAAAGAAATATTGTAGAGGGAAACATTTGAAAGATTTCAGATTTCAGAAAGCTATGCATTTTTAATAAATAGCAGACATTTCATCATTTTATATCACATCCCTTAAATCAGATTTATATTACTCAATAGTTTAGGGATAATTTTACAGCAAAAAAATATGAATAAAGTTCTAATAACTGGGAAGTATACATGTTTTATTGCAATATTTCGCATGGCATTCGTGAAATATCCTTTATGCAACATCTTGAAGAAAGAAATATATTTTGAAGAATGGTTATCTAAAATGTGATCCTCTTTTACTGATATTTATTAAATAAATGTAAAGTTTCATGTTTCAGTTTTAACGAAGTTGAGTTTAAAAGAGTCAGTCTTATTAAATATGTCCCATAAAATTACTTAAAAATTCTTAAGTATTAAACTATAACATTTATAAAGGAAACATTTACAAAATATTATTTTATATTTCAATTTCGTAGTTAGTCTGCATATTTTATAGAAGTTTGTAATACGTTTCTATTATCGTTTTCCATAATCATCATCAAAGAATCATCAATACAAATTTAAAATAAGCATCTCCATTGAAAAATAATATAAATGCACTAAAATTTAACATATCAGTTTGTTGTTTCAACACTAGACAAAACAATTACATTTCTTCGAATTACTTTATTAATGATATTTCCATCAATTAAATATTTTAATTGAATATTTACATATGTGTCACGTTTGTTTATCATTTTGATGTAGATATAAATAATATAAGCTCCGTTCATAATACAAAAGAATAATATTCGAGAAGATAAAATTTCTGTGTATATATTTAGAATATGCTATGGGAAATAAATGTTAAATGGAAGAAAAGGAGATTTTATTTTTTAGATATAAGTTAAATTATTCTTGTGTATATATAACATATGTAGTGTTGGCCGGTGTTGGTTTATTTTTGCTGGTTGTTTCTGAATAAGCGAAAAACTTTTTCTTTTTTTCATTTTGCTCTTCTTTATTTTCAGAGAAACAACAAAGGCGTTACGACTTCACAATAAGCATAGGAGCACACGAAGACAAAAAGGATAAACGAGCTGCTGCTATTTGTAATTTGTAAATTTTTACGTCGATGAGGCGGAAACAAAAGTGACTCGCTTTTTATACCGGCAGCGAAGATCGCGTGACTCCTTTTTAACAAGAGCTCTGATTGGTTAAAATGCGCGGGAAAAATATTTCTGATACTAGTTGATTACGATTAAGATTAGGGCGTTAGTTTTGAACCTAAGGATATTTAGCTTATTTAAATATTATTAAAAAGAGTTAATTAAGAGGATGCTAGAGTGAATTAATACGTGTGTGTGTGTTAATAATTTAAATTGATATCTACTCATACTCATAATTCGAATCTAGATTAAAGGAGTCTAATTCATAAATCCTAATACTTTATTTCGAAACGCGTTTCAATTTATCTTTTTCTAAATTATTAAAAACATTATGTTAGTAATTTTTTTACTGATTCTTTACACCTTGAATTTTTGATAGATTTATTGGCGATTCCAAGAAATACAGGTTCATTAATTGTTTTAATTTGCCTTACTAACCGGGATTTAATATTCCCTAAGCAATGGTTTCATTTCTATTTATAACTATTTGCTCCCTTCACTAAACACGTGTCTAGATTTTTTATGAGTTTTTTCTTTTATATAGAAACTTGATATTTTAATAATTTCCACTCTTGCTCTTTGTCTTTGTTAAAATGTAAAGCATACATGTATTTTTGTGCTATGTGTTTTCTGTTTTGTGCTGTCTAGCTATGTTTATGTATCATGATGAATAAAAGCTGGATGTAAATTAAGAATCATATATATAATATTCTCTATTATAGAGACATGGATCCTTATAACATTATAGCTGAATTATACAAAAGCAGAAATTGGATTATAAGACAGATATTAGAATGTATAAATATATTTGAGAATTTAATATATATATATATACCCTAATTCGCTGGCCTAATTCAGAGACAGCTTTAGAAATCATAATAGGTCTCCAGCTTAGTCCAAAGACTTTTTTGTATCTCCATTTGTTGTGTCTGGCGAATTCCAATTTCTTACTGCTTTTTAGCACTGTAGGTTCTAGTACTTCTTCACTTTTATTTTATTTTACTATATATATATATATATATATATATATATATATATATAAATGTATTATAAACATTATAAACTCTTTTGTATTATAAACATTGCTGAATTAGGATGTTCTTATATATAAAAATGTTTACGTAAAAGTGGAGTTTAATATGTTTTGTAGCCTGCCAACTTGCCGCCTTTCTCTTAATAATACTGAGCGAAATCCTATTGAAAGTAATGGAAAGATTTTCGCGAAACTAATTACAAGAAAAAGGTAACTTACCTACAATTACATTCAAAAATGTATAACACGTGTTGAATCTGAATACAAGAAACAAGTTATTGCCAGATTCTGGATCCGAATATAAATTCAAAGAATGGTATTGGTAAGAGCACTGGAATATAATGGAATAGTAGCACTTAGCGAAAGTATGAAATGAATAGAGCTAAAATAATTAAGTTTTTTTTATCTATAAATACTACCGTTACTTGAGGAACAACAGGGTTATATTTGTATTTGTGTATAAAATATTACTATCGTTAAAATAAAAATAAGGTAATAATTTGAATTTTCAGGTAACTATGGGCTTATCTAACTAGACAATGATAAATTTATAATAATAATAGTAATCGACTATTAGTATTCTAGGGAATTTAATCCTTACTATTTAGAAAATTTATTTGTACAAATAACTATTAATAAAATTGAGTATTTTCGAATGAAACAATATTTAATGAAATGTTTATAAACTTTTTATTTTTCTGATTTTTCTGAAACAAGAAATTTGTTTCAGAAATTATTATTTTTTGAATGTTTTGGATGGAGCATGATTGAGCTTTAACATATTTAACGTGTATGAGTCTTCAGTGGTACTAAACGGCTACCGCAGCCACTTATTCATTTTACCATCATTAACGAAATAATTTTTTAAAACGATATTGAGTGTTCACAAATAAGAATGTATGCTAATAATATTTCTGAATATTGAAAAATGTACATAACATTCCTAATGAGGCACTTTTATAATATTGAATTTAAATTGATCTCTTTTGTCATAAAAATATCAATAATTATAACATTATATTTTAATTTAATTTCTATATCAAGAAACTTTACCTCACAGTTGATACTTTTTGTCTGTATTAAATTTAGGTATTGAGGATAAAAATTAGTGTTAGGTTTAAACCCTTAACTATTGATAATAAATACCTTTATAATTTATATAATTCTCTTTTAGTACAAACCTAATGAAAGAACTAAATATATCATAATTAATATTTTTAAACAAATTATTTTGATGTAATTTTAAAAGTATTTTTATCATATCATCAATATTAATAGAGTTAAAAATATCTTCAAAATCTAAGCTGAGGAAATATTTTTATCTTTAATTTGTTCAATATGTTATTTACTATTTTTAAGTATGGCTGTCGATTTATGATTATTTATTATATCTTGTAATATTTCATGAGGAATTTTACCTGATTTGCTGATGTATGTATTAAAAGCAATAGTAACAGCTCTAAACTTGACTAAGTTTTTATGAAATTTAGGAGTAATAAGTACATGTGTAACTTTAAAATTATTATTAATTTGCATTCTTAAATGTTTATAAAGAGGTAAAATGCTATTTTATTTCTTTATCAGAAATTGATGACCTAATAAATGATGCATTATTATCAAAATGTTTGTTGATTATTTAACTATAATAGTATTTACATATGAAATCAAAATCTCCTTTGCAATTTATCAAAATAAACTATAATAATATTATTTTACAATTTTTTAATATATTTTTAATCTTTTTATAAGAAATATTATAATATCTAAAGTTGTATTTGTTAAACTGTTGTGTAAGTTTATATATTGAATTTTGTGAATGGTTAAAGGCATAATGTATTTAATAAATATTTTGTAGTTTAATTGCTTAATATCTTTATGTAATTTATTTTTGATTATCTTGTTTCTATTATAAACAATGAGTCTAAAACCAGTATCTTTATTCATTATATTTCTGAGATTATTGTCTTTTGCGATACTAAAATCACCAGTAAGTACATGCTGGTGATATTTATAAATAAATTCTTCAAATTCATCGTATTTACAATACTCTAAGTTTACCTGTTTTGGTACATTGCAGTTAAAAATTGATGTACATATTTTTATTGTATTTAAAAGCTATTTTAATAATGTTATTATGAATTGGGAAATTTGACACGAGTTGTTTAAATATGCTGAAAAATTTAATATTATTATCGATTTATTTATTTATAATAATGTACAGTATTCTGTTTGATTTTCTGTATTTACATTGACTTTTATTTTATGTTTATGTTTCAAACATTTGTGAATGTCTATTATAATATGTAAAGCATGGTAATCTTTTGTAATTCATCTACATTTAGTATTTCTACTGCTATACATATTTCTGTTTTTCTTAGTCCAAACGTAAATTATTTAATGTGTTCTGAGTTAAAATTGTTCTCAAAACTTTTACATATATCTAAAATACTACTTTTAAGCATATTTCTGACTCTTCGTAGGTTTTCAGTTCTAGCCCTTCTAGTTTTTCTTTTATCAGTCTTTTTAATCTCATTGTTGTAATAATAATCTTGAATATTTTGTTTAATTGCCTTCAGAATATTTTTACCTTTGTATACTGCATTTAGTCCGTAAGGATGAACTGCATTATAATATTTAATATTGTAATTTTCCCACCATAATCTTTCTTTAATATCAGAGACTTTTTAATAATTTTAAGTGCAACATTTGCAAAAAAAGTAAATTAAAGAGTCGTATTTCTATTTTATTTCAGTTTATAATTCCATTGAAGTTTTAGTATAAGATTTGTGTGCGTTGATGAATTTGAATAATAACCTTGTTAGAAGTCTGTCTCATATATTTATATTTAAAAGGCACTGTTTACAAGTCAATAAGTAAACGCAATTAAATGTTTTACAGGAGATAAATTTAGAATCATTTTTTATTTGATCATTATTGATCATTTACATGTTTTACATCTATTGTCCTCCCATCTTTTGTAAGAGTAACGTTTTTTGGCCAAATTTACTAATTTGATGTTTATCTGAGTAGTTTCTACGATGTCTGGAACATTATTGCTGGACAAAAAAGCTTTTATTTTATAATTTTTTAATTATTCTTTATTCCAGAAAACTCTAGTATTATATCCACTAAAATGTTTTAACGAATACCCACAATTACCCACATTATTGAAATCCTCCAGTATATTCATTGCGTCTGTATTATTAGATAATTTGTTAAATAGTCTAGCCTAACAGATGTGATACGAACAACTATATGAGAATCCTTAACGAACTGAATACGTTACTTATATTCTTTAAATTTCCTAAAGATGGATAGACTATATTTTACACAATATCATTTTTCACTTATATTTCAAGGTCGGGTGATGTGCAATAAATGAGCGAATTAAGATTATCTTTAAAATTTTCTTAAAAATAATTTTGTCATAGAAAATTAAAAATAACTGATAATTTTTATAAATTATTTCTACAAAATTCCTCAAAATTATATGAAATTTTTTTAAAAAATTTTTTATATTTTTATTTTTTGGTTCTTACTAAATATACTTTCTCAAAGAAAATTAATGCTTTACTACAGTCACAAGACACATCAAAACCACTTCTGCAGAGCAATGATCGAACATTTCCTTCAGCCGGATATTCCCCCGAAACGATGTCCGATGCCTAGTGGTCACTTACTCATCTTTTCCTCCGTGATCCCATCAACTACAAGGGGAAAATCCCCCTTAGTGCTGTAACTTGATTGTTCGTGGACAGAGGATTGGGAAGCGGATTTTTTTCTAATGTAATCTGTGGGCAGTGTAATATTTGATGCCGCTACTGTTTCAGAAATTGGCAACTAGCCAGGTTTATTCCATTCTGAATTTGTGGCGATGAAATACATGTCTGTTTTTGGAGGCTAAATATAACATGTTTGTGGAGGCGTATGATATAAATATTTAAATTTTAAGTGTGTTTTCTGAAATTTCCACGTAATTCGTGCAATTTGGGGAACTTTAATAAATAATTACTTTAAAAATATTAATAGCAGTTGTAATTCTTCTGTCCCACATGATGAAATATCTGTTAGAAATAAAAATTTCTCCATTACAAATCTTAGAATACACAATTTATACAATGTAACAAAAATATACGTATGTGTGTTTTCTTTAAAATCTCAAAGAAGGTAATGGACAATACTTAATAAATTACTTGCTTTAAGAAATGCGACAAGCCTTACTCTAGTAGCTAATTCTAATAGGTAATAATTATGCTCTGATTCAATGATTGCATTTTTAGTAAAAAATAGAAGAATTCTTGCAGTTCTTTAAACGAATAGTAATGTGTTTCGGAGTTTCATAGTGGCTATTTAAAAACTTATTTTAAATATGCTCTGTTAAATTTTTTTTAAGTTCGAAAAATGTTTAACGTAGTAATATAATCAAATTCTCGATTTTGATTTCAAATGAATTCAAATTGTAACAAAGACTGTTCTAACGTTTGTATTATGTAAATATTCTACACCTGTCTAATTTCACGTAATACCTTTTTATTTTTTTCACGTAGAAAATTATATTTTTTTTTTTCGTAAGTCGACTCAAAAAACTTTGTAAATTTCAGAAATTAAAGACTCTTCCAATAGCAACGGATAACATTATATTTATTTATAAATGGAATTTCATTAACCAAGTCATTTTTTCCCAGGCCCCAATACTTTTGCATTACCCCTTTAGAAAATACATAAAAATAATTTAAATTTTAGACAAAAAAGGTTTTAAAATGAAAAAAGTTTTTTTAGTTTTTTTTTTGGAAATTTTTTTTAAAAATCAAAAATTTAATAAAAAAATAAATCTTTTGTTATCATGAATCTCAAATTTTTCTCCAGCCAAAAATCCCCGACTATGTGTCAACTTAACCCCCTTTTGGAATATTTTACATTTTAAATCGTCAGACCCCAATACCAAAATTGAGCTCGTAAGTAAATTTGAAGTTTAGGGTACTGGTTTTAGGTCTCGTTCTCGTTACTTAAAGGTTTTAAAATTTAAAAGGGCCTTTCAAAAAGTAGCATAACGTGCAACTTTTAAAAAAAATCAAATCTAGTCTTGTTAAACTTTTTTTTTTTAAAATTTTTTTCTTTTTTTGACAGTAATATTAAAAAGAATTTTTTGAAAAATAATCTTTTTTAAAAAATCTATATGATATCCCCGAAAATATCCTGGTTATAAAAAATATCTGGGGTTTCTACCGTATTTGCAACAAATTTTTGTCATTCACTTTGAATAAGATAAAACCCGCTAATTTTAATGCCTTTTTAAAAAGTGAAATGTGGAAAAAGAGTTAAAACTCTAACGGAAATTTTTTTTAACAATAAACTCATTTGAAGCTGCACAAATACAATTTGTGGCCTTTAATTTTTACCACTGTCGGAAAAGGGCATCTCGGCAAAACCCCTTCCCAAAATTTTGGGAAAACGCCAAAGTGAGAAGGTTGAACTTTGAAAGATTTATCATTCATCAGTCCTCCAAACAAAACTCTTCAGTGGCAACAAGACCCAAAACCCCATTGAAAAAAGCCCGGTTGGGGCCTTTTCTTACAAATATAAAAATTTTTTTTTCATCTCCCTTGATTTATTTTTATAAAAGTTTAAGTCAAACCCAAAATTTTTTTTTAAAACGGTCTTTTTTGGGCCCTCCATGCTCTTTTGGGCCCAAAAATGGCTGAGAGCCATTCAACGCCAAAGTGAAATCTAAGTGCTTTACCACTTATGCCCAAATGTGTGAAGCGTCTCTTATTTTATGAGCTGAAAATTAATGATGACATATTGACATATAGACTATAAAATATAACGATCTGGGATAGAAGTGTTTTGTGGTTTTGGCCTATGTTTCAGAGAAACAATTGGGTGCTTAATTTAACACTTGAAGATGTAATGGAAAATAAACGTCAAGTATTAAAAAAGGAATTTAATTTTAAATCTAGTTTAATTATCCTTACATGAATATTTATATATGTGTGTATGTATGCCAGGTCTGGAAAGTTTAAAAGACTAATCAAGTAACAAATAAAAATAGAGCGAACTTTTTACTACCGCGTAGGAATTTGAGGGTGAACATGACTACTTAAGGTAGAGAGGGTGCACTGATATGGATAACAGAATAAACGGTCAAAAGGCTTGTTCCCCCGTTTGATTGGGGCTTTTTTTTATTCCCATTAGGGCCCCAAACGGCCACCATATTAGAATGGTGATGTGTAAAGTACTGATATTTGAAGATGACGACATCCTTCTTTTACTAGTAGGCCTGGAGCCTGACATTATATATATATATATAAAATATTAAATTTTATTAAAATTATAATTTTAATATTAAAAAATTAAAAAGGTTTATTGAAGAAACAAGGAAAGTTAGGAAAATTCTTGTCCGAACAACAAAAAACCACAAGCTATAGGGACAAAAAGGTTCTTTTTTTCACTTGGAGTTAGATTATGTTTTTCAATTGCCAAAAAATTTTTTTTTAAAAAAAAAAAAAACGGGGAAAATTTTTTTTCCCCGGGGGGGATGAAGTTATGGTTAACAATATATTTCAAGTTAGTCGGGTAAACTAGAAAATAAACTATCACGAAAAATTTTTGTAGGCTGAAGACCATTATGAATAAAATAAAATCCTTCGCGAAAAAATTAAAGTAAATAATTACATCCATACATTTGCATGTGTGTAATACGTTCTTGGAAACCTATATTTTATGAATCCTAGTGTAGAGCTACTGCATTCAAATTACTCTAAAATGTAGTATATTACATGAATAATTGTTATTAATGATAAATGTTATGTAGTAAACTATCATACAAGCGATATGGTTTAGAATTTTGAAAGTGACAAAGCACCTAAGTTTGGGCCATAATTATGTAAGCTCTAACATTTACGCTATTATGATGTCCAATAAATAGCGTTGTTTCCACAAGTTACGAATGTAAATTGCTTTTAATAAGAGTCGTGCAGTTATTTCCAACTGCTTTATTGGATGTTAATATACTTCAATTATTCTGTTTTTTATTTGTTTAAGATGTTCTCAGAACGTTTATAGTTAGGCATTAAAATATTTATTCACGTTATAATCTTCTCCGGTGCGTTGTTGTTGCATTATTTAGGAAACATTTCATATATTTTTTTTCGAAGAATATACTTTTTTTTCCAGAATTAAAGTATATAATGCACAACGAAAAATCCCGTTTTTTTAATAAATTTTTTTCAGAAGTTAATTCTTAGAAGCAATTAATAGGTTTAGTAATCTATAAAAATTTGCATTCTTAAAACGTTATTTTATACATGTGGAGAAAAATGTGACCAATATCTTTTGATTCACAACCTAAATTATTGTAATTTCCTTTTTAAAATTACTTTTGTCTTCACCATAATTATTTTTTAAAAACAAACATGTTATTTTTTTAATTCCTTTTAAAATTTGGTTTTATTTATATGCGTCATATTTTTAAAAATTTGCTTGTTTTTGAAAAAGATTCAAAAACGGATTGAAAAAAGTTATTCATCAAAAAATTGTAAGACTTAAGTATATGAAAATGAAAATAAAAACCTAGTTCATTTTTTAAGTACTAAAAATATAAAATAAGAAAATTAAAAATAAATAAAATAAATAATAATTAATAAATAATAATTATAAAATAAGAAATGAAGTATTCCCACGCATCTGTTTAATTAATTCACAAATTAATATAGTTCAATTTTATGCTTTAAATGTATCTTCCTCTTTCAAATGCATTTATTTTGCGTTTTTCCGTTGTTGCATTCCTGGGAATTGATCAAAAGTTAATTCTAATTTAGTTTTAAACAAAAGTATATGGCATTCTTTTATGCACTCTAGAAAAAGTTAAGAATTATTACCGTTATTTTGCTAAGGCATATGAATATTTACAATTGTTTAATATCTATAAAATGTATGCAAGCTTACATAAAATGACTGATAAATTTGCTTTAAAAATATGACATTATAATTGCAGAAAAAAAATATGCAGATATAAATAAAGGCACATAAATGGGAATTCAGAATTTTGTTTTAAATTTTATTTTAATTTATTATTATTTAAGCATTTATTATGAGATACTCCAAATAGAAGAGTGACAAAAGATATCAAATGCTAGAAATCCTCTGGATGCGCATTCTGAAAATTTTTCATAACAAAGGCATGTCTAAAGAACAAATATCTCTGCCTGGACAGTCCCTCAAGCGATATTTTTCTTATGTAGAGTGGTTATTGCCCGTCTTGACTGTGTGATTCCATCAATTTCGAGAAAAAAAATTGCAAAATCAATACCATACGATCCAATCATTCACTCTTTAGCATATAAATAATGTGATTGGCTGACGTATTTAATAGAAGAAAAATAACAATTTTCGAGTAGAAAAAATTTACCATTTGATATTCATGTTTAGTACCGAATGGTGCCTTTAAAATCTGGTATGAAGTCAGTGATACTCCACTTTGAATTCTTGGTGGTAAAATTTATTTTCATAAAATTGCAAAGATATTGCTCAATTTGCAAAAGATTAATATGAATATTTAAATTAGATGCTCTTAAAATGAAGACTAACTCACTAAATGTTTTTGAGTTATTAGATCTTATAAAATTTAAAATTGTGCTTAAACTTCAAAATGTGATTTTCAATGAGTTTAATTTCACGCTGAACTATAAAACAGTTGAGAAATATCCTTCAATATATTGAGTATGTTACTGTAACGTAACTTCTTTTCAACCAGCTGTCTGCTATTCCTTGCTATTTTTGGCGATAAAATAAATAAAAGATACAGATAGATTTTTCTTTAAAGTTGTCTGAGGATACGTCAATAACCACAGCTATCTTCTAGGTGCATAAAATTCTGTCTCACTACCTTCACTTCCTCTTTCGGATCTTTTATACATGAAGCACTTTCAATTTTCTGAAAATAAGGCTTTTTGGCTTAAATATTCATATTTGCTATTTCGAACTCTGTGGAAACTGAGTTTTTATATTCTGTCTTAAAAGGACGTAAAAAACTACATATGACGTGATTGTCATAGAAAGCATATATGCAAAATGTTTTTTGTTTCCTTTAAGATCAGAGCCATAATTCATGATCATATAAATGAAAGTAAAACCCAAGTATTCAAATATACTATTTTACAGAAAAAAATCAATTTTAAGACGGGGACTCCTCTATTAAAATTAAAAAAATGAGTTCATGTCATTGGCTGATAATGAAATGATTAAAATTTTGAAGACATAAACCTTATCATTGTATGGAACTGAGTATTTCCGTTACAACTCATAACTGGTAAAACTTTTTATGTACCAATGTGTTTATTTAATGTTGACAGATATTCCTAATGTCACCTTGTGATACATTCTTCCGAGTATCTATTAATGGTTTCTCCAAACCTATGACATATTTCAGGACACCATAATTCCGCAGTTTACCATGTACTATAGTATGTATTCAATAAAGAAATATTTTGTTAAATTTTCTGGAAAATAAAGTATCAGTAGTATTGTGGTAGTATAGATATATCAGCTGCTTGGAGACCAGCATTATCTTATCTGTAGAGGGACCCCGAGATTACGTGGCACGAAGGATAATGAAACCATTCCCAAAACTTCACCGGATTATCTTAAATCTGTTAAAGTTGTATTCAAAATGACGGGAAACTACTTGCTGCCGTAAAGACAGCACTCTCCACGCCATCATATAATATAATCATTTTCGTACTTAATATAGAGAATTTTTTTCCAAGAAAAATTTTGTATTCTTGTTTTTTATTTTGATGCACTCTTTCTCTATACTCTACATATACTCTCTCTATTAT
The DNA here is from genome assembly GCA_019973955.1 of Trichonephila inaurata madagascariensis. Classification (NCBI taxonomy): domain Eukaryota; kingdom Metazoa; phylum Arthropoda; class Arachnida; order Araneae; family Nephilidae; genus Trichonephila; species Trichonephila inaurata. The sequence goes on along the minus strand of BMAV01014217.1, from coordinate 44,239 downwards.
GAGTATACTCTGTTTGAGCATAAAATGTAGAATACATGAATAAGTAAAATCAAATAAGGAAAAAGAAGTAGAAGAAAGCAACTGTGTTCATGGGAACTTTCATTCTTTGAAATTCTCTAAAGACCATTAAATGATACTTCAGGACAACAGTTTGATTACATATAAATGACAAAAAAACTTATTGTTTTGAAATGATAGATGTTGTTAAATATGGTGTGTTGTCCGTCCCTTAACTGCTAAGATTACCACACACCTGTTTAGCATAAATATGATGAGGTTATTTATGAGATTTTAGGGAATATTGTTCACTCTTTTTTTTTTTTTGAAGAAGAAGAAGAAGTGTGACCTCCAAGTCTGGCACAGTAACACACACTTGGTCTTACAGCAATACGTCGTCCGAGTGTCTTTGAAACATACTTGTTTGGATTAAGCATGCTGAACACTCCATGCACTGTATTGTTTCAACTTCAACAAAGTTCTCCACAACACGATCTGTATAAGACATAGAATTATCCAGCATTAAAAGAAAGCGTGGCTGCAGCGTGGAGTACAACATGTGATCTCAATATCTCGTCTCAAATCCTTTCAGCAGTCGAATTGCCATTCCGAATGATATACAGATCAATACGTCCCTATGCTGATTAAAGCCTAAATCAAACCACCTCACCTGTAATGTGATCTGTCCTGAAGGAATATATGGTTATTTTTAGTGCCCCTGTCTCGCCATACTAAAACACGCCTGGTGTCACCCTCTAAACTGAATAGGGACTCATCCATAAACAGACCTTGATTCCAATCACTACACCCGTTCTCAATAAACAGTGCACATTATTCTGGCCTCACGGTCGCTTGCTATCAGCGGAATGTACACCATTAGCCTACGTTCATACAGACCAACTACGTGAACTTATTTTTGGATTTTTGGCTTAAGATCCTTATACCTATTGCCAAAAATACTGTCTTTGATTTGCTACACATTGGCTGTTCTGTCTATCTCCTATTAACAGGATATATCGGTCATTATTGGCTATGGCAGCACGTGGATGACCTTGTCCTGGCAGATGTCAAAAATGTCCTGTTTCTGGGAATCAATGCTATAGTCTTGTAATGACACTTCTTTCCATTACAACAGCGCCTACTATATTGCTTTTTGTTTGACCGAATTTCCAACCTCCTGATTTTATACCAAGCCATAAGTTCTGGTAGACAAAGCTTTTGTGACATTGCCAGTCACTTTTTGTCAAAACCAGAATCACATGGTGGAATTTCATCACTGCGACTACGAAAGCAATATTTTCTAAGAAATCGTGATTTCTGCACTTTTATTCTTTTTCTGGTCTTGGACTTCATTAACGTTGATTTACATGTAAAGTTTTCTTCTGTTTTCTTTAACATCTATGGATGTTTTGTCTTACGCTAGTTATCAGAAGACATATTTTCACAATTTCATTAAATCCATGTACTCTCTAATTTTTTTAGCTGTATATATTACATATAATATGCATTGAGTATGATATCATAACAGTAACTTGATTACCTTAAATTTTAAATTCAACCTTTAATAATTTTGTGTTCCTTTTGAAATTAAATTGCAACACCTACAGTTATATCAAATAATCTTGCCTTATTCAACAAAAACGGGACTCATTGGTGCCAATTTAACTCATTACAAATCATGTCGCGGCTTATATTATAACTTTTCACGTGTTACATATTATCCTACAACATAAAACCATACATAACTGAAACTTTTCCATAAGACACAGTACGGTTATTTTGATCTGAAATTTTGCGTATTGGATTATTTTCAAAATAAAGTGAATATCAAAATGGAATTCATGCCATAAATTTATGAATTTTAATACAGAGATATATTTAAAAAGAATTAATTTATTGAGTGTACAAAGTGATTGTTATTTATGTCAATTATTTAAAAAAATAAAATCTTTTATCTTCCACATTATATTAGTAAGAAAATTAAAACTTTAAACACGATCAAAGTATTCGTACCAGTCGCATCATATCACTTAAAAGCTCTCTAATGTTTTTCCGAAAATTTTCCAACTATATGGAGAAACAAATTATTGAAATCACTATTTTAATTTTGCCATCTTTAAAGAACCACGGAAGCAAAGGAAACTTTCTGTAATATTATTACAGTGGAAAAAAAAAGATTTAAAAATTAAAACTTATTTTATTTTAGGTTATTTTTTATTGCGCGTTTTATATGAAGGTATTTAAATTGCAATTTCCCTATATATATTTTCCTTCCTTTGTTATTTTCTTTCATAATTTCCTGCTGTACTACAAATGAATAAAACACTGAGGGTTATAAAAATATTTTCCCGGATGAACACAGGACGTGAAAAAAAAAATTGAGATAAATGTTTAATAAATGTTTGAGTAATAATTGACATAAACTATATAATATATAGCCCTATTCTATTTGAATTGAGTAATGGAACGGTTTTGTCCCCCTTTTTTTTTTTTTTTTTTTTTTGCTTCTCATTGCTCGTATTTTATTAAATTGTTCAGTTAAGCGAGTTTCCTTTTGTCATCTTTGAAAACCTAGATCATTTCCCGTATTAAATTCGACGAACACATACCTCCATTCGGTTAAAAAAGGTTTTTCAAACATATCAGTTTGGAACACTTTACTTGTGAGTATACTTTTAAAAATAGGTATGTACTAAAATATTGCTTATTATTGCCCGATATATATATTATACATATAATGCTTCACAAATTCCCCCCCAAATACCAAAAGTGTCATTATAGTAAAATATTTGCCTAGAAACAACGAGAATTTTGAATTTTCTTTATGAACGCGTAAATCAACATTGAACTATAGTTTCCAGGTATATTTGTCTTGAAAATATCAAAAACATTAAAAGTGGTCACTTTTATACAAGGATTTAATTTATGCAAAAGCAATAAAGAAAGAAATGCTTAAAAACCTTTAAAGTAGAATGGCTTCCTGCCTTTACATAATGTTTTTCACTGAATCAGCGTTCAGTCCTCATTACTATAGGAATCATATTTTTTATTTAAAAAGTAATCAAAATTTTGGAGTGTTTATTTGTTAATATTTGAAAAAAAAGAAATGTCAAATGCTCGAAGTACTTGTTAGAGAAGATTAGTAAAATAAAGCATTCTACAGTATATATATATATATATATATAAATTTTTCCATTTCAACAGCTCGGGAAAAAATACAACTGTTTTATTTTTGGCTGCTTTTAAATATAAGATAGACGTAGAGCTGGTTCTAGACTGCGGCCCTTTAAAAAACCATGGGGTTCAAGTTGTTACCATTGAAAATCCGCTATGTAAAAGTTTTTTTCGGTGAAACTTTTTGCTTGGCCTTTTCATTGGATGACGTTCGGGTGTTTTTTGCCCAGATATTTACCGGGCTCGTAACCAATAGCCCTCGCTCGGCTTCAAAATGTAAATGAAAAACTGAAATAAAAGTTATGGCTTTAGAATGTTTTATACCTTTTTCTACACTGGTGAAAAGAATTACAGGAAATAAAGTTGTTTAAAAAAATTACAAAATAATTATAACCTACACGCAAATAAGGTATCGGTTGATAGAGCTAAGCTTTTTTCGGACACCTCTGCTACGCAGTGGGCTGTAAAGTCGTAAGACAGTTGCGCGGTGATCGCGTATTTGTAGAGATACCTCACTTGTTCGCTGAAACTTGTAGCGTAAGAAAGTTTAGAAACATCGTTTAGCCCAATCCTAGTTTTTCTTAATTTCTTTATTGACCCATCGTTAATATAATCAGCTGTCATCAGCAGGATGATAGCACAAGAGGGTCCTTAGTTGTAAATTCGACAGGCCAATCTCAGGCTTCTGGCTGTAGGGACCACGAAATTTCGAGAAATGTTGTGCTCCACTATGTGCAAATAGTTCACAGAGACAGGAATAGCGTAAGCCGAAATGGTCACGGCCGCAAAAAGTCAACAATGTCGGCTCAAGAGATTTGAGAATTTAATCCAAAAGAGATAAATCCGAAATGGAGACACAACTGCCTATAAACTTGTCTAATTCTACAGAAGCATCATTTTCCCGGAGATAACAGTCACCCAGAGACTTAATGAGTCAACAAGAGCCTTGTATCCTAGGAGCCTTGTAGTATGCATCCCTTTGACTATGAACCCCCCTCCCCCTCAAAAAAAACCCCCGCCATGCCGTTGCCCAGAACATTGTTTTGGGCCCAGAGGAGTTAAGGGGGTTCTCTTCGGGATTCATGAGTCGCTTTTCAGCCTGTGCAGTGATTCGAGACATGTTCTCATCTCGAGATAACCCGAGTATGGAAGACGGGCATACAGACCTCCATATGTTCGATGGAGGTTTTTTAAAACCACAGTAAGGGATGATATTTTTTCCCCCTATATCCCCCGTGGGCATATGGCCCTTCCATCTTTTAGGACGATAAACCACGCCCATTTGGAACTCAGTTGTTAGAGAAATAACTCCATTTGGAGAATATTCGACTAGAGTGGCCTACAGTGTTCCATGATAAGCTCATAGACACGTCTGGAATGTCTTTGTTCGTTCAGTTGCAGCTTAAATATCAGCTCCAAGAACCATTAAAGAGCTTAAGAGGGTTTTGGTACAAGAGTGGGTGCAGCTGACACAGGTACCCAGGTTAATAGTATGCAGGAGTGTTGTAGCTGTTTGAGATGAAGCGCTGTTAAACATGTTTTGCTCTGATTTACAGGGTGTCGGTCAGCTGCTGTGCTGGACAAGGGACCAGTTTCCTAATTTAGGGTCAATTTTTGTTTTGCCATATATTGGTCTTATATCAAATGATACTTTGACTATATTTGGCTTTAATTGCTTCGTTATTTTATTTATTTTTTTATTGGAAAAAATATTTGGCCTTTTATTAATTTTCACCAGTGTATTTTGAAAGAGACGATATCATCTGTTATCACAAAATACATAACCTACTACATGTTATGTCATTTATATATATTTAAAAAAAAATTGAAAAAATTATTGGAAATAAGGATACACGTTTTATTCAAACTATTTTCTTTCTGTAAATATACGTTATTTTTAACCTACTTGGGGCTGAAGTAATTAAGTTTCCCTTGAAAGTTTCTGTTTTATAAAATGAATAGACAGCTTTAAAATAATTTCATTAATAATAGTTTTAACAAGATCAAGGCTTAGATCAGTCTAAAGTGATTAACTTTTTCAAAATATATGACACATGTTTCTTGTCATGTACCTCATGACAGGTAATTAAAATAATAAACACACCTCCACAGTTTTAATACTTGTTGCTGAAATATTTTACACTGTTTCAAAGAGTTGTCGGAAGCATCTACATAATTTACTTTTCATGAAATGAGGGGGGTTCTTTTCTTCAGCTTTATTTATTTTTTTTTATTTCCGATTTAATAAACAAAGTTAGTGAAGGTAAATTTATTATTTTTTTATGATTCTTTCTCGATAACATTATTATTCAATTATTTTCATCAATTTTATTAAAATGTCAATGAAAAAATCTAGTAAACATCTTACTTTAAAGTGACAGTCATTTTCATTTTTGTTAGGAATGGAGTTTGAATAATACGTTGCTAGGGAAAGATTAAAAGGAGATTTAAAATATTTGATGATCATAAAGCAAAATATTTACAGCAAATTATATTCATATAATGATAATATGGTTACAGTTGATTATATATATATAGTTCCTTGGTATTTTTCACTTAATATTTGACATTGGTTGCTTACAACTTCATTTAAATGTATTTTTAGTATTCTTCTATTGTTATAATATTAGATAACTAATATCTTTAGTATTATTAAATCTTATTTTATTCTATTTTCTTCTCCTTGCAGTTCATTTACAATAGGGAAGGTTGGTAGAAATAATGATGTTTAACCTTACAACTCTTTAGTTTCTAAGGCTACGAGTTTGCTTTTATACTAATGAGGCTATCATATTGTAACCTATACTGTCTTTTTATATTTATATATAGTGCTTTATATGTAACAGCTTAATGGTTTATATATAGAGACAATTATGCATAAAATTATACATACTTGTAGAAGTATTCTATATGAAAAATAATATCTTTAGTCAATGAGAAAAAATGGATATCCAAACGCATTTTTTAAGTATTCTACTGATTTTATTCCGGTGAAAATCTGCTAAACTTTATATAAGAATTGAACTGTTACTTTGAAAAATATCTAACACAATAACACGATTTTAACCAGAAAAGTACTTTAAATAAGCATTTAATCCATAAAAAATATAATTCATATTCTTGATTTTCAATTTGATCCCATTTCTTTGTTTTGCATGAAAATTATTCAAAATATTGAAAATGTTTAATAAAATTAAGAAACGTTTGCAAATTAAATGTACTAAACTTTCTAGATTCATAAATCTTAAATTTTAATATAAAGTCAGAATGAATTTCTGAGACTTAGCTAAGGGGGCATAGGAAATGTTAAATGTTATCCCGAAGGCACTATAACTAAACCTAGAGAACACATGTGTATTTAAATAACAGTTTGACTTCAAAATTACGCTTTAAACATTCATATTATTTTTCAGCAAGGGAGTATAATTAGAACAAATAATTGTCGTTTCCAACAAATCTACACTCGGAAAAGTTGAATCTTTACGCTGGATAGCGCGGTAATTTGAAAGATACTTCTTTCCAAAGTTTGTTGGATAAATTTAGGATTGATTACAACAGGCATATTATAAACTTAGGTATATTACAATTTTAATAGGAGGCAATGCCTTTAAAAATATTGTTTCGCGTAATCATTTTCACATATAAAGCGTTTAATATATTTCAACAAAGAAAATTTACAACATATTTCTAATTATTTTACGTATGTGACCTTAAGAATTTGCTGAATATTCCAGTGATATATCAGAATCCTTGCACTTTAAAAAATATTTTAATAAATAATTACTCAAATAATTCGTTATTGATATAAAGTGTTAGACTGAAATTATTTATTAATTAGTTTTGAAGAATCTAAATGTGAGCATATCTAGTACGAGAGATGCATTAAATGCATTACAATTAATGCATTCATGCGTCCGCCGACCTAATTTTATATTGAACATTATCTGTCGCAAGTAATCGCTTACTGACCATTATCTTATGCCAGACAAAATTATATGATACTGTATACCCTATATATGAAAAGTCCTCCTGTTAATGTTGTTTGGTAGTGTGGAGAGAGAAGTGCATGCCCAGAGAGATGTTATCCTCCTTACCTGACAGTGGCTCAAGATTGCAAGGTACGTTGCCAATATCCCTCGTGCTGCTTTTACCCTTAACTGCCGATAAAAAGTAACTCTTTTTGCTACCCAATGCCACCTTTTTTCACATAGGATGGTGTATGCAGAGTAATAGGGGGAAAAAAGGCATACATACGCAAATTTTTCTCTTCTGATGTTTCTTTTAAGTCCTTCTCAAACTCTATCAAGGTCATTTTATTGCATTTCAAAGCCTTCGGAATAGTTTTACTGATAGCAACACAAAGAAAAAGATCGTATTTCGGAAAGACGTACATATATGTTAGGGGCAGTTAACGCATTAGCTGAGTGAGGTGTATATATACGCCGGGGGCATTAAAGAGCGACGTTAACAGAAATTCATTCCTCCCAAATTAAATAACTCAATAATTAACTAATAAATAACTCATACATTTAATTACAGACTGATAGTTTCAGATGCAACACAAATCTTTAATTCTTTATGTCAGTACTTCTCAAACTTTCAATGTCTACGACCCAATTTTCAATCATAATTTTCATGTAGCACCTCTCCCCCTCCATACAATAATAATATACTGAATTCAGTAATAATGCACTTTGACGCTAAAACTACAATCCGACTGTAATTATAAACTGCACAAATTAGTAAGATGAGTATTAAATTTTGCATATAATTTTTTTATATAAAAGCCCATGGCTCACTTTTTTAAAAAATTTTCTTATCTTAGTATTGTGAGTTAATGATCAGATACATTGTGCTAGACTGATACATTTTTAAGTATATTATATCATTTTTCTCAAAATGTATTTTGTTTTGATTCCATTCAGTAAATTTTTATAATATTTAAATTTCTTTTATTTTCGACTTTTCGATATGCTCGCGCCTCCTTTGTAGAATTATTTCTCCCCCAGGAAAGTGCGCCCCACAATATGACAAACCCTGTATTATGCGTTTTTCCATGCAAACACTTCAATATTTGGTATGGCTGTTCGAGAATAGTTTATATTGTTCGTAAAAAGAAGGCGGTAGAGGTATGAAAATTGTGTATTAATACCCATTTAAGAGATACGTTGCTTTTTAATAAGTGAATAATAAATATTTATGTTTTTTTTTTCATTTTCAATTACAATAAATTCTCTTTGTATTAAAATTGTAATAAATTCCCTTTCTTCTTTCCCCCTTCCCCAAATATATAATGATTTTCTCGATACTCTACTAGTAAAAAGACTACATTAGCAATTAATCTTGATTCACTCATTGATTTTCGACAGAACTAAAGAAGTGTTCTCTTTAAATTGGCTTGTAGAAGCTTAAGTTTTATGCTATAAATGATTTCAACATTACTAAACAAATATTTATTATGTCCAGTCATACCATTGGTGTCAAATTATCTACCCAAAGAAGAACTAATGGCACGTAGCCAAGTTTTATTATTTTTGAATTGCATTCATTTAACTAAGCATTCCGATCCATTCATTTATATTCACTATTTGTTCCAGTCTTTTGCAGATTATCGATTATCGGTAACACCATTCGTAATTCCCTTGGGTACAATTCGGTCATGTGTTAATAAAAGTGTGTTTGATTTGACTTGGCTCACAGTAATACTTAGAATCACTTGGGAAATTATAATAAGGGTCAGGGGCTATTGGGTTTTTAAAAAAGTTTTAAAAAAACCCGTTTAAAAAAAGGGGTTATTTGATATAATTGTATGTATATAAAGGACAAAAGCGACTTACTCAATCACTGACTTATTCATAACGATATCTCCAGAACTATTAAACCTACAGAACTTGAAATTTGGTAGGTATGTTCCTTTATGGTGTAGAGATCCACTAAGAAAGGATTTTGTGACAATTGAATCCCAGGGCTAAAGATGTGTTATAGATAATTTTTTTCCCGTTTTTTCATTATAAGACGTAGAGTCTTGAAATTTGATATCCAGATTCCCTTCAGGAAGTAGAGCTGCATTAAAAAATGGGTTTTACGAAAATAGGCCCCCAAATGGCATTGTAGATTAAGGGCGTTTAATAATTTACCTTTTTTAAAATAAAGACTCCTCTTAAAATTTGTTTTCAGATTCCTTCATAAAAGTGTATCCCTGAAAAAGTTTTTTTAAAAATGACCCCCAAGGGGGGGAAATTAGGGGTTAAGATAATTATTCCCTTTTTAAAATTTTCCTAGGGGCCTAAAATTTGTTAAGCAGTTTCCCTTTTTAGATGGCTCGAAAAATGGTTTTCAAACCCCCCCCAAGGGGCGTTAGGGGAAAAAGGGCTTATAAAAAAATATTTTTTTAAAATTTGTATTTTGTTTGGCAAATTCCTTTCATGGGTAAATCCGCTTAAAATTTTTCGAAATTTGAAAAAAAAGGGGGCTGCGGAGATTAAGGGCGTAAAAAAAATTTTCGTTTTAAAAACTATTAGCTACCCAAAAAATTGAAGGAGTTTTTTAAAAAATAAATCTTAAAAAGGTTTGGAAAAATGACTTCAGGGGGGGGGGGTTAAAAAAATTTCTTTTAATTTTAAATTTCTTGAAATTTGTTACAGTTTTTTTTGGGGTTTCCTTAAAAGGTTTCTTCCAGGGGAACAAGTTACTGAAGGATTAAGCGTAAAAATCCCTTTTCCGTTAAAAAAAAAAAATGGTTTTATGTTCTTTTTTGAATTAATTCTAAGAATGCTCTAAGAGGTTACCAGGGATACAGAAAAATTCTGTTTTACAATTTAACTTAAAATTTTGTAGCATGTTTTTTTTTAAGGAGTCCATGAAAGATTTGGGGAAAAACATTTTGGGAAGGGGGTTAAGGAGTGAAAAAAATTTTCCTTTTTATAGATTTTTTAATTTGTTTATGTTTTTTTTTTAAATTAAAAAGTGAGTTAGGGGTATAAAATATATTTCTTTTTCTTTATAAAACAAAGTATAATAATTTATAAATATTTAAAATAAATTTATCAACTTTTTTTAAATCCCAGTGAAGGGGGGTAAGGGCATAGTTGTACCATATAACTTATTTTTATAAATTATGGATTTCAAAAAACCCAAAACCATACTTTTAAGAAAATTTTTAAAAGTATAATTTCTTTCGTTTTAATTTTCATTTAATTTTTAGCATTTCAAACAACATGCAGTTTAAATATAGTGTTAAAATATTTTACCAAATTTTATAAATGTATTATTTTTTAAATCAGAAATCAACGTGCTTAAAGGGTTTAAAAAATTTTTGGTAAAAATTTTTTTTTTCCGTCTCAACAAACTGTAAAGTTCTGCTTTTATATTATAAATTCTCTGAGAAACATGAATAATTACCAATATATATATTCATTGTATAGTGTACTGGAAATTTTTATATTCCTCTAAAGTTGTTTGTAAAAATTAACCAATACTTATGTATCAGGTATACCAGAAAGTTCTGTCCTTTTTAGAATGCAACAGAGAAATTAATATCCATATCTTGAATAAACCTTATTGAATAGAAAAAATTCCATCATTATTTGTGACTTTTTCCAGTGTGATGACATTTTGTGAATTCCAATTTTAAAAGAATGCCTTATATCTAGAGATGAAAAGCTGAACCCTAGTGCTTACCTAAAATCTTTTTAAATTTTTTAAATTTTTTGGCCTGCAACAAACTTTGTAAGGACAAAAAACAAGTGATAATCAGGAAGGGGAGCGCTGGATCCGGGGTGTATGGTGGATGCTACAAGATATCCCAAACCCTTCAAGGTTTTGGGAAAATTTCCCCAAAACGATTTCTTTGGGGGTTTTGTGAAGATTAGATGTCCTTTCCATTGAACACCACTGACCTTTTTTCCTAGAGTGCCGATTTAAATGACCCAATTGATGAAAGTACCTCTCCAAATTTAGTTTTTCGTCCGGTTTCTACACATCAAAATTCAATGGTCCTTAAATTTCTTACCATATGAATTATATTCTCTAACTCAGGCTGAGCTTCGGCTTAGAGGTGAAAATAGTATATTTTCCGGGTTTATATTACAGTAGAACGTCGTTTATCCGAACGTTTATTTTCCGGAGAGTCAAAATCGAAACCCGTTTTTTGCCCAAATCATTATTTAAATGAAAAAAATAAAAAGCTGTGGGGCCAAATTAGAAGGCGAAAAAGACTTTAATGACGACCATAGGGAGGAGAATACCGACTTTGTCCCATCAATCCAAGGATTTCAAGAATTTGATGAAGAAAATGTAGAAACCTGGATTTGGGAAGCGATCGAAAACTATGGGTTTCAAATGCTAAATATGAGAATTGTGACCTCCGTGCGAAGAATCCCACCTGTCGACGATGAAACGAGTGAAGAGAGGACAACAACAAGAAAGTACAAGGTCATCAAATGCGACGGTTTTCTCTTAAAGACATCTATGAGTGGTACGAACAGTCGATCCGTCCTACTAACTGCTGCTCTTCTCAAGAGAATCAGAACCCGCAGCGAAAAAAAAGGACAATGGTACAATAAAAAAAAGTGATTATTTTCCCAATAAAGTAAATTGGAAATTTTTCACCTTTTTGCTTTTCTTCAACACGTTTCCCCATGTGAGATTTTCATATTCGTATAGTGTCCGGTTTCATATACTGCATGGATCCCATTGGCATTATCCGAACAATTGGTATCAGAACAGTGTCCGATCCCCTTGATTCGGATAAACGACATTCTACTTTGCCTTTTCCCTTTCGATTTTCCATAGTTTTTTTCCTTTTTCATCCCCCTATTTTCCCCAACTATGAAGGGGTTTTTTTTTGTTTCGTCAAGCGATTGCATATGATGACATGATCATTAAAATTCTTCTTCTTTGGCACACATCTTACATATTTCCACACCTATCCTAGTTTTTTCAAATTTGTACGAAATAGTTTGTTAGCTGAAACAACCCGAAATTTATTGTTTGGAAAACCCTTTTTAAAAATTGTAAATTTTGACTTTTGCAACAGCATTTGTTTTAAAAAAAAACTGGGAAATTTTTTTGGGGTTTTTAATTTATTTTTGCATTTTTAAGAAAAATCTGCAAAATTGAAAGGAAAAAAAAAAATTTTATTGTAAAATGGGTTTTAAAAAACATAAAAACAAAAAAAATGACAAAATGGGCCCATTTAAACAAAAAGTTTTAAAAATTTAAAAATTTTTTTAATTTTTTTCTTGTTTTGTAATTTTTAAATTTGGAAGAAATTTTTAATTTTAAAATATTTGTCCTTTTTCTTTAGATTTGTGAAATTTAAAAACAAAAATTTCCAAAAATATTGAAGTTTTAAAAAAAGTATTAAAATCTAAGGTAAAACCCTTTACTTTATCCAAAAATAAAAAACCAAAAACCCCGTTGTTTTTTAAAAATTTTTAAACCTGTCACCTTTGAGATTTTAAAAAAAACAAAATCTCAAAAAAATTTAAAGTTACATATTTTAAAGTAAGATCTGTTTTTACTAAACAAACGTAGTTTTTTTTCTAGTGAATGGAAAATAATAAACTTTGTCTTTTTATAAAGCTAATAAGAGGGCTCTTGAAATAAAATCATAAAAACAAATTGTTACAATTAGAACACACAATTGTTACAATTGTGTTCACAATTTTAGGGTAGTCGAATACCTTAAACTAACTTACTATATAAATGTGATTTTTTTAATTGTGAATATATGTAAGTATATATTTACAATTTAGGTAGAGGAGAAATTACTCATTATTAAGTAATAGTACTTATTCTCTTTGAGAAAAATTTGTAAATAATATAGAAGAAACAAACCACATCCAATACTCTACATTCATTGACCGTACTACTTCAAAATATAAGTATCTCGAGCAATGCTAAAATCTTTTATCAAACATATATCTTTATAATCTTTCATCACGCATCCATCGCGTAATAATAAACCAAAAAAGCCATGCTCGTGTGCTAACCATGAATCACTGTCAGCTTTCCCCAATGGAAAAAAGAGTGTAATGATAGAATATTGAAAACAGAGAACTAGTTCCTCCAATTTTGCTTAAAAAAATTGAATAAGTTATCGCTAATATTTAATGTCAAAAGTGTCTTCGTAAACTGGCGACAAGCCAATGCTACTCTATTCTGATATTGGAGACAAAAAATTTGCTTCGCTAGTGCTTTAAATATCTTGTTGCGTGGGGATTGATGCGTTGTTACTTACTGAAAAAATTTATTTAAACTTGATTTGATGATGAAATGGATCACTTCTCAAGCTATTTTAACACAATAGATAACAAAACAAAAGGGATAGTGTTTCCAAGCTATTTTAATTATACCGTAAGATAAAGATTGTAACGTATTGATTGTGATACCGGAAATAAATTTCTACATTATTTTGGAACAGAGTAATTATTTTTTTCAAGTATACCAACTTGCTTAGAGTCACGAATTATTTTCTGAAGTTGACAAAACTTGTACTTCCTTAGAATAGAATAATAGTTTAATTAGATTTTTAAAGTTACTTTTAAAAAAATTATAAAGATATAAATAATATTAAACACGCAATATTAAATGCTTATTCTTTCTCATCACCCTCTCATGCGCAAATTACAAAAGTTACCAGAATGGTGTATATTCCATTATTTGACGAAATCGTTTAAAAAAGTGTTATCTTTTAATATTATATATAGTACTGGACACATCAGGAGTTATATAAAATTTATAGATAAAGTTATAACTTTTATCAGAGTTCGTAATTTAAAAATTAATTCAAATTACAAAATTTGAAAAAATATATTAATTAAATTTTGTTTTCAAATATAAAGAAAATTTATTTATTTATTGAATAAATTGAAAAAGTATAATTTAGTATATTTAAGTATACATTAAAGGCATTAATTCTCTCTCTTTTCTCTCTCTCTCTCTATCTCTGTAATGTCATTGTATTAGTAGAACAGATTTTAATAATTAATCCTCCGTTATGCGCGTGAAAGATGCACAGTGAAAATAGTTTTGGTAATGCGTTCAAACGATGGTTGGGAACGCACCACTTCTTCTGTCTTTCATCACTTGCCCTAGATTTCAGTGTCAGTAGTGGTCAATCCGTCACTTTTCGGGGAGCAGGGGTCTCTTGAATCCAAAAGGCGTAGCACTCCCAACAACGCAATTTTTAATCTCTTCCCAATTTTTAGTTAATTTTCATGTTTTTCTGTGACATAGAGTGTAATTTTCATTTTTATACTAAAATAACTCGAAACAAGTAGTTTGTGCCATTTCTGTATAATTGTTTTTGCTGGTAATTGATATGCATCCGAGATATACCACGAAGGTGACCAATAGCAGTATTTTATTCTATCCTCTCAATGTAGTTGTATGAAGTTCTCTCATCCCTGCCTAGAGATGTGGGAGGAAGGGAAGGATAACTAGTCATATCCAAAATTAATCAATTTATTTATCACACAAGCAAAAACACAAGTTCAAGCAATCTAAAATAAGAGATGCGTCCAATTGAAGCAATACATAGATAAATAACGAGATACGCGAAGTATGGGAAGACATTGAATTACAGTACACTTACTTTAGGCTCGAATCTACTTTCCTAGCTATCTAATCTCTAGTGACCAGTCGTCACTTTAATAATTACAATTATCAAACATCTGCGTGACACTATCAATATGATTAGTATTTGATCCACTAGTAATTTATCCTATCTCTCTCACTTTCTCTTTTAGCTTGAAAGCCTAGCCTTTTTATAGCGGACCTAATTTAAATAATCTCGTTCTCTTCTTCAAAGGGTTCGTGGGAAATAAAATAGTTTTAAAAGACCAAAGATTCCCCAAGAGGACTTGTTATTAGGAAGGACGCGGATAGAGGCGTCACAGCTGGAATAAATTTAGATAATATATATTAATGGGAAAAAAATCAATCAGACCCTTGGCGCACGTATCTATGAAAGTTAGGGGTCACGAACTTTTCAAAGAACACTTGTGAAGACGGCCTAAGAGTAACATCCATGCGCCTCGTTCATTGCGACTCAGGATTGAAGAAATATCTGATGTGCAACGCCCGGTCAAGAAGAAGGACGAAGAGAAATATCACAATGAATTTTGAAGATGAAATATTGTGCTGTTTTGTCAGGATATTACAAAAATATTTACAAAATTTTGTAAAGTACTATGAGAAAAATGAAACTAGGGATATCAAACTGTTAATAATGGTTACACAGTGATACCTAACAATTAGCTTTTTGATGTTTGTTTTTTCTTCTGTTATTGTTGTTGAAATATTGTTATTTATGATTATATCTTAAATATTATTTTACTTTAAATGTTTTAATGTGAAATCTCGCCAATAAAATGATTAAATCATCCTTCAAACGTAAGTTTGAGGTGATGTATATGAGAGATGCCGTACGCCTGTGGATGGAACTTTTATGAGTGCGCCTAGCGTAGGGCTAAGTGCGATAAGTATTCTCCGCCTATTTTGACAAATACGACATCATTGGTAAGATATTGACTTGAAGAGCAGAATTTTCAATGGAATAATCATTATTTTAGACAATTATACTGGTGAATTATTTCAAGATGGAGAAGTCTTATGCTAAGAAGCTGAGGGAGAACTAAAGTTCCCCGATTGCATTATTCATCATCCTTAAAATGTCACTACGTAGAATGTTGGTACAGAAAGTCATTGAGTACACATATCTTTTGCAGGTGTTCGTATAACTAGTATTTTAGCTAACCCGGAATCACTCGGGCGAAAATAACGAACCAAAGTGCTCACGCAGGGTGTCTTACACCCTAGAGTGGTATATTCTGTTTTTACCATAATTTCTGTATATGATGATGTAAAATTTGAAAAAGGAAGAAAAATAGGAAATACAATAAGTTTATTACACTTTCCACACACACACTTAAATTTAGTTTTTCTGTTCTTTTTATTAGGGCAATGAGACTTTGTTCATACGCTCTTTCAGTCTTCATCGCGAGTGAGGGCGATGGCCATTCTTCAGTAAATCGAAATCCAAAACACTTCAGTACTATGCGTCTGGTTCGATGTTTAGTAGGTGGATTCTGACCGTTCAACAACACAAAAAATATTGTCATAAGCTAACTATTACATTTCATAGCCATTGAAAATTTATATACGGTCATTTTATCATATGATGATAATTGCTCCCTCAGTTAAATTAAGGAAAAAACTATTTCAGATTTCAACCAAACCCGATGTGGATGGTACTGTAGATGAATCCATTGTATCACCACCATGTATTGCTGAAAGTAGAAGACCATTCCAATTTTTGTTCGATGTATACAAAGCAATTGTTGTACCTTTTTAAAATTGAGCATTTAGGAGTAAACTTCTCTATTCTTTACATTCAACAATATTGGAATTTCTTGTTTATTTTCTCTTCTTGATCCAGTAAGAGTTTTTTTCAAACAATAATGAAAGTGGATAGATGTGTACCAGTTGTTTCCTTTAAAATTACATTCTTCCTGGATTTTTTTGTGTCTCTACATATAAAGTATTTATTTTCAACAGAGTCTCCCTCTTCTAAATGTCGATCGAGTTCAGTGGAGGAATCATACTTGTTATTATATTCTACATCATTTGATTCTTTCTCATCATTACCGCATTGAGACTTTCTTCTTCCAAAAATACTGTTGTACTATATTTAATAAATACTGTATAAATTAAATAACTTAAATATCCCACATTTCATCATAACTACAATAGTGCGCCACAACATAAGAAAGATTTAAGGCATGCTCATGCATTCAGAACTGTAACGGCGATTGACGCGCAGGGTATGACATACCCAAAGAGGCGGTATCCAAAAATATAATGTATTTAGAATTCGCCTACAAACTAAAACCCCTCAAAGGATATGACCTTAAAGTCATCTACACGAAAAACTATCCACTTATAAAAAAAATGTTTAGAAGGAGCGTTGTAAAAAGTCAGATAGTGGATATGACATACCCTGCGCAATAAATGCCGGGATAATGGTTGGCCGAATGTTGTTTTTGTTTTCCTTACTTTCTTTTATAGAGAAGGTATTAGAGGGAAAATAAGGATTAAGGTATCCGACTACGTTCTGAACCGTTATTTTGCAAAAGCGTATAAATGGATAGTATTTATGATATTTAGTGTCACTTAGATTAGAAAATGTACATAAAATTGTTTTAAGAATAGTATTACAATAAAAAAAATTTTTTAAGTACAATATTTGGACAAAAATACATTAGAATCCAGTTTTCAAATATTCTCCTTTTTGTGAAAAAAAGTTTCTATAATAATAATATTTTGCCTGTATATAGCTCAGACACTCTGACAGAGGCTCCAACTAAATTTTGAAATATATATCTTGAGAAAAGGTTTATCCATGTATTATACGGACAACAGAGGGGAGAGATTTTAAGAAAAAGCCATAATTTTTTTAAGTGATTGTAACTCTGAAAATAATTAATTTTTCAAAACTCATATTTGAGCCTTGATAAAAGGGGGGTCTGGACTATTACGGGCAAAATTTTTTAAAATGGCATTTTTCAAATGGAAACATTTTTGAAAAATTTTCCCAAAGGTTTTTTTTTACAAAAAAATGTGTTTAAAAATTTTTTTTTTGTAAAAAATACCCCCGGGAAAAAAACTTTGGGGGGCCCAAATCTGGTAATTTAAACATCTTGAAAATTTTTTTTATGCGTTTTTTTAAAATCGATTTCCCGAACTATTCCGGATCCTTAAAAACTTTTTAATATCTTTTTAAAACTGTGTAAAAGGGGGTTGAAAAATTAACTTTTGGATTTTAAGGGCCCTTTTTTAACCCCCCTGTATAATTTTTTTTAATCTCTTTTTTATTTATTATTAATGTAGTTTCCCATTAGTAATTGAAAAAAAATTTAAAATTGAAAAAAATTGATTATTTAAAAAATTCTTTTAAACCTTTGTAATTTGGGAAAAAAAAAGAGTATACAATTTATATTTAATCTATAAAAAAGACCCAAAATTTTTTTGGTTATATATTTTAAATTGATATAAATTTGGGTTGAAATCCAAATCTAAAAAACTTTTCGAATTTTTCCCGGTTCTTTAATCTTTTAAAATTTTTTTCATATTTTAAAACAAAGTAATTTCTAACAAAACAAGCATCAAGGGGAAAAAAATATCTCCGAAACTCGTTAAAAAATCCAAAAGGGGGCTCGAAAACTTTACCCCTTAAGGCTGAAAAAAACCCAAACAAATCTGATTTTTGGCTTTTCCGGTGGCTCGCCCAATTTTCCAGGTTTCGGTATGGTTTGCAGAAAATAAATAAATAAATAAATATTTTAAACAAAAGCGCAAATCAATGTATTCTTTTTTAAACCAACTTTTTAATTTTCGCGCGGGGACCCAAAAATTAAAAAAAGGGGGGGAAAGGGAAATTTTCCAGTAAAAACAGAGTTTAACGTTCTATATCTAAGAAAATTCAGTAGTCAGTGGGAACGGCTTTTCAACAAATTAAAATAAGTAAACCCAAACACGTAATGCTCCCCCAACCCGGCTTGTTTTGAAAAGCCCTGATCCCCCCTTTAATGGATAAAATAATATATTTGTTTTTTCTTTGCTTTTATATACGGAACAAACACAAAGGGAATGTCTGTCAATTTTTTTTATCTCAAAAAATTTTATCTTTTCATGCATTTTTTTATTGGACGTCCCGGCTTCTAAAACGTCTTGAAAGTCCACAGTAACGACGGCATGATTTCAAATTTGAAAATTTTGTGTTCGTGTTCTTGGGGTTTTTCCCCAAACCCGGCATGAGTTAATACCCTGGAAATTTTCCAACCTTTCCTAAAAGAAAAAAAATTGTGCCTCAGATCATTTCAAAATTTTTTGTCATTTCATCCTTTCTGCTATTGGGGTTGCGAAGACACCGTTTTAAGCAATTTCAAACAAGATGATGATTTGTATGTGCCCTCCTGAACCAATGAAAAAGTTTCCCTTATATACGGGGAAATAACCTTTTTTATGGATACACACGGTCGCAAAGGGGGATTTGTTTTTCCAGGACATTCAGGTATGAACAAAAAAAACCCTATTAAAGAGCATTTTGTTATTTGAAAAATCTTCCAGATACATCTTGTAAAAAAAACCACAATTACAGTGGTGGGGGGAAATTTTTTTAGTTTGTTTGGGAATCTTTTTTTTTTTTTAGTAGTTATACTGCTTTATATGTGTTCCTTTAAAAATTACCCAAACTACGTTGGGAAACCCTGTTTTTAAAGGCGAATAAATGGATACTTCTCGGATTTTTGGGTTCACTTGTTTGGGAATCATGTATAAAATTGTTTTATGGGCATTTTCCCAAAAAAATTTTTAAAAATTAAATAGGGGGGGCAAAAATGAACTTAGAAAAACCCTTTTTTTTCAAATATTCCCCTTTTTTGTAAAAAATGCTTCTATTATTAATTTTTTATTTTAGGCTCGGACCCTCTCTCAGAGGCTCAATATTGATTTTAAAAAAAATTAAATTTTTTTAAAATTACAACTATTTGAAAAAAATTTATAAGCGTTTTTTTTTTTAAAAATTTTCTCACCTCGTTGTGGTAAAAAAAGGGGATAAAAACTTCAAAGTTATATTTAAAAGAGTTTGGAAACCTTTTACAGAGGCCCGACTTTAAAGAAAATATTATAATAAAACTTTTTTCAAAAGAATTTTAAAAAATTGGGGGTCATTCTATTTTTTATTTTTTTGTAAAATTTTGGCCCAAATATTTCTTATTTAATACAAATTCTTAAAAAAATTTTTTAATATACAATTTTCAAATTAAATTGAGAAAATTTTATCATTAATATTATCTATTTATCGCTTTTGCAAAATCAGGGTTTCCCGAACGCAGTCGGGATCCTTAAATTATCTTGAAAACCCACAGTTTTAAAAGTGATTGGGGAAAAAACTATTTCCAAGACCCCAAAAATACAATTTGGTTTTAACGGTAGACAGGTTTCTATTTTCAGCCATCCACATGATCTGTTGTAAGATTTACCACGTGTGCCCTAGTTTTCCATTCTATCTCGGGATCCAGCGGGTGGTGGAAAACAAAATTGATTTAGTTCCCTCAATGGATTCGAAAAAAGGAAAAAAGGATACCCTTTTACTAACCTATTTTTTAATTTTCTACAGCATCTTGGTCCCAAAAACTTGATGAAAGGTCTTTCAAAAAATTAAATTGCCTTCCAAAAAAATTTTTACCATTAAAAAATGTTTAAACATCCTTTTTTCTGTTCCATTTGATATTGAAAAGGCTTTTGGTCCCGAAATTCCCCCAATCATATTTTTTCCCGGGTTCATTTTGGTTTTGAAAAGACAAAAAAAATACAGGTTGCCTAAAAACCAAATTTTTTAAATTTAAAAAAGAACATATAGGAGCCTTATGTTTTAGAAAAACTGCAACACAACACTCTTAAAATAAAATTTTCTGCTAATTTTGTTTTTCTGAGAACTGAATATGCCTACTTTCTATTCAAAAGATGGAACTTCTATTTTAAAAATTTAAAAAAATTTTAGATTAATAAAAGCTTTAAAAGGGGAATAAATAAATATAAAAATGGGAAATTAAAAAAATTACATTTTTTCTATAAAGGTTATCCCCTTTGTCGTTCAATTCATCGGAATAGCTATCATTTTATAAAAAACCTTGTTTTAATGCGGTTAAATTTTTTTTTAACACATTTCATCTGGGTTTTCTTCGCATCTCTATGGAAATCTCATTAATATTAATAGGATATTATAAATGTGTGTGTGTGTTTCGACAGCAAATATGTAAATTTATTCTGCTGCAATTATAGGGTTCAAAAGAAAACATTATTTCAGAATTGTAAACCAATATTTTTACAGATTTATTGTAAAGTTTTTATACCTTAAATCAGGTGCATTTTTGAATCTATCAATTTACTACTTTAAACTTGAGATTGGATTACGAATTACTTCATTTAGGCATGGAAAATTCTTAATTTTATTTTTTTTAAAGGACAATTAGGGTTTAAAAATTTTTTCATACCAGATATTTTTTGTTTTTATAAATTTTTTAGTATCCCTATTTTATAGAAATTAGTAGAAATTGAATAATCTATACATCTTTTGTTGATTTATCGATCCATTTATTTGTCTTTTAATTATTGATTTATTTTTTATTTATTTATTTTTTTGTTAAAAAATTTAAATTTTATTAAGTTCCTTTTTTGGGAAAAAAAGAAGAATAAAAAAATAAAATTTTGGGTTAAAAAAATTTTTAAAATTTTTTTGTTTTTTTTAAAATAATTCTATGTTTTATTAAAAGAGAATCACTTAGTTCCAAAAAACATTCAATCCATATTTAAATAAAGAAAATTAGATATGTTTAAACATTAATTTAGAATTTTTTGGGTTTTTATTGGGAAATTGCTTTCATAATTTATCAATCATATTTATTTGTAATCTTATTCATATTACAGCTAGTGTTGTAATAATCAGTACTTAATTATGCAATGTATAAAACAACGCAAATTTTAAGGAGAAATACAGTTAACAAACTATAAAATTAATATTAAATGAATACGATGGATTGTTTTTAAGAAATTCGTTTCTATTCGAAAATCAATAGTAAGGATCAGCCTGAATAGCTTATAATAAGATAAAAAATTTTATCGGGAAATAAAATTTAATAAATCATTAAAAGTTAAAAAAATTTGGAAATTTACATATTTTTTAAAATTCCAAGTAACCATCTTTTTTCCCAAAAAAGGGCGTTAACCCTCTTTAAAAGGATAAAAATAATTTTTTATTTTTAGGTTTTTTCTTTTTAAATTTACCTTCTTTTCAATATTATGAAAAAAGAACAAAAAAAATCGAAATCATTAATCACCTTTCAGCATCCTGCGGAAAGATTAGAAAACTCAAAAATCCTAATGTCGTAAAAACTTGGACTCCCAATATAAGGTCTTTATGAATTTTTTGAAAGTTTTTAAAGTAACAGGTAAGGTTAAATATTGGGCCCGAAAGGTTCTTTAATTAAAAGTTTGAGAATAAATGGACATTTAATTTTTGTGAATTTTACTCTAATCCTCCTTAAAAAACATTTTAAAAGCTTTTTCATAGGTCAATGACTACGACCAAAAGGGAAAAGGGTCCTCTCCCGGGTTTTTTTAATGCAAGTTTTAAAATTTAAAAACCTCCCCGTTTAGTTATGGGAGTTTTAAAATTTTTTAAAAAAAACTTTTGGTTTTTCAAGGGAATTCGTCTTCATAAAAATAGTATAATTTAAACTGGTACATGATGCAAAAATATTATAATTAAAACCAAAATTTTTCTCCAAACTTTCAATAACGCTACCAACCCACTTTATCATTTTCATGGCCCCCCTTTTTTACAGTAACAATGTATTAAAATTCAATAATTCTATTAAATTTGGCTTCAATCGACTTTTTAAACCTGTTATGTGACACCGACGTATATAAACGTCTCGCTCAGCCAAAACCTTAATTTTTGGACGTATACATACGTCCTTCGGAAGTACGATCTTTTTTTGTGAAATGCTATCCATAAAATTTTTCCGAAGGCTCTGGAATGCAATAAAAGGAACTTGACAGTGTCCTCCTCCCTCTAAAAAAACATCAAAATACGCTCGTCTACTTGGAAAACGGTGGCATTGGGGAGCGAATCACGTAAATTTTAATCGGCAGTTATGGAATTAATTATAAACTGTACAAATTATCAAGATAAGTGTTAATACAAGTCCATGGGGTCATTGATAATTATCAAACTTGTTCTTAACTTAGTATTGTTAAATTAATAATAAAATATACATTGTGTACAGTACTAATACATTTATAAGTGTATTATATGTGTAAATGTGTATATTATATTTTTTTTCAAAAAGCATTTTGTTTGTTTACTTTCAGTAAATTAATAATTTTTTAAATAACCTTTTGTTTTCGACTTTTCGATATGCTCGTGCCCCCGTAAAGTTATCACTCCCCAAGGGGGCGCGCCCCACAGTTTGAGAAATGCTGAATTAAACTCTTAAATTTCATGTTGTTGATGTAGGGATCGACATGCTAATATTTATTTGCAAGGGAATTTGTAATGTGATTTTTATTTCATGAATCGGAATTAAACTAAGCGAAAAAGTGTTAAGAAAGAAATTTTTCTCTTAAGTTTAACTTTATGTTCATGCTTAAATTTTTGATTATTTCGTTAGCTACTTACTTTTCAAGGATTCCCTTCCTTAGTTATTTACGAAGTTGAGAAATATACTAGTGGTATACACTCTTTTTTCTGTAGGATATGTTGTATTTAGTTAACATGTGTAATCCGCCCCCGGATTGTTAAAGTGATCTTTTTGTTTTCAATTATTATTCTAGCTATTTTATCTTATTTTTCTTCATCTATGAAATTTTATGTTGAAATAATTCACATATAGTATTACGAATTTTGTATAAATAGAGGGTAAATAACTTGCATTTGGGTGTTGAATGCATTTATATTACTCTATGTTATATTTATTTCATGTTAAAATTGTACTATTCACAAGCAATGCCGCCCCTTACGTTACAATGGTTATTCAATTAGAACTTGGCGAAATCTTGGCTGTAAAGTCAAGTTGGCATCATTTTTGTGACCAATTTGGCGTCATTGGTGACCATGTTGGCGAGTTCGGAACCCTCTGGATTCTTCTAGAACGTAGTGGATCTCTCCGTTAACGTCTCGCTCGATGACACGAGTGATTATATTTCTGGAAGTTTCTGCCACGTCTACAAATAGAAGGACCAGCCTAAACCAGTCAGTCTGGATTAAACCAGCGAGTAATGAGTATTGTTTTGGACTAGCGATTAGCTCGGCTTTGCTTGTGAATAATCTTTACTTACGTGTATTTTTAAACACTGATTATTGTGTTTGACTGCTGTTGAAGGTGTTAAGACTTTCGGATATTTCCCCTGTGAATATTGACGCTAAATCCTGTATTTAAGGGATTGGATTTTTGATAATAAATTCGAATCGCTCTTAAAGAACTGTTTATTTTCTTTGTGATTGTTTTACATAAAATCATCTACGTAACAATAGTCTTTTGTGAATTAACAAGTGCAGTAATATGGACAAAACATGACCTCTCATCATTAAATTTAACTAATTAAGCAGGCAATCTTTTTTTTTTACTATTCGATTTTAAAGTAAATTTTCTGACTACTGAACTACCACTATGGACAATCTAATAAACACTATGCCTTTTTGAATTTTTGAAAAAGCAACCCAATAGATACAGTCATAAGATAAGATTCATTCATAAGATAAATTCAAAATAGTAATCTATTCTTATATGCCCATAAATATTTTGATTTAATAAGTGTACACATTTGAAGCATCACTTACTATGTAATTCAGTTTACTCTGCCTCAAAATGACAAAAATTGATTTGTGCTACATTTAAATTAAAATACTTCTTAAGCATCTTAATGCCCTTGAATATTGAAACTAAGTACAATTTACTATAATTTCAGTATTTATTGTTTAATATAGACCTCTTAGGGTTTCCAATCAAATTAATGAGTTTAAACATCGAGCTATGGAAATGTATAAAAAAAAGTTTTTTTTGGAGATATTGCAATTATTAACATTCGTTTTTTTTAAAATAAATATATATAAAAACTAAAATTCCCGAAAAAAAATCACCTACATTCAAAAATAGACATTAACTGTAAACCCCAAATCATTTCTATTTCAACCGGGTTCTCTAATCATTTTTCAAATATTGTCCATCAAAAACTTTTTTAATGTAAGTCATAATAATGCATTTACTTCTTCCACAATATCTATTATTCATGACTGAAAAGATAATGTGGAACTCACTAACCACAAGTCACTGCCACCTTTCTTTCTTAAGTGGGAAAAAAACGATGTTGATAGAGATTTGAAAACAAAGAAATAACTCAGTCTTCTCTAAACGAAAAAAAATGGGAGGAAATGTCGTTAATGTGTGATGTCGAAAGAGTTTTCGAAATCTGGCAAGTGGCCAGTAGTACTCCATTCTGAAATTCAGGAAGATGAAATTTACATCCCTGGTGCATCGGATATCGTGTTGCGTAGAATGGTGAGTGACACATGGATTCTAATGAAGAAGAATGACTTAGACTTGACTCAAAATGTGAAGTTGAATTTTCGGTTTTATTCAATACGATAAATTTTAAAAATTCCGTATATAATAACTTCAACTATTATGTATGATACAAAAATCACTTATTTTCATACTTAGTGGTGTAATTCTGATGTTGGAATGTGTATAATCATACTTAATTTAATAATTTATTTAATTTAGTTAATTCGAAAATAATTTAGAAAAACTAAATACATTTGATTGGATTAGAAACTCTGTGTTTTTAAGTGGCATTGGAAATCCAATATATGTGAATAACAAATGATCATTTAAATAATAATGCACAAAAATAGTTTGCTTTTATTTTTCCTCATAAGCTTAAAATGCTGATGCGATAAAGAGATAACTCATAGTTCCATTTTTTACCAATTTTCGTAGGTTTAACAAAAATAAATTAAATAAATTGCTATACATGATTTAAAAACCGGCCAGCTAAAATAAGTGTATAAAAAGAACTTTAATAATCCCTGAAAGGTTCACTGTTAAAAAAAATGGTTCTTATTCAAAATTTGAAAACCCTCAGTAATAAAACTTTCAATTTTAAGAAATAAAACACAAGGACATTATATTATTTTATTAGAAATATATAAACTACTTATATTACTTATAATAAAATACTTTTTCCGCACATTAGCTATTTCATGATCAAGTGTATTGAAAAATCTTAAGATCAATGATATAAAAAATATTTTTATCGTAAGCACTTTAATTTATCCAAATGGTGTGTGAAATAAATCTCCACCTTTAATGTAAAATATCATAAGCTCTATTCTGTCGTGCACAATATAGCTCTATGTAGAAAAAAAGATTATTATAAATATTCAAAGTTAGTTTTATTTCTGATTAATAAATAAATACCCAATGCTGATAAGATTGCTTTTTTGGTAAAATTTCTACAATCCGATAACTGTGGATATGGTAAATTGATTCCTTGTATTATTTTTAGAGCTATAAATAGTCTTTTAGCATTAAATAGAAACCTTTTATTTTATGTATAAAAAAGAAAGTGCAGCAAAATTTCAATTCAACTGCTTGAAAGGGTTAGCTGAATAAAATATAATACTAGAGTATTAATTAAAATAAAAAAAAACTATCTGCAAAAGACAATTTTAGTTAAAATTGATAAATCGATTTAGTTTGAATTTTCTCAAGAAGTTAAAATGAGCAATTTCTTAATTTTTAAGGTATCTGACTACTTTCGGAACTGTGATTTTAAAAAAAACACATAAATGGATAATTTTCATGATATTTAGTATCACTTAGATTAGAATACACGTATAAAATTGTTTTAAGGACATTTTGACAACAAAAAATTTTAATATAATATTTCGGCAAAAAATTAACTTAGAATAATCTTTTTTCAAAATGTTCTCCTTTTGTGAGAAATGCTTCTATTATAATAATATTTTGCCCGCGTATAGCTCAGAGATCTGTATAGAGGCTCAACTATGATTTAGAAAAATTCACATAATTTTCAGAGTTACAACCCATTGAAATAATTATCGGCGTTTTTTTCTTAAAATTTCTCCCCTCTGTTGTCGTAAAACATGGATAAGTTATATATTTCATGGACTTCTAAGTTATATATTTCAAGAATTCTAGTTGAGCCTCTGTACAGAGGTCTGAGCTATATACAGGGAAAATATTATTATAATAGAAGCTATTTTCGCAAAAGGTGAATTTTCTGAAAATGGGTCATTCTATGTTCATTTTTTGTCCAAATATTGTACTTAAATAATTTTTTTTTATTGTAATACTATTCTTAAAACATTTTGATATACATTTTCTAATCTAAGTGACACTAAATATCCTAAATATTATCCATATATACGCTTTTTTAAAATCCCGTTTCCGAACGTAGACGGATACCTTAAGGGAAATATAAAATTAAGTCTTTTTGGAGACTGTTTTTAGGATTGTGTGTGTGTTTATCATAAAATTAAGTGAAAATAAAATTCATCCAGATATTATTTAATGAATTTTTATTTATTCTTTTTACGCAATTAAATATTTTCACTTCTATTAGATTAACAACATTCTTTAAAGAATCATTCGCTATTGATTTCATGGCATGTCAAAATACGTGAAATTACAGTGATTTATAAATGCAGTTAACGATTTTTTTTCACACTATGCGTTGCTTGGCAACGAATTCCTGAAATTGTGAAGCTGTGTAAGAGATGCCTTAATTTCAGACTTCACTCCCAGCAATTTGTGATTTTATTTTTAAATGTTTCAAATCTTAAGGAATAAAATTAGTGAAAAGTTTTCGAAAGATATTTAGATAAGTTATATATAATTTAATTGAAGAAATTTAAAATTTTCCACTCTATTTCAATATTGAAATTGAAAACTAAAATATTTGGAACAAAAGCTCGTAAATCGAAAACCTCCACAAAAAAAAGTTTTATTATATTTTTTCCGTAAATGTGAAGATTTCGCAATAAAAGGCTTTGGAATCTATTCTTGCGTAGTATCATTTTTCATAAACTATTGATTTGTTAAATTATGTCTCTGTTTTATACATAAAACAATACTTAATTTTTTTGCAATCAACAATAGGGTATTGTAACAATGTTGTATATGATTTTAAAGTGAAGACATTCTTTTTTTTTGAATCATTATTTCTGTTGCTGTCATAAAGTAAATAGGGCTCTTAGAGATATTTTATTATTTCTGCGTTATATTTAGTTATTTTTGCTATTTATAAGACAAATGCCTACTTTTGCATCTATTATTGTGGCTGGACTGATAATTTGCCTTTTTATATGGTGTTTAAACCGACTGATAAGATCAATCCAAGGTTTTTTCGTAATTCTTTGCTCATCCAACAATATTTTGTACTTTTTTGGGATAATATTAGAAAGCATTTAAAAAAACCCTCAGCAAAAGTTGAAACTGAAACCAGATCGAACAATTTAATCAATGCTTTAAGTTTACAAATCCCAAGACAAACCTTTATGAGACATCACCGCAAAAAACGACGTATCCTATATGTAGTGTACTTTTAAGGATCACAGGCAAGCTTCACAGATTTTAAGATGCCACTGTCATGAAATACAATATTTCGCTCAAATGCCAAAACTATGATTAACTATAAAAGCCCCAAAATGATTCTGTGAACTGAATGTATGCACTTTTCTAAAGCCTATCTTAAATGCATTTAGGATGTTCAGTTATTGTTTGAGTATCAATGATTTCAGAGAACTGAATTTTTAAAATAAGGTTTCTAACTTTGCATTCAGTTTTAAACACAATTTGTCTTGTTATTGAATGAATATAAACGTCGGCAAACGTTTTTTTTTTGAAGAAATAAGGTTCCTTCTCTTCAAGATATTTATATTATCTTTTAAATTATAATGGAAGGAGATTCATTATTTTTTCTCCACAATGGGTAAAAAAAATTTAGATTTGAAAAACATGCATTTCTTTCAAATACGTGTTTAAGATTTTGAAATATACGATTGTATCTTGCAAAATGAAAGCAATAAATCATATTCGAATTGTATTTTTGAATCGTATATTTATTTTATTTGGAAATTTTAGATATAACATAGTACTATAACCGCAGTTTTTCATTTTGTCGGCCTTAGAGCAAAATTAGGAATTTATCGGTGAGTAACATTAACGTTTTCAGGTTACGAAAATCTCATGAATGGCTTGTAAATCAATATAATTTTTTGATGAACCAGTCTTACGTTATATTGCAAATTCTACAAAAAAAATATTATACAAAACTGTTTTTAAACAGAATAGAATCTCATATTGATTTTACTTTCATTGGTGACAGCAACAATTTATACACATTAGAGAAATTAATAAATCGTTGATTGAGATGTAGTGGAAAACATAGTATGTATGCAATTTTTTACTATGCCTTGAAGTTGCTTACGAGACAGAGCTGATAAAGCAGAGTTTCTCAAACTGTGAGGCGTGCCCTGGGGGTGTGATAACTCTAAGAGGAGGGTGGAAGCATATAGAAAAGTCGAAAACAAAAAATTATTTAAAAAAATAAAATAAATACTAATTTATTGAAAGGAAGCAAAACAAAATAAATTCTTTCATTATAAAAAATAAAATACATATTTACACTCATATAATATATTTATAAATGTATAATTACTGCACAATTTATTTGCAGTACAAAGTACAAGTAATAAAGATTTTGCTGTTATCAATTTAATGAGGCTAAGCTAAGAACGAGTTTAATAACTACTAGTGAGCCCATAGGTTGGCCGTTTATAAAATTATATACAAAATTAATACTTATCTTGATAATTTTTAAAGTTATAATTAAAGTTGTATGATAAGAAATTGTAAAGTCGTATTGTAAAATTCTAAAACCTCCACAAAAGACTAGAAATTCTTAAATTCTTACATATATAATTTACTAATATTACTAAAATTATATATTCGAAGCGTTAAAGTGAAATTTAATGAATAGTTTTACATTAGGGCCTGTATCATAATGCATTAAGGAATTTAGTAATTAATATTCATAACTGGTAACATTTCATACCAAATTTAATTTATTAATAGAATCATAAATCACGAGTCTTTTATGACCATTTGAGGAGAGTTTGAAATTTGGAAGTAATTACATTTATAAGATCCAATTTAAAGCTTTGATCATTTATATTTACCTTTGTTATTTTTATATATCTTTGTAAATTAATGTTCATAGAGTTATCAATTGAATAATGAATCATTTTGAATAATTTTTTCAATTTTTTCTAAAAATAAAGAATAATTTTACTTAATGCATAGATATAAATCAATGCAACAGCTCATAAGGGGAAGACGACCCAGTCAGTTTTGAAACAGAATGTGCTTGACTTCATAGAAACCAAAGATTGTCCATCGGCTATAAACTGTGGTCAATACTTAAGTCGATGATGTACCAAAAACCGCATCTGAATTTAAAAAGACTTAAATCACTTAAATATTCTTGAAGGAAAGCAATGAAGAAAATTTCCGTAGAGGCAGCTCCTGCCTCGATAGATGAGTGATCAAAGAGGCTTAAAGTATGTGTGAAACCAAAAGATGATAAATTTCAATAAGAGACTATACTAAATTAAAATTAAAACGTTAAACTGATTTAATTTTAAGCTTTATCACATAGTGTTTTATTTTATGAGTCATTTGTATATGAATAAGAACTTGTGGAGCGACTAGACACAAACTTGTTACAGAAATCGTATTACACTACTGGAGAGGAAAACCCTAATTTAGTCTAAACACGTTGTAAATGGTATTATTTAATTTGTAATACATTTATTTGTGAAATCTCTATAAATAATAAATTGCCAATATTTGTTAGTTAATTCGTAGTTTGTGTCTTTCAAGTTTGAATTTACTAATATAGGTGTGCGAAATGTCATGATGGCAATGTACCACTAATTCATTTTCTTTTTCTGGGTAAATCAGTCCTTTATTTAATAGAACATTTCATACAAGCAGAAAAAAACGTGTAAAAAAATCAACAACAGATCTAAAAGAATTGACTTAATGAAAAACTACACACAAATTTTAATACCTCATCGTGAATGAAAAAAATTACGATTGTATGGTCTGTTTAAATAGAAAACGTAAGTCGAAAGAAAGACAATACATTTTTATTAAACATGCTAAAGGCATCCTTTTCTACATTTTGGTAATTGTTTTATAAATTACCACTCTCAAAATCTTATAAAAATTAATTTCTCTTACTATAACACGTAAAATAAATCTAAGACGCTTAATTATACTTCTGTAAGTAAATTAATTAATTTTTCCTAAACAAATTACAAATTTAAACCATACAATATTGAAATTAAATCGAAAGCTGAGGATTTAAATACGGCAAATAGAAACTCTTTCTTCATAAAAAGCTTCGGTTGTGAAATATTGCTCTAACATGATTGCCACCCATTAAATTATTTGCATTTTACATGAAGGCGATTTTTTCAAAAACCGACCAAAACGCAAGAAAGTCTTTCGGTTGTCCACTAAACTCTCTTAATTCAAGTTTTGGGTGCTTGAACTTTCGCTTTTTTCAACAGAAATATTTTCTTCCGGAACCAAAATCGTTTTCTCTTGGCTAGCTTCTAAAAGTGAACAAATTTGACAAAATCTGTCACTATATTCTTCGGCTTTCGAAAAATCCTCTTGATATGTATTTTTAAGTTCATCACTTACTAATAACAAATCAGATATATATCTTCTTGAGTCGTTTCCAGCCGAGAGAATTTATCTTGTAACTGCTTATATACAAAGCGTTGACTTCATCTGTTGCTAATACCATTGCAACACACAACCGCTGCTCTTAAAGACTTTAGTTTTGCTTTCAGAAAATCGCTATTCATATTTAACAAGAAAATTATTCGCGGATACCAAAATATGTTGAACTCACAGGATTACAACAAGCAGGTTCAAGAAATAATCATACCAGGGATTATTCTATAGTAATTTTAATACGGATATCATTTTACGAGAGCAGCATTCTACATATACATACAAAGTCCCGCGCAGTACTATATCTTACAAACGGATTTCTCCGTTAATTTTACAGTTAACATAAAGCAAAAGTTCTCTCTCTCTCTCTCTAATAATAAATGTCCAATCGGCAAAAGACTCTTCGTCATTGACTCCACCCAAGCATTGCGTCATCGACATAGTTCGTTACGGTGGCCTTCAACAAATATTTTCAATTTCAAACAATACAAGATTGTGTCCAAAATAAGAACAAGACGACCACCGTTCAATGGATGTATTATATTTTTTAAAATCTTATTTTCTTCGGAGAAATTGTAAGTAGTGAAAATAATGTAAAGATTATTTAAAATTTTTGTTTGAGTTTTCGCTATTTTGTGCAAGTAATATTCATATATATATGTAATTCTTAATTGTTTGTTTAATTTTGGCTTTTATATTAATTTTAGTTTTTATTTTATATAAATTGAATAAAATGTAACCGATTTTTTCGAAATATTTAATTTAAAAACAAGTTTCTCAAAAAGTAGGTTTTTGTATAAACCCTAAAGTGCACTACCATTATCAAAAAACACTCTGGATTCCATTAAAACAATGAGTATCAAATTATAGGTCAATTTTTATATCACCTACAATAATCGTCTAAAAATTCAATACTCTTCTAGTAACGTTTTTCCAATATACAAAAAAAAGCCTTAATGTCCTTTTTTGTGACAATTTTTCAATGTAAGCAAGCAGGTTTATTACATGAATGTATTCAAAGCGATGGCACAAAGAGACAGTTTAACCATGGAAATAAAAAAGGTCATACGACGCCATATTAGATAAATACAGAGCTTGTGGAACTTTATCTATAAAATGTTTTGTCGAAATTTCACAAATAACGACAACGTTCAGAGGAGGTGCATTAATGTGATGTAAAATCCATGAATTATCTTTCCACAATTCAGGTCACTTTCAACGAGTTGCCTTCACGCAAATGCCTCATAACACTCAAATAGTAATGTTTTTTTTTATCAGTTGAGAGAAACATACAATGCATATTACCATGACAGTCATAGAAAATAGTCGAGTGATTTTAACGTCAATAAAATACTATTGACTTCGATAAACAGTCACCTTTGAAAGCTTTTGCAACATTTTACGTGTGTTTACAGAAGAAACTTCATTGTAGAAACTGTAATGCCTGTTCTATGCTGTGAATTATATTCAAACATTTTGGAGGATCAATACAGAGTATTAAGGTGACTTGGTACCCTTTGAACAATTTTCTTTATATATGTATTAAAAATTATATTTTAGCATTTTATGTACTGCTTCTATACAAGAAAATGGTACGAGATGAAATTTTTCATATATTATTCACAGAAATTTAAAAATTAAAATTTTTTGAAGAAAATTTGGAAAATTTTAAAATTCTACTCCTTTTGTAAATATTAATTTTTTTGCCCTAAATTTTTTTTGTAATATTTTTATGGATGTTTTAAATAACTTTAGAGATCGATTTTACAATAACTTAATTCATTTTTGTGAAAAAAAATAAAATGTTGATATATATGCTAAAAATCAACGAAAAAACCAATATCTTTTACATTTTAATTTTTTTAAAAAAGTATTCAGTTTATAGCAAAACGGATCCTTAAATTTATTACACGCTTTATATACAACACGCAGGAAAAAAATGGAAGTTATTGGTAAATAATTGGGGAAGGAGTAGCATTTTGAATGCACTAATGTTTTGAAAAACACAAACTGAGAGAAAAACCACTTTAAAGTATATAATTCTGAAAAAATAATTATAATAAACTTAAATAAACTTTTAAAATAATTTAAGATATTATTTTTTTTTCCTAAAATAATTCTTTTATTTATTTTTAACCCATAATTTTCTTTTGACAATTTTTGAAAATTAATGAAAAAAAAAAAATTAAGAAAAATTTAAAAAATTTTTTTTGCACTAAGAAATTTTTTTCTTCTACAATTAGGAAAAAATAACATATGGGGGAAAAGATCTAAATTTAAAAAATTAATTTTAAAATTTTAATTTCAAAAAAATTTTAGGAAATTTAAAAAGAAAAAAATATTGTATTTGAAGGTAGATTTTGCTTTATTAAACCTTTTTTTTAAATTTATTATGTCTTTTTAAAATAATTTTTTAAAAAAAATGCTTTTTTTACTTTTTTTAAAAAAAGGGGCGTGTTTTGAAGCCTTTTGTATTAAATGGGTTTTATTCAACTTCAATTTTCCACATAAAGTGATTTTCAATCAAAAGATAAAAATGAAAAGAATAAGATTAAAAAAAAAACGATATGTTTGTCTTTTTTGGGGTCCCGTCATTTTAAAAACAAATTATCAAGAAAAACCCATCTCTTTAAAAAAAAATTGTTTTTATAAGGAAAAGGGGTAAATTTGGTGTTGGTATTTATAACAAGTCAAAAAATTTTGATGGGCAGACAGCTGTTTTGTATTTCATTGAAAGTTTTGATAATTTGTTTTAACGGGTTTGTATTTTAATACTTGTCTCTTACTAATCTTTTCTTGTTTATATTGAACAGAATAAAATATAAAAGTGAATAAATGTGAATACAAATGTATCAAGAAGAAATGTATGAAATAAGTACATATACTATCTGAAAAACCTATTCGGTTGCTTAAAATAGTTTATTTAATTGAATATTTCAATATTTCTAAATTTAAAAAAACTTTGTAGATAATGAGTACTATTTGTTCATTTTTGAAAAGTACTGTTGTTTTTTTACTATTTCTTTCGTAATCCCGTCCTTTAGAAGAAGAGGTAAAAGTCATTAGAGAGCAAAGAAAACGTTGTTAATAGCTATTTGTAAAATCCCGAATGCCTTTTTTTTTTTTCTCTTTCGTTTCTTTTGGCTTACATAAATAACATTTTCTGTTGAGATGAATTCGTTTATCATATAGAGCCTAACTTTTTCGATAACAGGTTTCCTAAGCTTAGCATTCAGAGAAAATATCAGACTTAAATGACTCAGGTTGTCTTTTTTGCTCGAGACTGTTGTATTTATTGTATATACAGACTAACAAATAATAACGTAGTATAAAATCAGGAAAATAGAAACTATTGTTCATTTTTTGAATATATATATGTTTCGTACGTTTTCTCTAAACATTAAATCATCATTTTGCTAAAATATAATGTGATTAAAACTAAAATAATTTATTGTTGAAAATAATATTTAAAAGTTTATTTCCACAAAACTTATTCTTACCAGATCAAACTTAATCAGCAAATTTAACATGTTGGATAAATTTATTTTTTTAAATTAAATTTTTTAAAATTTAATAAAACTTTTTTTTCCGAAACTCCTTTTCTTGGAGCAATAACGCAAAACCCATTCTTACTGGAGCTCTATTCAACAAAAGGAGCAAGCATGCCAAATTTCAAATCCGTAGGTCAAACAGCTCTAAAACGGCAATTTTTGTCTCTAACCTCCACAACTTCATGGGGAAGCGGTAGCCCAGTGTTCAAGGTATAGGGGTCACAGGGATGCTGGGTTCGGCCCCGTACAAATTTAAAAACCCCCGTGTAGGGAAGGATGCCCTTAAATCTGTCAGGCTCAAACTCCTCCCGTTTATGTATGTGGTAGTTAGAGAGGAAGTGCCACCGGGGTCGTCCCGCACTTGACCTGGTTCAAAATTACGACTCCGTGCCAAAACCCCGAGAGCTGAAAGGGACGTTAATACCTTTTACTCTAATCCCAACTTCGCAAAATTCATTCTTATGTCTCTACTGAATAAAAAAAAACACGCCGCCCAAAATTCCCTTTTATATTCCCAACAGTTCCAGAGTTATCGTGTAGTGAGAGAATGAGTCATTTTTCTTCTCTTTTCACACAGAAATTTTTCAGAGACTGTCTTTTTGAGAATTTTTATTTCCTCTGAGATTTAGTTTTTTTTAGAAATAATCTTGTGTATTTACTAAATCTGAATATACTTTTACTTAACTATCTTAACAATACCATGGTTATTTAATATAGACAAATTATTCCACGAAATTCGAAAAAATTCCCTTTTCTGTCCCGGAGCGAGCATCTAAATAATCCAATAGAATTTATTCCCAAAACTTTTTTAAAAGAAGCCACAAAGAACTCGAAACTTTTTTTCTGTAGCAAGAAAGAAGTAATGATAAAGCCAAACAAATGTTATTGCATCCGCTGCTAACTGCATTGTTAAAGTAGTTTCTTCGATTTTTGCGTTTTGGTATTACTAACAGAAAAGAACTCATTTCTTTTATACACGCAGATATATTTGTATCTGGCGTCATTTTCCTTCTTTCAACTCAAACGTGAGACTGAGTTTGGCGAAAAGTAGAAAGGATTGAGGGAAAGTTTGGCGTTTTGTTAACAAAGAAAGTTGGAAAATCAATAGGAATGAATGATAACAAATTGTAAAAATGGAAAGAGGGAAAAAGAGGGATACCGACATTTTTTTATATATATAAAACTTCAGTGATTCCCAGATGCTGTCATTAAAGAATGTTGATCTCTTGATTTGGTACTTAAAGAATGCTAATTTAATATAATGAATCAGCATATAAACTATTACTTGATTATAGTACTAGCAAAATTTTGTTATAGTTGTTTGAAAGAGAAAAATAAGATTTGTGTGTATCTCTGAGCTGCTTTCGGATCAAAAGATTTTCTTGCTTCGATTGTATATCTTTTTAAAAGATTATTTTGTTAATAAATATGCTTAATGTGAAAGTAAAGTTTTTGAAAGAGAGAGTATTTGTTTTTGACATTTATAATACGAAAAACTTTTGAAGGTACTAATTTCTTTCACATTGATTTTTTGCAAATTGTTTAAGATGTTTAGTATTCCGCATTTTTTTTTATAATGGCAGAATATTAATTTAATTTTTGTTACATTAAAGTAAACAAGAAACAAATAAAAAAAATTTTAACGTCAATTCCTACTTTGTTAGAAAAACGTACTGGCACCCTCTGTTGCAGCTAATTGTAACTAAAATGGAAATAACGCAGAATAAATTAAAAATTAAAAAACAAAATTTAATTAATGAATTAATATTTGAAAAAAACTGTATTGACATGAAGTGTCATCCACTACAAGTTTAAAAAGAATTTATTTAAACTTGATTGAATGAATAGAAATTATTTTATTAACGATTGAAAATTCCAACAAGAGAAATAAATATATAAATATAGAGAGAGTGTGAGGTAATAGTAGGAATTGAAAAAGAGGCTAAAATAAATATCTGGAAAAATAAATATTTTAATATGTGTGATAAATATGTAAAGTATAATAAAATGGAGTATGGTGGATGTAATAATATATATATATTTCCGAGCCGTGTTTTCCGAGTTTCTGAATAGTCCGAAAAGAAGAGTAGCCTGGCATTTTCACATATATCCATATGATACCCTTCCTGTTGAACATCACAGCCTTTTTCCTGTGGGATGTTTTTAAATTATCCAATTGCTGACAGTATTTCTTAAAATTTAGCTTTTCTTTCGGTTTAAGGTATCCGACAATGTTCGGAACCGTGATTTTAAAAAAGCGCATAAATGGATAATTTTCATGATATTTAGTGTCACTTAGATTAGACTACATGTATAAAATTGTTTTAAGACATTGACCAAAATTAAATTGTTTAATAAAAATTTTGGCAAAAATTGACTTTAGAATCTTTTTTAAAAATGTTTTTTTTTGTAAAAAATGTTTTATTATAATAATATTTTGCCGTGTATAGGCAGACCCTGTACAGAGGCTCAACAATGATTTTTGAAAGTTCACATTATTTTCAGGTTAAAGCCCTTTGGGGTAATTATCGGCGTTTTTTTTAAAAATTGCTCCCCCGCTGTCAAAAATGGGGAAAACCCATTCTAAGTTATATTTTCAAAATTGAGCCTCTGTAGAAAGCTGAGTATATAAGGCAAAAATTATTATAATAAAGTTTTTTCCCAAAAATTGCAGAAAAAAAATTTTATTTTTTTACCAAAATATTGCCTTTAAATAATTTGTTTTGTCAAATCCCCTTTTAAA
The DNA here is from genome assembly GCA_019973955.1 of Trichonephila inaurata madagascariensis. Taxonomy (NCBI): domain Eukaryota; kingdom Metazoa; phylum Arthropoda; class Arachnida; order Araneae; family Nephilidae; genus Trichonephila; species Trichonephila inaurata. Next base: position 6,371 of record BMAV01014217.1, on the reverse strand, counting down.
AACAATTGATATATGTATTATAATCAAGTGCCCAAAATATCATAAAAATTTATTAAAAAGGCTTTTTTAAAATGGTTCCAATGTGGGATATTTTAAAATAAAAAAAATTTTTTAGAATGTTTTCCATATGAAAATTTTGCTTACTCAGGCTGAACGTTTTAGAGGTAGAGGTGGTTTTTTTGGGCTCTAATATGCCCCTTTTTTTATGTGTTACTATAGGTAATCCCGTTTCCCTCCCCTGTTATCATCTTCATCAAGAAAAATTCGATTTTATTCCTTACAAGCACACATTCTGATAAAAGGGGCACATTTAAATTTTTCACTCAGCCTTCATATTACTGTGAAAAACCTAACAACATTTTAAAAGAAACACAATTGCAGACATAACAAGCTTAATTCGTCCTTATTAAAAACAATTCTAATGTATTTTGCAGTAACTCGAATGGCATAGAAGTCGCAACCCAGGGTTACATTGCAATATAGTTATCTTGATATTTTAATCGTGTGGTAATGTGGTTGGCATGGGGAAAATATTAAAAGTTAATTTTAATTGCTGTTTTTTTTTGTGGTAGCTCTATTAATTTCAGATGCTTTTAATTCGATTTCTTTAAAAAATTCAACCATTTCCATTGCAAATATTCTTCAATTTACTACATCAGTCTTTATTGTATTTTGTGCTATTTTCGAACATTGGCATTTCTAATATTATTGGTGAGTACCAGGATATTTTTTTAAATGAATAAGTACTGTGCTTTTAATTATTGCTATGAATCGCTCATTTGACCTTTATTTTACCTTTTAATAAGACTTTTTTGAAAGTTTTTTGTTAAAAAAAATTCATTAAAGAAACTCACAGTTTTGGAAAAATTGCAAATTATCAACAGTTACGTTAGTTGATATTCATATTAATTTTAATACATATTATGTAGTTACTTTATCTATTAATATAATAATTATTATATATAATAATTGTTTTTTATAGTATTTATTTGTAATAATTATTATGTTAGTTATAATTATTATTACATTATAGGAGCAATATTATATATAAAAATTATATTATACGAATATTATATAAAAATTATATGAATATTTTCATATAACTACTATTAAATTATATTATACGATAATATTATAATATATTACATATTATTATTATAATTATTATATATAACTTTTATTATATTATATTGATATTTATTATTGATTGATATTGATTATTTTGGAACTATTCCTATGTTCTTTATTTGAAATATATTTCAGATAAGTTCTTAACACTAATTTTTCTGACATTTTGTTACCACTAGGCGGTCATCTTAAATTCCATGTAACTCAACAGCAAGCTCTTCTTCGCGAGTTTAAGAAATCATGCCAAACAGTGCTTGGCGCATAGTACTCCTTTTTTAAATTAGTTCCCCAATCTTAATCACTTATCTTATTTGTAGGATAATCTAATATAACTTTTAATCTGCTTATTAATCACTGATTGACTGCAGACCAAACAGCTACAGGCTTCTTCAAGTCCGCTTGTATATTACTTCCACTTCTTCGAATGGATGTTGCAACTTGAAAACTACTATCAAGAGAAACGACAATAATGATTCACTATTCACGATTAATTGTTCCCGATTAACCTAACACACCCATTCCCAGGGTTTAAATAGTACTTAAATTAGCATAAATATAGCGATCTCTACGGAACGTGGTTTTAAACTTAAATCACTGTTAAAGAATAACTTCCCCCCAGATTTTTATTTTAAAGACCGTGGATAGAACCCATCACAAAGGTATCATAATAAGTATAATTATCCCCATTATTTTTCTTAGAATCAATTATATTTTCATTTACCATTTCTCAAGTGATATTACATTTATTCATATTCTTACATCATGACATCATTCCATATTAGTTCACTCGTTACCTTTAAAATATGAGAAATTATGAAATTTACAAGTCTTTTGTAAAAAAGTTCTTTCTATTTTAAAGTCAATAGAAAAATCAATCAAGAAGCCCGAAAATTATATTTCAAAATATTATTAAAAAAACAAGTACGTAGTTTTCAACCTGGAAAATATTATCATCAAGCTTTCAAGGTGGATCAAAATAATTTGTATTTTGAGTTTATCACTTAAATCCTACCTCCTTTTCAATATCATAAGAAAAGAAAAATTATTAATTGATACCATTAATCATTTTTCAATAACATGTGGAGGGTTAGATTAAACCTCTACCAAATGCACAGCCCTCGTAAATCTTGAATTCTAATATAAAGCTTTGATGAATTTTCGAACGTCTTTTGAGTAACAGAGTAAGGTTAAATATTAGCTGGAAGGTACTTTAATTAAAGTTTTAGAATAAATGGACATTTATTCAGTAGATTGACTTCAGAGCCTACGCTTTAAGCATTCGTAAGCTTTATTCCAGTGGTCAATGACTATCAGGCACAGCATGGTGAAACTAACTTAGTTGCTGGCATTAATAAAGCTAAAGTTATTACGAGAAAGTAGCATCCGTGTGTTAGTATGGTAATTTAAATGATGTGGGAGACGAATTTAACGCGGGAATTTGGAATACAATTGTACAGGCCTTAGTTGTTGCGCATGATGCTTAATAAGTATTATAATTTTAACAAGCAACGAAGATACATAGCTTTTAATTAAAATCACCGTTTTGTGTTATTAGTACAATGACTTTTATGTTAACAGCTAACTTAAAATGATTAGAATGATTCAATTTTCTTGCTGTAAATGTTATTATTAAACATAGAGAAATGAAACAAATGAGTGAGGAATACGATTTGATTATCTTTCAGTATAACAGGATTATATTATGTCACACATTTCTCACCGATTCTAAATTAAAAATTTTGCAACTACTTTACAAAATCCTGTCTTTCTATTTTATGATGGAAAATATTCCAATAACGAAATATGTTTGTCTACAGAATTCTAAAAAATTTGTTTGAACGCATAATGTTACAAAATAATGGATTGTTACCTATATTTACAGCTGAAGCGCATTTAACGTTGAATATATAAGGTGATGGTGGACCTTCAGAATGTAAATTTTGGTCAAAATTGTGATTTTGATATTTTATTCAAATAATATTCTTCATAATTCATAAAATAATTATGCTGAAGAATTTTGTCATTTTGATTAATAATTACTGAATTTTTTTATTTTTATTTTACTCAAATAAATGTTTAAAATGCACTTTTCTTAATCTGTAAATTTTCCTTTTTCATTCTTACGTAAAATGTGTTTTAAATTACTTCATATTTCTTTGAAATTTTCACAACTTACGAAAGATGATATAATTCACAAATTTGTGTATTAGTTTCCTAAAAAAATGTAACGGATCATGTTTTGTGTTGTTTTGAAAACCTTGAATGTGTGATAATTGTTGGAAAAATTAATTTAATGGCCCACCATCCTCTTAAAAAGAAAAAGTTAGTAATTTCAGGACTAGGATCAATGAAATATCCTTTTGAGTAACAAATACTTATTAATTTAAGCTTGTTTGCACACAAAGATAACACAAATCTTTAATAAAAATAATAGGCGATGCACATGGACGCGACTTTGATCATAATTCTTTCATCACCTGCCCTTTATTTAAGATGCGTGGACGCTAGAAGGCGCTGCTTCTATCTGGAACACAGTCAGTTACAGTTATTAATGATATATATATGAGAGGTTACACAACTGTCTTAATGACTTTTTAAAAGCATAATAATTGTTTGATATCCAACTATCAATTTATAACGCATAACTTTTACTAATAATTATTCTGCAGATATATAGCAATATATATATATATATATATATAGCTACAAGATATATAGCAATGGAATGTAGTTCGATTTTATGATGCTCGTTTTTTAATAATTTCTATAAAATCTGTGCATACACAATGTGAAAATTCTTTCGATAATACCTTTCAGAATTCGATTTATTAACAGTTCATGATAATGATGCACTATCATCATTATCATGATTCCATTCGAGAATTATCAGGATAAAATCTATCAGATGCTTACTATCCTTTCATGTGATTTTACTTCTAAATTGCATCATTCAATATTGTCGAGGAGCTTTGTATATATTGATGGGAATAACTTACAAAAATAATTTTATACATTCTTTTTGGGGCCCTAAATTGACCGACATTCTTACTTGGAATTGTATTTATTAGTATGGTTGTGTTTTTCTCAACGTAAATTTGAATCTGTTTAAACCAATTTAAAAATTTTATGGCTTAAAAATTTAAAAAAATTTTTTAATATTGATCTTTTCATGTTCTGTAAAAAATTATGTTTAACGTTAAAACACGTTCCATTTTTAGTTTTACGTTTTTGATGTAATAAGATCTAATAATTTAAGATACTAAAATTTTCTGTGTTCTGTATATCCTGGAAATTATTTTTTAACTGATTAATAAATTTAAAAAATTACACTTTGATGGGTTTAAAGTATTTTAAAAAGAATCTATATAGGAGGACTTGAAAAAAAATAGTATTTTTTTTTAAAAAAAATTCTTTTAATATATGAAATAGATTGAGTAGTTTCCGGGGTGGAAGATTATCAATTTTTTCAAATGACGTCTTCGGGTAGTTTTACCTCCTTTATTATGAGCACCTCAAGATGAAAGCACAATTACATTCTATTTTCACATTGAGTAGACAGCGGCATTTTGGAGGACACAACACAAAGACAAATATTCAGCAAGTATTTTCAATCTTAAATGATGGTGGCAAGCAGAATAAGATAGCGCGATTGCGTTGAATAAGCATTTTCCTTTTGGCATCTGATTGGCTAAAATGCGCGGGCTTTAGATTTAGGTTTAACCGATTACGATTAAGATTACAATGCCTTATTTTAAACCAAAGAATGAAAGATTATTTATAGATCATTAAAGAGAGTTAATTTAAAGTATGTTAGGAGGAATTATTATATATATATGAAGAGAAATGGATGAAAGGAAGAACATGTCTTAGAATATGTAATGTAATGATAAAGATTCTATATGTAATCATAATGATAACGATAATTAAGAGAAGAAAGAAATAGTGAAGAAACGTAAACCTTTTTAAATAAAAATAGAGTGATTGTTCGTATCTCAAATGAAAAATTTAATAAGCATGAAAAAAACAATGAACAGACTGCTAAACATGAATAAAACAACTATACATTAATTTTCAAATAAATAAATCATATTAAATACGTTCTATTATGATAGATTTTATTGCTGGTATTGAAAAATATTCTTATAATTTTTTTTTGCAGATTCAATTAATATATTTATTATTTTTAGAAACATTTATGAAAAAAGTATATCTGGTATAAATAAGTTGTCTTTGAAAATAAAAAAAACATTCATACTTCTTCATGTAAACATGGGTTATATGCAAAAATTTCAAAAATGTTTGATATAAAGTCATAAAACAAACTGTTCCACACAGTAGAAAACTCTGAAATAAATGCCTTAACCAAACTATTCAATATCAGCCATTTCACAAATAAAGCAATTGACTGATAAATATTTAAAAAAAAGGAAATACTCATAACTATTATTTTTTCAAAAAATGGTGGGTGTCGTTCATATTTGTTGTAAAATAGTCGCGAAAAATTGGAAATGTACTGAATCTCTTCTAACATGAACTACAAATCTAAATGTTAATATTTTTAGCGATACAGAGATTATAGTGAAGAAAGCATATATATATATTGAAATACTTTTCTTAAAACAATTTAATATGTACCTTCTAGTTTAGCTGACTCTAAATATATATATATATATATAATTTGTATTCCTTATCCATTATAACGCTTTTTTAAATCACAGTGCCTAACTTAGTCAAATTTGATTAAAAGTCTTTCTTCATGTGACGGATTCTTGTTTCGTATCATATTGTTCTTGACCATTTATAAACCAATTATTCTCTTTAAATACATTAAATTTTGGCAGAAGTTTATTTGTAATACAATAACAAGAATTCAACATGCTTAGTTTTATGGCACTCACATTTACGAAAGATGTCTGCAGACTGTTTTGAAACTCGAACATCCTAATCTTATTGATAAATATCCTAAGCATTTGAGAAAATCACTTCTGATCTGGATCAAAAGAGGTTGTAATCTCTAACTTTACCCATTCTTAATCTTCTTCCAGACGGGATGTCACTCGAAATCGGATAGGAGTAAATTTGTCACGTGTTCACGTATCGATTAATGGTTACTTAAATTATCTTTAAACTGAAGGAGTAACTGCCCAGCACTCATCAAATATTAGCAGACTTGGAATCTAGTTTTAATCATTAACGTTAAATAAGCGGAAAGCATCGACAGTTCTGAGCCAGCTAAAAAACTT
>BMAV01014216.1:0-66401 GCA_019973955.1 Trichonephila inaurata madagascariensis | reverse complement strand
AAAAATGGGCAAACAGTGATTTCGGTGATCGTATACATTTCTTCGAATCAAACGGTTAAAAAAAATTAAAGATTTCCTGCATTTTGTGCTTTTACCATATAACGAAGGTGGTTCTGTTCTTTTTAAAAAATTATCACTCGCTTCCCCTGATTTTGAGTGGTGATTTTAACTTTAACTTCAGTTTGCCAAAAGCTCTGAGCCACTCATAGCTTTTATGAATGATGAACTCAAGCTCGAAATGAACACAAATCAAAATGTTTCGACTGCTAACAGTGGTACTGTTATTGACGCTGTTTTTCAACGGTTTTTAAATACTTTGAAATCACAAGTATATGTGTCATATTTTAGTTATCATAAGTCTATTGTCTCCGTTCTTCAGCAAATTGAACAGGAATAATTATTTTTGATAAAATATTGCACACATTACTCCTATTGTTAATTAAATACAATTTTCATTAAAGATGTAACTATTTGATAGAAAATTATTTCCGCGCGCGCGGATTTTTTTTTTTTTCAGGAAAAAAAGTCAATATTGTGTATTTACCACGATACACATCATATGTGACTACTTAAGACTCGTTTTTAGTTTTCTCACTATCTAGCGCTAGTTATTTGCCCCACTATAGTGATTGGTTCAGAAACTTACTTTCCGTTGGTAGCAGTGAAATTTCCACTAATTGCTGGACAACATTCGAATGTATGTATATAGCCAAATTAAAAAAGAATGCCATTTTGATTTTGAAAAATCAATTAGAAGCACGAAGTCTAGAGAAACGATGAGCCCCTGTGCACTCTTGTATCTTTCGCAAACTTCTCCAGCCGGCCTTACCTACGGAAGACGTGTAATTTTTCTTGATATCACTCGATCATACACAGAAGATATATTTGTATAATTATTTCTCAATAAATTTCTAAAGAGAATTTGAGCTTGGATATTAACTTTACATCGAATAAGATTAAAAAAAAATTAAGTCAATTCCTATTTAGGTCAACAAAGAAAAAAATTTAAAATTTAGTTACTTTTTATTAAATAATTACAATTAATATAAATATGTATATACATATGACAGAATCACAATATTAAGCGGCAAAATAGAAAGCCAGTTTCCTCGCAATTTTCCATTTTCTTTTTTATATATGGCGTTGGACTATTATTTTTTTTGTTTGTTACTATTTATTCATTAATTAAATTTAATTATTCCAATAAAATAGTATAGTAAAATAGAAATTACATTCTCAGAAATTAAACTATCCCTGGCTGGAATCGAGCCCGCGACCTTTGAATAAGAAATCCAACGCGCTATTCATTGCGCTACAGGGACACAACGAGCGATTTTCTTTTTTATGTATGGTGTGGGCTTTTATTTTTTACTATTTATTTATTAATTAAATAGAATTAATGAATTAATATTTGAAAAAACTGTATTATATAACATCAAGCGTCATCCACTACAAGTTTAAAAAAAATGTATTTGAATTTGAGTGGATGAATAAAAAGTAATATATTAACGACTAAAAATTTGAACAAGATTATATATTAATAAATAAATATATATAGGAAAGTGTGAATGATAATTGTTGGAATATATTGAAAACGAAATTATATAAGCATTTTTATAAATTAGATAGGATTGATATCCTTTTGAAAGATGAATATGTAATGTGTCTGGAGAAAAGTTCATTTTGTATCTAAATCAATCTCAATATTTTCGGACTTGTTTAGTTAATTTCGAACTCGAACTTAGTAGAGGACTCGTGTGTAGTTCAAAAGTGACATCATTAAGAATATTTTCTTCATAACTCTACCTCTTTTAACTTTTATATAATGAAATGGATGTTTGTGTATATATGACCTCGCTTCACCCCAACACCGTTCAACCAATCACTATAAAAATTGGCATGTATATGTATTTTTTGTGGAGAAGATTTTTGGGCTATCCTCTTTGATGCAGCTTACCACTGGGTGGCTCTACAGCATATCAACTTCTACACCGTCGAATCAATCGCCAAGTTGCCAACAGGTTCTCCAAAAATTATGCCAACTTGGCTCTATCGCCACAACATGTTGGTATGTTTCCATTGAATCGGCATTATAATGTAAGGAACGGCGTTGCTTGTGAATATAACAATTTTAACATAAAATAAATATAAATTATTTACCCTATTTTTTAAGCGTGGATTATACAAAATTTGTAACCATGTGTTACTTTTGCCAAGCAAAGATCCTTAGGAAGATATTTTCAAAAATCGAACCACAAGAGAGTTACGGGGTGTTATATATAAAAAAAATCTTTTTTATCAGCTATTAGTTTTACAAACTTAAAATTTAACAAATATGTGGTTTTTTTTGTTCATCTGAGATATAAAAAGCTTTTTTTTTTAAATTTCAATTACGTAATATTAAACTCAAAAAATTTTTATCCTTCAATCTATATAGTTTAATTTTTCAATTCACCCGTGAGAAGAACGGGTATACCAGCTAGTATATATATATATATATATATATATATATAGGCTAATTTCTCAAACAAGGTAACATCCAAAACAATAAATTCGAAAAACACATAGACAGTAGGAAAATCACACAAAGGACATAAGAGTAATCGAGATTAAAATTATAAAATGATGCTGCAGTGTTATAAACATTACTGACTTAGACAGCTATTATATAAAATAATTTATATAAAAGTGGGGGTTTAACATGTTTTGGAAACCAACCTTCCCCTTTTATGTAAATAACACTTTAGCAAAACCAATAGAAAATAATGGGTAGGAATATCAAACCATTATAAGATAGAGGTAACTTACCTAAAATGGCACTTACAAATGCAAAGCCCGGGGCTAAACTGAGTGCTAAAAGTTATTGCCAGATTCTTGGGCCCAAGCAGATTTAAATCATGAAGGGCTAAAAATGGCATTAACAAAGTATAAACAGAATAGAAATAAAAAATTTAAAAAGAGTTTCCCAAAATTTTAGCATAACTTTAATAACACTAGAGTAAATATGAATAATATATATATATATATATATAAGATAAAAGAGACTCACACCCGCACCTCACGAGTTTCCGCAATTATTAGATTTAGACTTAAAATTTATCAAGCATGATTCTCTCTCTTTCTATCTTTAATTGAGTAGAAATCAATCTGTTAAATACAGATTTTGCAGAAATCGTTTTCTAAATGTGGTTTTGGAAGGATAATAGATAAAAAAATAAATGATTTTGACCTATTAGATTTACAGACTTGAGAATTGGCAAGTGTTTCTCTTAGATTTGGCGAGTGCAAGTGTTTTGTTGAATAGAGATCCACTGAGAACTGATTTGGTGAAAATAGATTGCCGGAAGAGAGGTTACAGAGACGCATAAAATACAAATATATTCGTTTTAGAAATTCAAATCCTGTCCTTTTTTTTAAATCAAGAGGGGGAGAACTTTGTTTTTTGACCAATGAAAATTTCTATTTTTAGAAACACTGAAAAAAAAAATATATAGCCAGCATCGGGGAAATACCGAGAGAAGGGGTCTGGAAGGATAACGGCTGGTGTGTTTATATACGCATATATTTACATTTTCTTGGTTAGTGGTCTCCAAACATTTTTAAACGCATACCCCAAAAATGAAATAAAATAAATAGCCATTTAATATGTATATACGTGTGTGCAGAAGTGTGCGTGTACGTGGGAGCGTATCATACTTTGGAAATCACTGCTTTAAGCTATCAGCAACGAGTGGCATCAAATGGTACAGGAAAGTTTTGTTGGTGACACCTACAACTAAGAATACCTAAAAGTTTCCTCATATAACTAAGAGCACCATATTAACCCTTTTGAAAAGTGATGCAGAGTATAAATAATCAGTATTAGTTTAACCTTCTTTTCCTTTTTTTTTTCCTTCTTTCAGTGTTATTTTTCCCTCTAAATTTCTAGATATTCGTGTTGGTTAATCCGTATAAATTAATTTCTAGACATAATCCTGGCATACTCGAACACAGGTTATGAAATAGTTTCTTTGGTTCTAATTTTATCCCGTGTCATTTTTGGATAATTTTTAACTTGGAAATATCCTGTTCCAATCTTTAATTGAGTGAAAGCAGGGATTTTTCCTTGATTTAGAAAAAAAAATTAAGATTTTTCGTTAACTGAAGTATAAATGTTTATTAATAGTTGTAATAAATCACAATTCGCAAAAAATTTTATAATTAAACAAGTAAAAAACAAAATATATTTTCTGGTCCATTCTTTACTGTCGATGCTGAACTTTAAGTCAATTATTTTCAATGGTATGCGAGACATTTATATCTGTACTATTATAATGGAAAACAAGTAATATAAAAAAAAATTTTAATCTATTCTTACTTAGATCAACAAAGAAAAATTTTATTTTAGCTACTTTTTATTAAATAGTTACAATTAATATAAATATGCATATACATTATGAGAGAATCACAACATTAAGTGGTAATTAATTTTTATTAATTATCATTAAAGTATCGTATTATCATCCAAAACAATCGTGTATATTAAATTTCAGCTCAACTAAATGCTTTAAAAAGTGAGAAAAAAACCTTTTCAAGTTTTGACACAAGTCGCCAAAAATGATGCCAACGTGGCTGTGTATTTGTAATTCTTTAAATAATTAGTTTTAATCAATTAATTTTTATTAATTATAATTAAATATTTGTATTGTCATCCAAAATAATCATGTAATTAAATTTCAGCTCAGTGGAGCGCTTTAAAATATATTTTATTAACGTTCGAAAATTCCACCAAGATAAATAAATAATATATAGAGAGTATGAGTTAATAGTAGGAATTGAAATACACCATGAAATAATTTAAACTATGAAAGTTTTCCACACCTGACCGGAACATCTGCTCATGCAGCTCAGTGCCCAAGGTCGCGAAAAGTGAGATGGGCATAGTAGACCATGGTCTTCATGGGCTGTTGCGCCACTAAGTTTAGTTTTATGGAAATTTTGGTGTGCACCGGGTTTATTTGTAAAAAAAATTTTAAACGTAGTAATTATTCGTTTAATCCCCAAGATCCTCATTAACTTGTCTGTATGATGGAGCTGGCATTGTTTGTTAATACAATTATCCTCTGGTGTAAGAAAAAAATCTTCCCGATGATCTCCATGGCAGAAATAATGGCATGGATATTTAGAATTTGTAGGATCCTTCCTCTATATTCTCTTCAAGAAGTGTGTAGGAGAGCTGAGCATTTCACGTCATTTTCATTTTACAGTGAGGTACCCATACTTCGAAATTTGCCACTCATTCTTGGTGTTGCATTTTCAATGCCAAGTAGTGTATTCAACGAATCAAGCAGAATAACTGAATGCTCCGTTTTCTACTTAAAATTAAGATTTAGAATCGTGCTAAAACTGCGATGTAGAATACAAACAATTTAGGACCTCATTGGAGAGAGAGTGAAAGAGAAACGTGTCACATCACACATTTCACATCATTTGATATAGTCCACTTCTCTTGAAATTTATATAATTTTCTAACTACTCCTTAATGTTACATTTTCAATGTCATGTGGTATATTTTTGATGGATTTCATTTGTAGCGATGTAACTGGCCAAATAGTTCGTTGAAATTATACAGAATATTCCTCAAACCAATCGTGATTGAGAGATGGCGCCTTGTCATGTTGAAAAATTCCATCATTGCTTGGCTACATGAAGTTTATAACTAACTGCACAGGGTCTCCAAGTAGCTGAACATGATTATTTCCAATCAAGAGTTCGTTTGGTTTGACCAGACTACCCAATCCACACCAGCTAAAAATTAGATAATATCATTAAAGAGCCACCACTAGCTAATACGATCCATTGTTAACACCTTAGGTCCATGGTTTCGTGGGTTCAAACATCACATTTGAACCCTACAATCATTTCTTAGCAGCTTGAATCACAATTCATCCGAACAAGCAAGTCGTCTAAGGTCTGGAGCAGCTGGTGGTTGCCGGGGTGGTCATGACCGCAAACTGCAAACTCCAGCAATCATTGTCGAGTCATGGGGTTTAGTCCTGGTGTCACTGAAGACCGATGTATGGCTTGTGGCGGGGCTTTATTGGTACTTCTATTAATAATCCTCTTGGGATATCTTTGGGGCCAGAATGGCAATTCTTTCCGACAAACCCAAGAAGAGACCGCGGTTATGCAGATTAGGAATTGTATATATTGGAGCGTTAGTATTCGCGTGGAGTTCTAGAAGCGCTAGGTGAAGTTCTAGGAGAAGAGTCTAAGAGTGTTCTTTGAGTTCTATGAGACGGTCTAATGGTGCCAGTGAAGTTGATTTCTAAGTGGATCCGAGAACAGAAGATTATCCCTTAGCCGGATCACGTTGGATCAAAGAATATATTGACGATAGAAAGACTGAGCTGTTTGCCGAGGAAATAGAGGTAAGACTGTTTAGATTAAGCTTTAATACTAGAGAGGATTCTAGTCAGTTAGTAAATCATCTATAGATATAGATTCGGTGGTTTATCACGCTATTTGTTAGAATTACAGTTTGGGTCTCATCGCTGCTGATCATAAGCCTCCTAGACTAGTGTTGTTTTGCTAAACATAAATTGAGATCATAATAAAGTAATTTTAATTATGGATGGTATTAGTGGTCAGTCTTTCATTCCCTCAAACATAGGTCACGTGGATCATGAAGAGAGGATACCCCCAGCCCATGGGGTATCACAAGCTGATGCGTGTTAAATCTGTGGAGGTTCAAAGCTATCGCGTAGGGAGGGGGTGCCAGTTGAGGTATCATGTTGTCAGCAGACAGAGATTCAAAATTTTGAGGTTCGATGCCAATAGCCATCTAACTGTTTCTGAGTGCGGCGTAATTAAACAAGCAGTCTTTCGATCGCACACAGCAGAGGTGTGGCAGCTTTATAATTTTATTGGTAAGAGTCGAGTCGATCTTCTGCTTTCATATCCTATCTTCGCAAAATTTCGTAACATTGGATTCACAGACTCATCGGTCACATAATCCGCGTTGATTATTTGTCATTTAATGCAGTGTTTCTGGCCTGGTAACACTCATTATACATTACGTAGACTGCGCTGGCCTTGATAATTAAATAAACGCTGTCGGCCCATTTTTGACACCCTGTATAAAGGAATTTTGAATTCTCTAAAAAATTCCGTAATGGAATGCTCCCCTGCCTGACTCTGATATTGTGCTTTCAAAGTTTGTGTTTTAGTTCTATCACCCATAAGCACACGAAAAACTTTTCACTTGAATCAACTGAGTACAAATTAAATCCCTAACATTGCTGTGGCCATTAATACATTTTTTACATGATGCTGGTGGCATCTGGATGCTTAAAAATGGATAAACCATGTCTATATATCAACGTTTCTCAAACTGTGGGACACCCCCTTGGGGGCATGATAACCCTACGTGTGGGGGAGGGCGAGCATATCGAAAAGTCCAAAATAAAAAATTTAAAAGAATTATTAATTTACCGAAAGGAAGCAAAACAAAATACATTCTGACAGGATAAAAAATAAAATACATTTCACACTGACATAAGATACTTATAAATGCATCAGTGTTCCAAAAAGTGTTTAATAATTGATCTATATCAATATATTAAATTAAAAGCAAGTTTAGTAATTATTAGTGACTTCCATGGGCTTGTCATATACAAAATATAAAACATATATTGATAACATGTGCAGTTTTTAATATTAAAGTCGCATTGCATCTTTAGCGTCGAAGTGCATTATTATTGCATTCAATACACTATTGTTGTATGAGGGGGGCGATGAAAATTATGACTGAAAATTGAATTGACTGACTTTGAAAATTGGGTCACAAATATGGAAAGTTTATATATATATATATATATATATATATATATATAAACCTCTTTTTTCAATACCCACTATTAGCTCGCCCTGTCTATATATTTATTTATATTGGTGGAATTTTCAATCGTTCATAAAATACATTTTAAATCGCTGAATTGAGCTGAAATTTTATATACAGAATCATTTTGGATGACAATACAATAATTTAATTATAATTAATAAAGATTAATTGATTAAAACTAATTATTTAAAGAACTACAAATACAGCCACATTGGCGACTTAGCGACCCTTTTGGCGACTTGTGTCAAAACTTGAAAAAGATTTTTTCTCACGAGTTAAAGCATTCAGTTGGACTGAAATTAAAAGGACAATGCGATACTTTAATGATAATTAAAAAAACTAATTACCACTTAATGTTGTGATTCTGTCCTATGTATATACATATTTATATTAATTGTAACTATTAAATATAAAGTAGCTAAAATAAAATTTTTCGTTGTTGATCTAAGTAGGAATCGACTTAAAAACTATTTTTTTATATTACTTGTTACATGGTAGGTATGAATTTCGAAATTTTGTGCAAAATAATAAAAAAGGGATAATACATTGTATGTTATCCAAAAACCGAGTAACATTAAGTACAGAATTTCGTTTAATTTAAAAAACCATGCAAAAAAGAATTGAAAATCAATTGTGTTAGTAATATTGAAAGATAATTCATCAGGAAATAGAGGCACGATCAGGAAACAATTACAACTTATCACTCTGAATAAATCTTTACCCTTAAATAATTATTTCTTATACATTCTATACAATGCATTAAAATTATTTTTAAAAAAAACACGCATTGTATTAAAGTTTCGAAAACTTATTCAGTATAAATATACAAATTGCCTCACCATGCATTGCTTGAAAAATTTAAAACAATAAATGTACTACTCTTTATAGAAAAGATACAAAACACAAAAATTACTAGCCTATAAAATCATCTTCAATATTTTTCATTTTATTAATAACTTAAAAAAAAATTTATTACATTAATTCATTGAGACATCAAAAAACGCCCAATTATACATTCACATCTTCGTTGGGGATTAATGTCTAGTAGACAATTTGATTGCTTTGCATGGAACAAACGATACAACGGATCAGAGCACCAGGGGTGTACGTTTCGCTTGGTAAGGCTCCAGAACTTTGAATAACGGTCAAGGCCAAAGTGTCTTTGGATTTCTCTTCGGGTTCCATATTGTAAGGAGCAGATGGGTTGTCATCTACACAAATATACTGCGTCGTATGACCACCTGACCTCGCACTCATCAAATAGCCACTGTACATAGCTGACCAAGTCAAGGGACATTCGCTGACGGCAGCAAACATGACCACTGCGGCCGATTCAGGTGAATAGCACTTGGCGCAAGACACTCCTTTTTCAGATATTTTCTTAGCTTGATTTCCTTTAAATGGGTTGGCCTTTTTCTCCAGTTTCGTGTAGCGAATTCCAGCTAAAAATAAAAAGAAGTTTAGATAAAAGTTCAGGATTTTTTAAAAATATATATATATAATGTTTGTGATACACTTATTTTTATACAAAATGTAGGAAACATAAATATCTTAGTTCAGAATTTTATTAATGTGCCTTTTTTAAATGTATATATAATTCTCATTAATTTAATCTTGAATATGTTTTTAATTTGTAATGACCCTGGCCTTTAGGACTCGCGTGTAAATAATAACTAGCCATCCGCCTAACGAGAATCTATCGAACAATATCTTTCCACCAGTAAAAAAGCTCCATCCATGGAAGCCATGTGAGTTGTACTTCCGTTTGCCACTTTCTGGAAAATCCGCCCTCTTTGCTGTTTTTTTTTTCCTTTGTCTCTTTGTCTTCGGCATGTAACTGCAGCGTCTTTTGTCTTTGTTCTTTGTGGTGTCGTTCATTCCTTGTTTTGTGTCAAAATGTACAATAAACCAGAATTCCTACTACCAAAGACTTCTTCAATAACATCAGTATGCAACATCAACAATCTAAAATATGATCATTACAGAATGCCTTGCATTTGCCAAATTAATATTATCATTATTATTATTGTGATTATTATTATTATTATCACTATTATATATTCATAATCATAAGTTATCCATAAAATGCTTTGAAAATGCACATGAAAGTTTCTTTGCTTCCTCGTATGGAAAATTCTCGCTCATTCGCATACCTCAACGACTCTAGTGGTGTTCTTTTGCATCCTTCGGTGTGAAGTTCGAATATAAATATTCAAAGTAAGTAACCACTAAAACTTGAACAACAGAATGAGATTGTGAAGTGTCGGGACATTTGAAGCAGGGAAAGCTCAGATTGCTTAAGACTTTCCTGTAAAGCCTAGTATTGTGCTGCAACTTATAGAGATAGCTGAATGAGGCCTAATTGGTACAGCCGAAGTCAGAAGATGATAATAATTTTATTAAGTACAACATTATATATATATATATAAATATACATACATACGAATGGGTGACTGCATTAAAACAATCCCTGGACCAAGCAATTTATAATCAATTTATATATTTATTTTTTTAGAAAGGCGGCTAATATTTATTTGCATTGTGATGAATCTGAAAAAAAAAATTTTAAATGGGGTCATTTTTTTAAAAGGATTTCCTTAAAACAACACCATAAATTTTTAAAAACTCTCGGTGGAAAATATTGCCAGAAAGAGATGGATGATTTTTTGATTTTGAAGGCAATGCTTATGAAACAGTAGGAACGTATGATTTTGGATACTTTACAAAGTATAAAGAGCCAATAGTAATTTTGGTTAAACGAAGACAAAATCACTCAGCCAGATATGAAATATTGAATGACTAAGAAATCGTACAATCTGCTATTAGGGCTGACAAAATGCAAAACACTCATAGTAAAAATAATACACCTAATGGAGTACAAATCATAGTTCTAAGCTGGCACACGTCGAAGAACTTCTTCATTATAAAGAATAGCAAAAAGACAGAAACTATGCCGGGGCAAAACTATATGAAGGCCATTCGGTAATAAAGACGAATCTGACGAATGTACGTTTTTATTACAAGCAGAGTAACAAATTAAAGAATCAACTACTTAAATAATGTACCTATATTCTTCTTTCGTATATGTGTATATTCCCTACAGATCCAGCTCGCCTGAACATGTGGGTTTGTGCAGGTTAGACATTCTTATCCTTTTAAAACGGGAAATAATTTTTTATTAAATAGTACACACGTTCTTCTGGTTATTAACACTATACTGACCACAATGACATCAATGAAAAAGTTGTAAAAAAAATTATGCTATCCCCCTGGAACATCGAATGCTCCAACACGAATTTGCGGGTTGAGTCTTAAGGTATCCGACTACGTTGGGAACCGTGATTTTACAAAAGCGTAAAAATGGATAATATTTATGATATTTAGTGTCACTTAATGTATATAGAATTTTTGAAATATACGTAAATTAGAAGTTGATTTATCCATGTTTTTTTCAACAACAGAGGGAGAAATTTTAAGAAAAAACGCCGATAATTATTTCAATGGGTTGTAACTCTGAAAATAATGTGAGTTTTTCAAAAATCATAGTTGAACCTCTGTACAGAGGTCTGAGCTATATACAGAAAAAATATTATTATAATAGAAGTATTTTTCACAAAAGGAGAACAGTTTGAAAAAAGGTTATTCTAAATTAGTTTTTTGCCAAAATATTGTATTTAAATAATTTCTTTTGTCAAAATGTCCTTAAAAAAATTTTATACATGTATGCTAATCTAATTGACACTAAATATCATAAAAATTATCTATTTATACGCCTTTTTAAAATCACGGTTCTGAATGTAGTCGGATACCTTAAAGGGATAATGGCTTGATCGGAATTTTTATTAGCTGGGATCTTCCATTTCCTTGTGATTCTGTAAAAACATGAGTAACTATGTAGCGGCACTTAGAAAATTGCACTTAACCACTATAAACATGAACCAATTTATTAACAAGATTAATTAATTAACGAACTACTTGACATCAACCTTCTGTGGCAACTCAACTCAAATCGTTTGTTGATTTGTAATTTTTAATTTAACGAGATTCGAATATGGAATGGTAAATAAAGTTATTATTGGAAATATTTTTGCTGATCCTTCTGACATGGTGGAGCTCTTACCGGTTACTTCTACATCAAAAGCTTAGGATTTCTCCCCAATCATATTTGATAACTTCATGATTTGGGCTTTGAATATTTAAGGTATCCCGACTGTGTTCGGAACCATGATTTTGCAAAAGCGCATAAATTGATAATATTTCTGATATTTAGTGTCACTTAGATTAGAAAATGCATATAAAATTGTTTTAAGAGTTGTATTACAATAAAAATATTTAAGTACAATATTTTGACAAAAAAATTAACATAAAATGACCCATTTTCAAAATATTCTCCTTTTGTGAAAAATGCTTGTATTATAAAAATATTTTGCCTCTTTATAGCTCAGACCTCTCTACAGAGGCTCAACTAGAATTTTTAAAATATATAACTTAGAAGTGGGTTTATCCGTATTTTACGACAACAGAGGGGAGCATTTTTAAGAAAGAAATACCGATAATTATTTCAATTGGTGGAAACTCTGAAAATAATGTGAATTTTTCAAAAATCCTAGTTCAGACTCTCTGGAGAAGTCTATACTTTATATAAGCACACCACACACACACAAAATATTATTATTACAGAAGCATTTTTTTATAAAAGGAGAACGTTTTGAAAAAAGATTATTCTGTTAATTTTTTGCCAAAATATTGTATTTAAATAATTTTTTTGTCAAAATGTCCTTAAAACAATTTTATACATGTATTCTAATCTGAGGGACACAAAATATCATGAAAATTATCCATTTATGCGATTTTTTAAAATCACGGTTCCGAAACGTAGTCGGATACCTTAATCCGGTCTCTACAAACACTCAAGAATTACCGCAATTAAAACTTACCAAGGTGAGATCTTCGGTGTTTTTCTGATAAGTCGTAGCCTTTCTGTGGTGACTTGGGCGCGCATTCATACTGGGCAGTTCCACCGATACCTTCTTCTGATGAACTGATGACAAATCCTTCATAGAGAACCACAGTTTTTTGACCTGTGCAGTTATTGTTACCCCATTGGATATACGTGTCGGACGCTACTTCGCCTCTCTTTACTAAAACAAAGATAAATAGTTCACATTGCATGTAATCATTCCTGCATAATACAGCCCTCATTCAAATTCGTACATCTGCAGAGGTGTAACAGAAAAACCTTTAGCGTAAAATGTTTTTAAACGTATTTGTTGCTCTGAATTAATCTTAAAATCATTTGAAATATAAAAAAGCATTTGATTAGAGATGCTATTTCTTTTCAAGTTTAGCCCTTTAGCGGGCAGTGGCTAATAGGTCTAGCCACATATTAAAAAAAAATTCTCCAAGCGGGTGTTGGATATTTAGTCTATCCATGTGCGTTAATTGAAGCTAAAACGCATAAAAATCAATACAGAGGGCAGCACGATACTTTCTTTGGCATTTCATGTCCTCTGATGGGTAGTTAAAAACAGTTTTTCTTGGTGTAAGTCAACAAATTGTATTTTGATTACTATAAATAAAATTTCTGATCTTTGAAAAAATATTCGACATCTCTTAAATATACTTTTCTCTCATCTGAATGAATTAAGCAAATGTTCAATTAAAAGAAAAAGGTTTTATTTAGGTTTTTGGAGCGCTTTTATACGTGGATAGAGGTTCTATCCACTGCCCACATAGAACAAAAAAATGACCTAGAAATTTTCGCTCTTCCTCTTCGAGAGAGAGCACTTAGAATCACGTGAGAATGTTGGGGGGATATAAACAAACTTTGTTTACAATATGTGGTACGAGATTCTTGGGTTCGAAAATCTTTCATTATAGCTTTTCTGTGCGTACCACTGTGCCTTCAAGCTATTGGTCCTACTTGCTTGTAAAAGTTCCAC
This sequence comes from Trichonephila inaurata madagascariensis, assembly GCA_019973955.1. Lineage (NCBI taxonomy): Eukaryota > Metazoa > Arthropoda > Arachnida > Araneae > Nephilidae > Trichonephila > Trichonephila inaurata. The sequence continues at coordinate 52,577 of BMAV01014216.1, read as the reverse complement.
AGTGAATAGCTTATCAAATTTGTGAAATAACGAATTTAAAACCTCAAAAACATTACTTTATTTCTTTTTATACTAAAATTAAATAACGTATAAAATGTGGATATATACCAGTTTCAATGTACGATGTATATTTTAGTAAGTATTCTATGTTGCACAATTATTCTATTATTATTTTATTACACTTATACTTTGTATTTAATAGTTATTGAAATAGTTATCAGCATAAATGTTAATTTTTCATTAAAAATTTATTGTGATATGATTCATTATTTCTGTCCTGAAAAGTAAGTTAAATGCCTTCAGTGTGCAGTGGCTATAACGTCTAGCCACCACCCAGAAAAAAAACCCTTGATTAGATTTTTTTGTGACTAAATAATGTTTATAGAGGATGAGAACATTACATTTATCAAGTACTTTGTCACGGAAAATTTTATTTTAGCTATGTGCCCGTTAAAGGGTTAGAGCAGAGGTTCCCAAACTTTTTGTCTCGTAGACCCCTTGCCATATTTTTCGGTTTGGAGTAGACCCCTACTTACGTAATATTGAATTTTTGCAAATTTATCAACTTAAATGTCTTTTTGATAACTGGTACAGAGCTGCTTTAAAAAATTTTAATTTACATCGGTAATGAAGTATAAAGTTTAAAATTTAAGAAAAAAACATGTTAATTAATTTAAAATTTAATTGATACATAAAACAACTGACCAACAAACAAATGTTCATTATAATAGGATAAATCTGGAGCTTCAGTAACAAATTTTCAACATCTGTCATCAACCTTTGTCCACTCTTTTTTTTTTTAATTTAATTTATTTATTTTGGAGATTGATAACCGCTCTGAAACTCCTTCTTACAAGGAAAAGAAATTAAAAACACTTTCTCACAATACTCTATAATTCAAGATGAATAACAGGTATGTCTTCTTAAAACCAAAATTGCTGACATCCGTTTCTAAACTTTACTGTAAGAGATCTCCGTTTCAGCCTTTTCCGATCAGTTCCTCTTATAAAATGACATTTTTCTTTCAATGTGACCATATAAATTCATTGCCATTCATTCATCACTGTTGTTATTATCGCAGTCAATGCATTCTCAAACTTGGTTTCAAAATCTGAATAAAGAGCAATTTAATGTTGAACCTAGATTAAAACGTCATTTTCCTGCAAATTGTTTGTGGCCAATTGAGAAACTGAAAATTCGCGACGTCCAGTATTATTCTCCTTCAGCTTAAATCTGGCAAGAAACACTGAATTGATGGTCCTTGTTGTAATAAAATATATGCTGTCACCTTATAACGACAAGTTAACTTCATTAAATTTAGTAAATATAAATCTGTTAAATAGGTAAAATCTGGTTTCCATTTGATTAAATTTTCTTTTAAAATTTAAGTCTAGTCTATCTAGTTTAATGATAGCCTTTTTTTTATCGCGTAGACCCCAATTTACACCTCATGGACCCCCAAATTATTTTTCTGCCGTCGTGGACCCCTTAAGTCGTCATAGACCCCTGGGGGTCTATATAGACCACTTTGGGAATCACTGGGTTAGAGGATTTAAAAGAGCAGTTCGTTAGAAAAACCAACGTTTTAAAGTGAATGTTTTTCATCCCTAATCCATCATTGTTGAAATGATTGACAAAATATTAATGTATTCTTTATACGATTAAAGAAGAAGAAATATTTTTAAATTTTGATACACTCCTATCAAAACAAAATTACTCAATTTTTCCCCCTTCTGTTCTATAGCCAGGGTTTTCCAACCCCCGAGCGGCGGATCGGCACTGGACCACCCAAGGAACATTAAATTATTTTCATTTTATTTACAGTGGTGTACTTCTTTCGGATTTGCTTGACTTTCCATGGAAATCCTTTATATTCCATGCTAAATCACTTTTTACTCATTTTTGTGGTGTGACTTTTTTTTTCTCTGAAGGCATATTTATAAATACAATTAAATTAAAATTATTAGATCAAAACAATCTAAAATATAAACAATCAACGCCTTCCCACCCCTTCAGTGGGCAGCGGCAAAATTATCAAACGTTGACCAGGCCGCGGCGATAAAAAGGTTGGAGGGCACTGTTTTAGAGAACCCATTTCTCATAATTCAACATTTAAATGTTAAATATTCGAAATACATCCCACATAAACTTTCTACTTATTCAATGTCCGAAACTGTATATATCTATATATACGGAAACTTTAAAATTTTATTTAGCCCTGCAATCTTATTCCTTTGCCTAAGAATTTGCTAATTAGTGTGGTTATTCTTTCTTCTTTGTACTATATACTGCCTTACTATTTCTTCTTTTTCGCTTATCTTAATTTAGGTTTGATATACCGGGTGGTTATAATTAAAGTTACACTATTCAGAGGCCTGTAGAACCCGTTCTGCTTATCGGATTTGGATGAAACTTGGAATATATGCTATATGGATCATGGGAGAAAGGTTTCCGCAATAAAAAAATAGTTCAAATTTTGACCACTAGGAGGAAATGTGGTGCCCAAAGAAGCACAAAAAATATGTTAAAATCGTTAAAATTTATTCAGTTACAGAATATGCTCAATATGGACTCCATTGACATCAATAACGTGTTGAAAGAGCATTATAGCGTTTTCAATGGTAGCGCGAAGCCACTCACGAGGGATTTCAGTCACATGGCGTATAATGCTAGTTTTCAAATCAGGTGAAGCCAAATTCCTCCTCTACAAACAAGGTATTTTAGAAATCCCCACAACCAGGAAATCACAGGGATTTAAGTCGGGTGAGAGAGAAGGCCATGCATCCGAAAAATATCTGGATAATCACGATTATCGCCAAAGTTAGCATTAAGAAGTGCTTTTACTTGTGTCCCAATGTGAGGAGTTTCTCCATCTTGCATAAAGATAGTGGTTTGCAAACATCTGTAAAGCAGGAATGATTAACGATGACAAACACGCTGAAAGATTCTCTGGCTTGAATGCAATTTAATGTTATATAGAGGTTTTATGGATTTGCATAAGGAATATTCCATAAAAGCCACCTGGTAATCAAAATTTGTACTAATTTTTTCTTATTGTAGAAATCTTTTCCCCATGGTTTATATACCATATATTCCAAGTTTCATCAAAATCCGATAAGCAAAATAAGTTCTACAGGCCTTTGAATAGTGTAACTTAAATTATAACCACCCGGTATAATAATTTCACATATGTGATATTATTGATCATATATACGTAGTATTAATGGATAATATCTAGATTGCAAGTTTATATACACTCTGAGAGTAATTGAATTTGAGACAGCTGGCAAAACACAAATATATATATACATACATGTACATATATATATATATATATATATATATATATATATATGAATTAAAGTTCTAAATTATTTAAAATGAACACTTGAAAAAAGTCCTTGAAAATTAAACATAGTATTCAATACAATACAAGCATAAGTTAAATCTACAACCTGTTTTTCAGAAGGATATAATGGTAATTTTCTTACTTAAGGGATTCTAAAAGGAAAAAGAACAAGAAAATTAATCAATTAAAAAGACATATCAAACATACAAGATTTAATTTTTTTTTTCTCTTATGTTGCTTAAAAATAAACTTTCCATTCTCATAATTTAATATAATTTCATACCTAATACTAATAAATAAAACAACTAGAAAAACACATTTATCAACTTATTTGCTGTACAAAGCAACACGAGAGCTACTGATAGCAAGCCTCGTAATTTTGGACCATGATCACAGCACCCCTCGTTCCAAACTTCTCCATGAATCAGCCTCTTTATACGGTGGGTCCAAGATTCCAACGCATGACTCGACAGAAACAATGTCTGATATATATATATTCAAGATAGGAAATATTAGGCCTACATGAGTAATAAAAACTCCTGGCTTAGGTACAAGATTGGGTTTAACAAGTTTTAGGTACAATTCACCTGTAATTTGTCTATACAAAGTGCCAAGGTGCCAAAGTCTCCTAATATTATTCTTTCCTTTCCCCTTGGCACTTTGTATAGACAAATTACAGGTGAAGGTTGGCTAGCCCTAAAACTTGTTTAAACCTGCAATCTTGGTTCCTAAAGCCAGGAGTTTGTTATTGTACTAACGTGCCTAATATTTCCTATCTTGAATAGTTATACTTAGGTTCTATAGCTATCTGTGTATATATATATTTATGGATTATATATATATATATATGTATATATATCTTGTTCAAATTTACAAACGTAAATAAAATACGTTTTACTCATCCATTCAAGTTCAACACACATTTTTTTAAACTTGTAGTGGATGACACTTCATGTTAATACAGTTTTTTCAAATATTAATTAATTAATTAAATTTTGATTTTAAGCTTATTTTGCGTTATTTCTTACGAAGTTAGATTTATCTGCAACAGATGGCGCCAATAAGTTTTTCTAACGAAGTAGGAATTGACTTAATAGAATTTTTTATACTACTTGTTTTTCATTCAATATTGTCGCAAAGCACAAAATTATAATCTAATAATAATTTGTCTACTTTCTATTGGCAGAACTATTATTTCAGCTATAAAATATGTATAATATTCTGTATGAATTATTGTTTTCATTTAAAGATATTAAGTAAAAATAAGGTATGTAGCCAACATTTTTTTACACAGCACACGTTGCACTATTCTTAAGGTATTATAACTAAATTATACTCTGAGCAATATTAAGAATTGTCTGCGGAGGTGAGGGGAGGAACAACTTCACGTACTGATTAAAATACTGTAAACTACAGTTCTTGAACCTATTACTGATGAAAAGATCTCATAGTTTTTCAACGAAAAAGAATGGTTAATTAAGGAATCCTTGAGCTAATTCTTAACAAATCCAAGTCTAAAACAGACACTTGAAAGCAAGCTATGCTGAACATGTAGTGTTAGTAAACCAGCGTTTCTCAAACTGGGGTATGCCTTCCTAGGGGCATGAAGACCCCACTTGGAGGACACGAGCATATTGAAAAGTCGAAATTAAATGATTATTTAAAAAATTATTAGTTTCTGAAAGAAAGCAAAAAAAATACATTCTGATATAATAAAAAAATAAGATAAACATTCACACTGATATAATATACTTATAAATGTATAAGTATTGCAAATGACTTAATAATTAATTTATCAAAAATAAGTTAAGAAAAAGTTTACACACACTTATTACTAGTGACTCCCAAGGGCTTTTCATATACAAAATTTAATATACTTATCATAATAATTTGTATCGATTTATCATTAAATTCGTATGTAGCTTTAGTATCAGAGTACATAATTATTGATTTCAATATATTGTTATTGTAGGAAAGGGGGCGACGATGTAAATTATGATTGAAAATTTGGTCGTAACTATCGAAAGTTTGAGAAGCGCTGTATTAAACACACAATGATTATTGACGGAATCGACATTTAAGTTCAATCCTTCCCTTAAGTAGTTTAAAATTTTAATACTATTCGCTTATAAACACACTCCATAACACAAAAACTAGAGCACCAAGAAGGAATTATCTATATTGGAACGATATTTTGTAAGTGCAATGCTTCTGAATTTTTCAATATTTCTGATCTAGTTTTCAATCATAATTTTCCTCGCCCCCTCCCCTCCCCCATACAATAACAATACTCTGAATGCAATAACACACAATGTACTTTGACGCTAAAGCTACAGTACGATCATAATTATACGCCATACAAATTGTCAAGATAAGTATTACATTTTGATCATGTTACTTTTAAGTAAAAGATATTTTAGGTACGTTACTTTTAAGTATAATAGAATAAATATTTTGTTACTTTTCTTTTTTAATACTTTAATAAAAACAGATTGCCAATAAACATGCAACGTGTATCATTATTATGTCATAATGTATTTTGTTTTGCTTCCTTCCAGTAAATTTATAGTTTTTGTTTTCAACTTTTCGATATGCTCGCGCTCCACACATCGGGTTATTGGGCACGACCGACAGTTTGAGAAACGCTGTGTTAATGAACTGCAATATTTTGAAACTATATCTGTTGTGTTACATTTAAAATGCTATCTTATATAATAAAAAATATCTTTATCTTTCTAATTTTTTAAGTTATAATAACTATCACATTCTTATCTTACTAAAACTAGATTATATTTGCGTCAATTTTCATATTTTCAATATTAAATAATTTAACGTTTGAAAGTATGTCCCTCATTAACACTACTGCATTTAGGTAAGACTGAAAATGTTTTCAAGGCCACTTACCAATCTCTGAATCAGTCTTCGAACCATTTTTTCATATCTGTTGTAAACATCATTTCCATCGAAGTTGTAGGCATCTTGAGCAGGTTTCAATTGTTCGGGGCCTTTGCTCATATCAATTGCAGCAATAACTTCGCCAAATATTCCAATAACCGAAGTTATTTTGCTCCATAAACTAGCGATCTAAAAAGCAGAAGAAAAAAAAGCTTTTACAAGGAAGATGAATTTCCTATCGATGAATTTTTCTAAAATTTAACGAATTTCAACTAAGAAATATGTATTTCAATAAAAGTGACTGTTATTTATAATGAAGTTGTTCATAGTTCAGTGAATTTCACACACACACACACAATAGAGTTAAGGCTAGAGTCAATAAAGTTATACTTCAGGAGTCGGCAAACCTGCTTTGGCGTTGAGTTGAGTTATTGAGTTTGGTGTTTTATGGCGCGCAAGAGCCAGTTTTATTATACTGCGCCGCCAAACATTCACAGGTCTGTGGTTTGACAGAAAAGAAGAAAAAGGAGAAAGTGGATGATAAGATGGAGGGTCGAAAATAGAGAAGAATCACTAAAAACAAGTCGACACACCCGTGTTTACCAAAGATAGTAAACACCTTGGAAAAGGAAAAGATCACTAGGGTACCTCGGGATGTACCCAAATTCACCTAAAAAGGCAAACCCGCCGGCACGTGTGGTACAATTTTCAGTGGCAATCTACACCTCTCAACAAATCTGTCGATTTTTAAGTAGACGGAAGGTGATAATTTTGAAATGAAATTTTTGGACAATCATCTTCAGAATTACGGAAAGCAACAAGGGCGGAATTACGAAAAAAATCTGAAAACAATAAATCCAACTATTAATCGACAGCTATTTAAAATTATTGGATGTCATCGCTGGAGAAAACTGCGTGTGCTCTACTTTCCGCTTTTGGAGTTTTTATATCTTGTAAACAAATATTTTTCTTCATATGAAAAGTGCAATATTTTGAGTCGGCAAAGAAGTTCTTTGCCTATCGAATGTTCAGAATCATGTCAAATTGAAAGTCACAAATTGTCCTCATATTGGATAAGTGAAGTGTTTACGGTAGTGTATCCGCTTAAAAATATGGTATATATATATATTTTTTCCATTTTAGGTATCCGACTATGTTCGGAACCGTGATTTTTGGGCATAAATGGATAATATTTATCACTATAATACAAAATTGCTCTTTTAAGAATAGTATTAAAACAAAAAATTATTTATACAATATTTAAAAATTAATTTAGAATAACCATTTTTCAAAAATTTTGTGAAAAAATGCTTATTATAATAATAATAATATTTACCTGCATATAGTTCAGACCTCTGTACAGAGGCTCAACTAGAATGCTTGAAAATATATATAACTTAGAAGTGGGTTTATCCATGTTTTACGACAACAGAGGGAGAAATTTTAAGAAAAAAATGCCGATAATTATATATTTCAATGGGTTGTAACTCTGAAAATAATGTGAATTTTTCAAAAGTCATAGTTGAGCTACTGAACAGAGGTCTGAGCTATATAGAGGCAATATATTATTATAATCGAAGCATTTTTCACATAAAAAGCCTCTGAAAAAAAATGTTATTCTGGGTTGATTTTAGCCGAAATGTTGTATTTAAATAATACTTTCTTTTGTCAAAATATCCTTAAAAACAATTTTATACATGTATTCTAATCTAAGTGACACTAAATATCATGAAAATTATCCATTTATGCGCCTTTTTAAAATCACGGTACTGAGTCAGATACCTTAACCAAAAAGAAGGAATGCTTCTATTTTATGGTGTGTTTATCTCTTATTTTAGAATAAATGTGCTTAAAATATACATGATACATAATCTGTGTGGAAGTCTAACCAAAATCTCTTCAAAAAAAGTTAGACTCTTTAGACAGCGGGATTTTAGAGGCGAGGTGTCCAGGGGTCTTAATACTTACGGATTCAGTTTCACAACTCGAATCAATATAATACAAATGAAGAGGCTTCTTGAAATAAAAGAATTTATTTTGATTTATTGGGAAAAGTTTACAGGGGGAGTATTTACAGGGCAATAGGAATTAAAACGGAGATATTAAAGAAAAAGAAAGTAAGATAATTCCCTCAAGGAGGACGTTAGAAATATAAAAAGCGCATTATATGTGACTGACACTTACCGCTTGGTTAGCGAGCGCGGTTGCGCAAAAGCGCTACACGTCTTTATCGAACGGTGAGTAAGCCTCTGAGACTTAGGGATGGAGATCTGAGATCGATTAATCGAAGAATCGATTTCTCCGGCCAAAAAAATCGTTCTCTTAAATCGACATGTACACTGAATGATTCAGTGAATCGATGTTTCATCCTAGAAAATCGACATTCGATTTTTTTCTGTTTTCGTAAAAATCATAAAATTATTTACAATTAGTTGTATGTACTACCTTTAAAACCCGTTATATTACGGTGTTGGTCGTTAAAGGGTTAATTTACTGGCAAGAACAAAAAAACTCTATTTATCATCACGTTCGCCCTATAGCCATGATGTATATAAGTATCGTAGGATCATCTGTGCCTTGTGAGCGACTTTTTTCTATAGCCGGCAACATCGCTAGTGATGAGCGGAACCGCTTGGATGCCAGTAGACTTGACAATCAGTTGTTTTTAAAAAGCTTAGATATTAAGCATTGAGAACTATAAGCTATATTATCTATTTTCTAAACTTTTTAATGTAACAAATACATTTAGAAAATAAATGTCTTCTTTTCTACCTTATACTTTGATTTGGAAATATATATAAGCCAGTAACAGCCTCCGTACTAAGATGATCATTTGAGTATAGTGGATATATTATGTGCTTACGGAACCAAAGGTCCCAGGTTCTAATCTTCATTGGTGACCCTGGCTGAACATCGGAACAACGCAAACCTTCTCGGAGCAGGCATGACACCATCTGTCCACCACCAACCAAAAAATTCGTCAGACACGCATGACGTGGCACAGCAAAGCCGTCCGATCACATAACGCAGCACTCAAGCTGTCAATACACATTTGACGCAATAGCAATAACTCACACGCTCGCCATAACAAAGGTATCGTTCTTTCACCTATCCACCGACTCACTGGCAGGGGAGTGTGTGGTGGTGGTATCTATATAAGCCAGTAACAGCCCCCGTACTAAGATAATCATTTTAGTATAGTGGATGTGTTATGTGCTGACGAACCAAAGGTCCCAGGGTGTAACCTTCCTATGTTTTATTTGGAATTGGTCATTTCCATGTGTTAGAATACCTTAATTAAACAAAATTGTCAAAAAATTAAGTTAAGCTGACTTTGAGCCATTAGCGTTGATACCAATTATGTCCTCCAGCTATAAAAATAACAAAATTATCAAAAGTTGTTGTTTTTTAACGGAGTGTACAATGAACACAAAAAGAGTGAGAATCCGGTCTCTCTATTTGAGGTGAGAACAATAAACGAATGAGAATATAATTTCCTTAAATCAAGCAATTGATCTATCTGAACGTTCAGTACTCACTTGTTTTTCAAATTCAGGTTTTAATACGGGAGGTAGTGATTTTGACCATGTAGTCAAATTCAAACGAGCACGGCGCAGTTCATCATATTGCATTTCGAAATCAGATAGTGCGTTCTGCATGTTCCTAAGTAATAAAAAAAAAGTCTTCAAATTTTGAAAATATTTTGAGACTAAAACATAAATTAAAATGATGCATTCACTGATACAGGATTTAAAAAGTATTCAATGTTTATGATGAGTTTTACCTCATTTAATAAAAAGATTTATAAAAGAAATTTTATTTTAAAAGGAAAACCTTTTTTCTGCAAGCTCAGACACATCTTATCTTTGCAAAAGGTTCCATCCGGCCTTTTATTACAAACTTTTATTTAACTTGCAATGTAAATTGTTTGGGTGGAACCTTGCAACTCAATTTTGAAGCTGATGTCTTCAACTGATTGAGATGAAATTTTATATACACGTTTAGTTTGAATGACAATGCATGTTTTGACCATTTATATTCCGATATCACAATCAGTTAAAAAGATATTAATTAAAAACCTTTTATCCCTGTTAGTTTTTTATTCTGCCGATCATCTTATCGGATTGAGCATAAAAAAGTTCCGATTTTTCGAACTTTTTTTAAAAAACCATCTTATTCTTTTTATCAAACTGAGATAAAAATAATAATTACATAATCGGAAAGATCATTTATTTCGCTACGATATAGTATTAATCTTTTTTAAAAAATAATATTTTCTATTTTTCACGATGTTTTGTAAAATGAGTCACAATCGATGCGTTTTCATGAAAATGATATCTAAATCGTACCGTATGAATTTTTTTTCTTGTTAATGAATCAATATTCTGCACTGAGAAAGGTCAGGCCTTTCTCTTTTAGAATCAGTAATTTAAAAAATAAAATGCCGAAAATTTTTTTTAACGATTTTTCAAAAAATACTCAAATTTTTAATAAAGCATTTAAAAACTTCGTCATTTTTAAAGATAATCACACGGAATTTTTTTTTTTTTTCGTTTGTAGAATAGTATTATCCAAATTCTGCACAAAGATTAAAAAAATTGGTTTAAAATTATGGGTTTTATAAAAAAATTGTGTTTTCGTTTTAATATAGTATTACAGTAAAAGCAAAAAAAATGAATTTTAATATTTTGATTAATTTTGCTTTGTCCAATGTTGCTTTGGTCTTACAGTGTTTATCCCCCCTTCCCATTATCCTCTTGTTGCGACCCGAGTGAAATATTTATCATATGTACGTGGCATGGCGGGAAAAAAGATTGATTACCCCTAAGCTAGCCTGTTCAAAATTAACCTGCAAAAGACCTTGCAACAATGATGCGTTGAATGAGATGAACAGACTGAGAAACCTGTTCAGCGATAAATAAAAATGAAAAATAAATTAAAAGTAAAAAAACTTTTTTAAAAACAAGCTTTTATTTAAATGCTCTGAAAAGAATACAATATAAACTTTTCTTTTAAAACTTTTTTTTGCTATCAACTTATAGCGTCATTACACAATTTATGATATAAAAGCTTGTCGCGAGATTTACCTGTCTAGATAAACAAGTAAATTAGCCTGATCTGACTGATTTTAATTTTTAAAATTTTCAAACTAAGTAAATACGAGTACTTGAATCTCGCAACAAGAAATCATAAATTGTGTAATGACGTTATGTTGATAGCAAAAATAATTTTAAAAGAAAAGTTTATTTCCTTCTTTTCAGAGCATTTAAATAAAAGCTTGTTTTTAAAAACGGTTTTTACTTTGAATTTATTAATATTCTGGTGAAAAGTATTTGTCTGTTGTATGTTTATAAAATCGTTTCCCGTAGTAGAACGGTGATGAATGTAAATATGAGTCTCTATTTAAACTCTAGCGAAATGAGTGAGATATAGTCGATGATCGTTAGTCTGCTATAGAATAAAGATTACAAGAGTTAATAATAGAAAGCCGCGGAGTTTCAGAAAGAGGATTCTACATCATGCGGGGCAATTTGATTCGTCTCAAGCTAGGACGAGTACCCTTAAATCGGATTTTAGCGAAAGATAAGTAATTTAATCGTTGTTGTTGCTGTTCTTTCTAATGGCACCTATCTGACAGGGGCCAACAAAATGCATCATGGCATAGGCTAAGCTGTACGCCTGTCATTAGTCGTAGCTTTGAGCATCATACAGGTGACAGTATGATTTGGCTCGGTTAAGCCCCAAATTTAAGGAAGAACACCCTAGAGGTGGTCAGGGCCATCCATCTCTCTTCCCCTTCCACCAATCTCACGAGAAAACTTGCGGCTCAATGGCTATTTAGAATACCCCCAAGCCGCAAAGGCACTATACATTTATAAACATCTATGCCTCCTCTAGAATTCAAACCCAGGCCCTATGGCTCAACCGTCAGCGTCACTAACCACTATACCGGATGGGCGGCATTCAATTATTTGTTATAGATATTTAGATTAGCAATTAAGTTGACCCCTCCCTCTGTTTAATTAACTCTCTGGTAGTAATTTGAAAGCAAAAATAAAAGCCTTGATTTTATTATAATGTGTCTCCAGCTTCATTTGGAGTCTCCAACGTCACCAGCAACCACTGGGTGGCGACAGTATAAAACAGTTTTTATAAGCAATTTATTTTAAAAATAAATGGATAAATTTGCATTGGAATATAAAAGAGTTTATATTTAAATCGTCGGTGTTCCTGGGGAAAGGAGTGAACGACTCGTGGGGATATTATTGAATACAGCAGACTATTTGCAGTTACTAATAAGTACAATTTCTTTATTATAAATATACTGCTGTTTGTAAAAAAATGCAACACCATGAAGGAGTCATCAGAATTAAATGAAACGTAATACAGAAACGAACTTGTAGTGGTACAAATAAATGAGTAAATTTTCAAAGCAAAAAAAAACAGTATTAAGTGTCTGAAATTAGTATTTGTTGTAGCCGTTACTTGCTGCAATGAGTGCTACTATACGACATGGCATGGAGCTAAACAGATGTTGAATGTCTGCTTGTGGAAGAGAATTTCCACACACACACATGTTGCTTGTATGCGCATCTAAAGTTCGTCTTTTGAAACTGTAAGACGTGGATCACGAGCGAGACACAGCAACCCCCAATTCGTAGCAACTGAGGTCGTTCATGATACGAAATTGCACCCCAAAACATAAATCCGGGTATTCGGCCACTATGACGTTCTATAATGCACTCTGGAAGGGAGCGTTCACTGGCATAGCGTCTAACACGAATGCTGCCATCATGGTTCCCAAATTAAAGCGGGATTCGTCAGAAAAGACAACTTGTTGCCAATCAGCCCGCCAGGCTCTGTATTCATGAGCCCATTGCAGATGCTGCCTTCGATGGCTTGTCTTGAGGGAGATATTGTATAAAGGCCTCCTTTCACGTAGTCCACGATGCAGCAGACATCGACGCATTGATAAGCCGACATTAATACGTGCTGCATACCAACGTGCTGCCAACAGCCTGGAGAAAGCTGTATTGTCTTTCCCCGCCATGTGGACTAGGTATCTGTCACCACGCGTTGATGTCACCTTCCTTCATCCACTCCCAGTTGTTCGAATTGTCCGATGCTCGTCGGTCTACTGCTTCCAAACTCGAGTATTTCGCCCACGAGCTGCTATTACGCGACAGAAAAATCCTCCTTCACGAACGACAATGATTCTCCCCCTTTCGAACTCCGTAAGTTGTTGAAAATTGATCCTATTTCTGTCGTGGAGGCATACTTAGATCCCACTAAACTTTCGCCACTAACAAATAACCCTGCACGATTTTCAACACCTCGTTAAAGCCCTCAATTTATATGATTTAAGCATCAGTTAAGAGGACGCTGGCTCACACCACGTATGAGTGGTGACTCTGAAACTACTACTTTGCATAACATTCTATCATTGACATTTACTGTAAATTTTATTTCATTCAGATGATTCGTCCATGGTGTGTTGCATTTTCAACGAACAACAACTAGTTTAAAACTGACTTGCTCCACGTCAGCTTATGCTAGAGGTGTTGAGGTTTAATTGAAAAAATAAAATAAATAGCGTTGTTTGTTGTAAAATGGTCCTTTCTTTCTGTAAGCGATCGCATAAAAGCAAACAGAAATTTGCTCCAGATTTGTAACATTTCTCATCGCACATGTGGTCATATTTACATTAATTAAATCAAATAATAGTAATTATAATATTTGTAATATTATACATCAATCAATTAGTCAAAAATTATTTTAAATGAATTTTTAACAGTAATTTTATTTAACACATTAAATTTTATAATACGCAGGCTTAACGCGTTATCGAACAGTATTGCACCTTTTTCTTAACATGTCTTCCAATATAAGAATTTTATACTTGAAAAAAATTTGGCAAATGGAGATTTAGACTTTGAAGATATTGTGAAATAATGGTTAGATGAAACCGACAGTAAAGTAAGTAATGATAATTGATGAATGGTAAATAGTGAATTCGTGGGAAAAATATATCTGTGATATATATGTTTTTATCAAGTAAACAAAATAGTAACAAATTAATTATAAAAATTAATTTTTTAATCCTCTTTTTCTGAAGTAAATATAAAATTTCAGTTACTATATATATATATCTGGGCTTCCTATTTAAAGTTTGTGTTTCCTATGTACGTATGATTAAATTTAACGATTTATTTTTAATTTACCATGTTCTCGTGTTTGTTCGTGATTCAATTGACTATTTAATGGGTTAAATTTATGTGACGAATCAGTATTTGCAGCCAATCATTAACAAATTCATGTGACGTCATAGTCACAAGTCACATGATAACTGCAATCACGGGCTTCCAGGCAAATCAGTTCATGCGTTTCATGGTTGCCAATTTTTACTTTTACAGAAATTTTCTTGTAAAAAGCGCATATTTCAAAAATATTTCTTTTAAAAGCACAACAATAACGCAGATAGTTAAATCATTTGATTTAAAAATAAGCGTATAATATAAGAATTTTTTTTTAAATCTGAGAAACTTTGGGGGAGTCTTAATATTTGTGAACATTTTCACCAAGTTATCAAATTTGAAATTTTATCTAAATTTTACAAATACAAATCTAATGTCAGTTTTGAACTGAATGGAGAACACATCATTGCATTTATCATATGATCGTCAAGAGTTTTAATCCTTTCGTTTTGAAAAATATCTCATTTGATTTTATATACCAGGTGTGACTAAAAACGATACTATGTGTGTAACTTGAAAAAGAGTGCAGCTGGCAACAACTGTTTTGGCGACGTCATTCCACACATCTCCTCCATCCATGGGACCAATTTTGACATAACCAATATCGCCAGTGGGGAGTACTGCGTCATTGATTGAACGTATACAACTGCATTCCGCCGGAAAAATGTCTCGGTAAAAACTGAACAGTGAATCAACATCAAGTTTCTTATGAAACTTAAGAAATAAGTTACAGAAACATTTCAAATGTTAACTAGGCTTTTAGAGATAAAAACTTTGACTCGTGCATGTGTGTTTGAATGGCATAAGCGGTTTTCAGGAGGAAAGGACAGTGTGGAAGATGATGAACCTGCTGGGTGCCCAAGGTCAGCGATTACAGACCAAAACATTTCCAAAGTTCGTGATGTGATCCAGGTTGACCGAAGATTAAGTGTTCATGCAGTGATCGGGATTGGTTAACTTGGGTAGGGAAGCTGTTCGACGCATTTTAAGTGACGAATTACACATGAGGAAGTTTTGTGTGAAGGTTGTTTCAAAAGTTCTGTCCAATGATCCAAAAACAATGCTGTAAAGGCGTTTAGAACAACACATTGCAAACGAGACAGATTTGTTGGAATCCATTGTAACATGTGATGAGACATGGATTTTTATCTATGAACCGGAAAGTAAGCGCCAATCGATGCATTGGAAGACCCCAGGATCCCCCGGACCCAAAAAAGCACGCATACCAGAATCAAAATTCAAGGTAATGCTAATTGTTAATTAAGGGATGGTGGACCTTCACAATGTCAAATTTAAGGTCAAAAATGCGATTGTGATTTTGTATACTAATAATATTCCTTATATTTCATAGAATAATTCTATCAAAGAATTTTGTTATTTTGATTAATAATTACTGAATGATTTTTTCGTTTTACTCAAATAAATGTTTAAAATGCACTTTTCTTAGTTCGTAAATTTTCCCTATCCTTTGTTAGGTAAAATGCCCTTTGCGTTTCAAATTACGTCAAATCCCTTTTAAATTTTCAAAACTTATGATAAAAGATGGTATAATTCACAAATTTGTGCATTAGTTTTCTAAAATATTTAACAGATCTTATTTTGTGTTGTTTTGAATACCTTGAATGGAGGGAATAATTTATGAAATACTTCGTATAGTATAGAAAATTTATCTTTTTTTCATCAAATTTTATTCTGAATTTAAAATCCATGCACAGATATTGTTTTGTTGTAGTTCATCTACACACAGATATTGTTTTGTTGTAGTTCATCTACAATAAAAACAAAAAATTATGTCACATATCTTAAAACAAATGCGCAAGGAGCATTTTTAAAAATAGTTTAAAAAGTTAAATTTTTTTTAAAAAAATCATTTTATAACAGTTTTCTTAAATAAATATATTTAAATTCTGAAATATAATAATCATTTACTATAATGATTCCATTTTCAGCTAATTAAGCTAACAATTTAAGAAATTAGTTTTAATGGTCCACGTTCCCTTAATGGAATTGTAATGATTAAGTGGGTTTCCAGTGGTCAAACTGTTAATCAACACTATTACATTGAAGTACTAAAAAGACCGTGAAAAAACTAGGGGAGGGGGAAGACCACAGTTGTGTAATAATGGATGGCTATTGCCCCAGGACAATGCTCCTGCACGCACGGCCCTATCTGTCAAGCAGTTTCTGACCAGAAAAAACATTACTGTGATGAAGCATCCTCCTTATTCACCTGATTTGGCTCCATGCGACTTTTTATTTTCTATATTTAAATCTTCCTAAATGGAACCCATTTTACCTCAGTTGAAGAGGTGCAGGCAAAAACGGAGAATATCCTGAAAGGCCTTTCAAAAACATCGTTCCAGAACTTTTTACCAGCAATGGAAGCACCGAATACAGAAATGTGTGAATGCTGAAGGGAACTACTTTGAACGTGATAATTCCACAAAGAACTAATTCTTTAAGTACAATGATTTATTGGACCAGTCTCGCTTTTTTTTGTGTCACACCTAGGATGTGGAAAAATGTTTATATAAAAGTTATGTGGAGTATATAAAAGTTTATGTGTTCTTTTTCTATTTAATGAAGTTGATGCTCCACTTTATGGTTTTTCTTCAACATTTTATTTATTTAAGTTTTTACAAAACAATCTAAACATATTTTGAAAATAAGTAAAAACTTTGGACATTATGTATCACATACTACATCTTTAAATTTGAATTTTGTGCAATAATATTATAATATAACCTATAATACGAATAGCAAAATGATAATAACCAACTATGTACTTGTTAAAAAAGAAAGAAATACATTTTTCCTGTTGTATATAAAGTTAAAAGTTTTATATAAATTCATTCTCAAAATTTGTACATAATGTACAAAAAAAATTCATGAATTCTTCACTCTTCTTTCTCGCTCTCTCTCTCTCTCTTTTTTTAATGAAAGAAAATGTTTTCCAGACATCTTAATTTCACAAATGTACCGGAAAAAGGATTGACATATTCGATGTGTCAAGTTACTGAGATAATTTAATCAGTTTGCATCGAACAAACCGAAAATTATCTGTTAGTGTGAAAAAGAGAAAATTGTTATAAACTTACTGATTTTGAATGTACTTAAATTTATCCTCTTCCGCTGGATCAACAATATCAGTCAAAGGAAGTAAATTCACTTTCATGGGTATACCCTCGCTTAAATTGGTTTCATCAACTTGTTCTTTAAAGCTGTTAACTAAGGTTCTAAAACCGTTGATATCGTTTGGAATGGATTTCAGTGGTACAGTGCCATAGTATGATATCTCAAGGTTAGCTTTGTTATGTACATCTTTCTCTAATTTCTCCATTTTTCCTAGAAAAATAATAAGTAACAAATTCAATCTAAAATTTAACTAATATTATCTTTTTAAAAATGACCAGTTGAAAGTGGAAAATTTTTAAATGCAGCTGAGAAAATTAAGTTTTCGAGTCAGAAAATAGAAAGCACGTATATATGTTTGTAATGGAATAATCAAAATTAATATTTATTTATAGTTTTAAAAAATTGAAATTTGTGTTATTTGAAATAAACCGCTTGAAATTTTTGATGAAGCTGATACCCAGTGAGTGAATGAAACATTTAATATAATATAGAAGATTCTGTTCCATAATAATGATATACTTTTGAGTGAATTAAAATAAAGTTAATATTAAAAAAGTCGTTCTAAAAACTGCTAAATAAGAATGTTGAGGTTAGTAAAATGGGTAGGTAAACCTAGCCAATCCTAGTGCCACAAAGAAATCCGATATAAGGTGATTAAAATTTAGAGAGATAACTTGAATTGAAGTAGATGAGAGGGAGCAGCGTGATTGGTTGACAAAATTTGTAAGCTAAGTTGCTATAATATGTTTGCTAAGTTGCTAATAGTAGTTTTTAATGCTATCGCGAAACTTATGACAATCCAATTATCATGGCACAAATATTGTTTACTTATCCACACCCTAAACTTAACTATTCGTACTCTTCGACGAAGTGGAAACTCCCACTGAAGCCCCCCTAAACAACAAATTACACTCCTACACCCCCACAAACAACACAATCAGTTTCAAATCGCATCTAGACTGGGTCAGTAGGGTTGAACTCCCACCGACCGTTGATTGCCCCGGCCTTCGGCCTTCTTGTACTTTCTTCCCTTCGAACCCGCTGGCCCGTTTGCTTCGTTGGACCGCCTGGCTTGGGGGTGTTTCATTACTCCCCGTTTGTGCGGGAGCTTTTGATTTGACTATCCACTCTATTTCATGGCCAAACTTTTCGCGCAATCTACTGGGTAAAAGCACTCGCGCGCTATCTAATTTCAGTTCTGGTTTTTCATTCAGCCTCCATTCCTCTACTCTGAGCAGAAGTGCTTAGCTCGCTGTCGCTCGCTATTGATCTTATTTTCATTCGAGGATTTTTATCATACCATTAAGCTTTTGTGTTTCATCAGCCTTAAAAAGCATAATTTCAACAAACAAAAAAAAAATAAGCAATCTATTTAAACCTAAATGAGTTCACACGTACATTTTTGTGAACGTTGCATGAACCATTTTGATTCTGTTGGTGATAGAACACCCAACTTTATGATTGCACATTTGCTTTACTTATTAAACATCAAAAATATTATGAAATCAATAGTTTAAAGTATATCCAACAAAACAACATAGAAAAGTTTTTGTCAAGTTATTTTTAAGAGTAAAAAAATATGTGCAAAATTTGTTACAAATAAAGGGATTTATAAAAACCAGAGTTGTGCTAAAGTTTAAGTTATTTCAAAAATAAAATAAAAATTTGTTTTTTAATTTGACCTGATTTTGTTGCCATCTATGATTGTAAAGGATAATTTAAATTAAACTCTGTAAGTGTATTTTTATTCATTTATAGTGGAATTTAACGGTTTAAGCAGCTAATGAATTTAGGTGTTCCATACAGTGGAGCACTGGAACGCAAAGGATTAAGGATAACCCAAAATGTCTATTCTAACTATTTTACCAGCCAAACGATGAACTTTATCGTATAAATCAGTGCTTCTCAAACTTTCAATGTTTGCGACCCAATATTCAATCATAATTTGCATCGCGCCCCCTCCATACAATAACGATGTATTAAATTCCATAATACTATACTCTGACGCAAAATCCACAATACGACTTTAATCGCTATAGTCCCTCCGACGTATATAAACGTCTCGCTCAACCAGTGTGTTAATTGCCCCAGACGTATATATACGTCTTTCCGAAGTACTATCTTTTCTGTGCACTGCTATCCATAAAATTATTCCGAAGGCCTTGGAAAGCAATAAAATGACCTTGATAATGTTTGCGAAAAATTTTCTTGTTTCAGAGGATTTGATTATTTATTCCTTTTCTATACCCCACTCAATACACCACATACGGTTACGTACGTGACATTACGGAACAAATCGCGTTAATTTTCAATTGTCATTTAAGGGATTAATTATATAAACAGTACAAATTATCCAGATAAGTAATATTGTTGGCATATAATTTTATATATGATAAATCCATGGGGTCACTGGTAATTATTAAACTTGTCCTTAACTTAGTATTGTTAAATAAATTATAAAATAGATTGTGTAGTACTGATACATTTATAAGTGTATTATAGTGTAAATGAGTATTTCATTTTTTTTTATTATGTCAGAATGTATTTGTTTATTTTCAGTAAGTTAATAATTTGTTTAAATAATCTTTTGTTTTCGACTTTTCAATATTCTCGCGCCCCCCTCGTAGGGTTATCACGCCCCGATAGGGGGCGCGCCTCACAGTTTGAGAAACACTGGTATAAATGTATTATCATCTGATATATGACTGTCATTAATTCAAGGAGGAAAAAAGATCAAATCTTCCAACATTTAACAATGGATGAAATTATAAGTGTATTAATGACTGTCATTAATTCAAGGAGGAAAAAAGATCAAATCTTCCAACATTTAGCAATGGATGAAATAAGGTATACATTCTTCGCATAAACATGAAATTTCTTTCAAAGATTTGATTGTTTAATATGCTACTCACCTTCAGCAGTTACCTGATTGCCCGAGCCTCCAGAACCGAAAACAGCATTTACAGCGCCTTTGATCGAACTCAGGTCACTGCTGTTGAAAGCTTTGAACCTCAATGATGCAATCATTTCTGCACCGTACGTAATACTGGAGACATAATGGGTTCCAAGAACTTCCGGACTGTGTAATTTCGGCCAATTATCTCGGGGCTTAGCGTCAGCTTTAAATGCCTTTGTAGACTGTAGTATGATTGTGAACTATTCAGTATTAATAAAACTAAAAAGCTTAAATTTGGGTAAATTATCTTTATATTTCTGACATATTAGTATGTGCATAGCTTGATATAACTAGAGATTACAATACCGGACCAAAAGTAATGTCGGCATTCGGTATTTTTTCGGACTTAATACCGAGATACCGATTTTAACACGGTAGTAGAAGTTTTAGAAAAAGAAACAAAACACAGGTGTTTTTTGTTTCATTTGTCAGTTTTATTAGAGAGTGTAAATATCTTTTTCGACATCAACGCTAGTTGGTGATACTATTACCAATGAGCAATATACTCATATAAATAATATGAACTGACTTTATTATGTTCTTCTAAGTTATTCTTATTCATTATTATGGGCTATTATTTATGAGTATATACAGTAAGACCCGCTTAACGTGGGGTATACGTTCCATCCAAGAGGAGCGTAATATGAAACAGCGTTAAACGAGGTTATCTCATCATGTAAATAATGGGGTTAGGGGAAGATGGGTAGAAAATTGGTCATATATTTTACCATTAAATTTAGGGCATATTGCGTTCAATTTCATCGTCAATCCATATAGAAAGTCGATTTTCCATTTCCTCTATTGTATTATTTCTAGAAAGGGTAATTCTAGTTGCAGAGCTTGTCGTAGTTGCAGTTGTCGATGACAGTATTTTTTGACAGTTTTTATTCTATTTAAGGGAATTTTGTAGCCCATTTGGTTAAGTTCCCAGTATCTAATCATTTTGCATTTTAGTTTCAAGTGAAATGTTTTTTTTGTTGCTTCATTTTTGTGTTTTAAATCAAATTATTAAATCATGAAAAATCATAATATTTGTCACTACCAGCTTAATCGTTATATTATATAAATTTACACTTACAATAACGTCAACAAATGTTTGAAACGATAAAAAAAAATACGTTCGTAACACACCGCAGGAAAGAAGAAATACAGATAAACTGCTTCGGATATCGAGAAGCCTAACACTGCGTGCAGTTTCGGGGAATTCCACAATTCATATCAAAGAGCATTAAACTGAAACAGCGCTAAACGAAACAGCGTTAAGCGGGGTCTTACTGTATATGTAATGAATCTGAAAAATATTTTGAACCCTAAAGCATGATATGTAAATACAATGTCAATAACAAACTCACCAATTTAAAAAATATCGAAATTTAAGCACTTTTTTCAAAATTACAACTTTGTTTTCGCAGATGCGAATATCAAATTGCGAAGCCTGTGCGTGTGCAGTATCACCTGAGCTGTAATAGGATAGTTTTGGCCAGCCCCTTGGATGATTCACATATTTTATCACATCTCTTAGAAGTACGATACAACTTTATACTCACAGTCTAATTAATTTCGCCCGTTAGGGAGACAAAAACAAAAACGTATACTATTTTGCTAGGTTGGCGATCTCTGAACATATAGTGGAGACAATTTAAATAATTTCTAGTAAATACCGAAGAAACGGCATTTAAACTTGTGAATACCGGTATCACAAAATTCTACAAATGGCTAAAAAATACCGGTATTCGGTATCCCGGTATATCGGTATTGCAATCCCTATATGTGATGGGTTCTATTCGGGTTTTCTACTAATCTTCTTGGATAAAATACTCTTTTTAACTGTGATTTCAGTTGAAACCCGCTTTCCGTAGAGATGACTTGGTTTTATGTAAATGATAGCTTCTGTTTAAGTGCTAGTCGTGGAATAGACGGGATGATGGTTGAAAATTGAGATAGAAGGAAGCATAGCGTTAACGACAGGTGGTTAACGGGAAGGGGGGCGAAATGCTTTAAGACCAAGATAACCTTAGAAATTTAAATTGTGGAAAATTGATCAAAATATTATAATTCCTTTGTTTTGCTTTTTTTTAATTATTATTTTTTTTTTTTTTTATTTTTGTCACTAACACTAAATTAAAAGAATTTAAGAAAACTCTCCTTCACAATTTCTGCATCAGTAAACGATTTCATATGATTACCAATAATATAGCAAACTTCATAGGATGTCTTTGTTACCGCTGTGACATTACCACTGGCAAAACACTTCATTGTTGTTGCAAATATTTTTCAAGAAAAAGCCTATTCATTACCTCCTTTGAAAGAGATCTTCGACGAAAAGTGTCATTGAATGATTCCTGTTTATTGATATTTTTAAATACAGCCCTTTCGTGACAAATCAAACAATTACTGATGTTTGTTTTTCACTACAAAATAGTCAACCTCGAATTCGTTCGGATGTTTTTCGCTTGTAAGGTCTGAAAGATTCTGAAAAATTAGTTTCACCCATAAAATTGTGGCTTCGCTACTGATGTCTGAAATCACTAAACATAACCGTTGTAAATAGAAAAAGAATATCAATTCATAGCCTGCGACATCGATAGCAAAAAAGCAAGATTGATATATTTTATTTCTTTTCAAAGATTTTCCCACCAAATTTTTAATACATTGTTCTTAAATAAGTGAATTTCTCAGGAGCGATGGGTCATGCCCGGGCCACTTAAAAAGGGTCCGCGGGCCGCAGGTTGAGAATCGCTGGTCTAAATCGTTGAAGAGTTCCCCATAGGCCGAACATTTTGTGCATTCGAATAATATTGCGCACTTCACATTTGGCGGCATTTTCGACAAGTGCAATAATTTTGAAAGGTTATAGAACAGGGATGGCTAACCAATGGCACGCGAAGCAATATTTTGGGCACGCCACTGAAAAAAAATGATTTGCATTTTAGTTCAAAATAACAAAAATCACTATGAAGTATTATGGACAAACGCGAGTGGTCGATTAGATGTGCATAAGAAACGAGGAGAAGTAAGAGTTATTGGAGAATGCATTTCCGTAATTGATTCTTCAATCAAGGAATTTTCATCGAGATTTTCTCAGTTCAAAGAATTTTCGGAAACGCTCAAGTTCATTATGTACCCTGGTGTAACTCCATTTGATAAACTGAACTTGTCCCAATTCGATTGGTTGGAAATTGAAGAATTTAAAATGCAACTGACTTTTTCCAGTCTAGTTCATTATGGATTCCAAAATATATTGAAACAAGAAAAAGTTGGAATTGATTGAAACAGAAAGATTAACAAGCAATATAAGTAAAAAATGCCAGTATTGAAATTTTGGAAACATTGAATTCGATTCCAGACACATTTAATTGTTTGATGAAGCAGGCTCCCGCTATTTTAACCATAATTGCATCTACTTATGGTGGGAATCATTATTTTCAGAGATGAATAATATTAAAAGCTCTCTTAGAAACCGTTTGGCAGGTGACTCCAATTCAGCATGCGTTCTGCTAAAAGTAACATCTAACAACCCTAATATAAATTATTGATCTTCTGTAGTTTGCAACAACAGAAGTCACACTAACAAAATTTAATGTGAATAACTTGTATAACTAAAACATTCACTACTATACAATACAAAATGTATTTTTTGTTGTAAATTAAGAGTTTCGAGTTTTTTGTATTTGGTTTTATTACGATCCTAATAATCACAAGTTAAAATTATTTGATGACACGTATATACCTCCTTAAAAATTTCCTTAGAAAAAATGGCACGTTGATCCATAAAGGTTCGCCACCCCTTTTATAGAACAAGGACACATGACCGTTCAGAAACAAAACTTGGTTAAAATTGAAGTGAAGGAAAGGGCTAATTTGCACGCAAGCGTTCCCGGTGGTGGTGGTGAGTCGTTCTATATTTTTTTCTAGATGATCGTCGTATGAACAATAATATCAATTTCATTTACCTTCAATGAAAATTGAAAAAACGCTTGAAGCTCATACAATTCATCCTTTTTCAACTACTTCACATTTCTGGTAGAAGATATCCATTCAGTTATTTACATGTAAACATAAATAAAAAAAACAGATAGAAGCACTTACTGAGATATATTCACAGACAGTTAGAATTTCCACGGTTTTTGAGTAATCAACCTTTTCTTTAAGGTAAGCTCCTTTCCCTGCTATATCAATCATGCCGTTCTTGATTTTTAACGACAAATCTCCTTGAACGTCCAACACATCTTTAGCCTCAGATGAAGATGTCACAATCTTGTAAGAGGTTTTCGTTTGTTTGAATTCAGTTACCTTTCGGGAGAAAAAATAACATTTCATTTAAAAAAAAAAAATTTTAAGATACTGTAAGTTTAATTTTTAAGGAAACAACATTTGTAAACTATATTTACTTTGTTAGAATAAAGTTTTTAAAGAGCTGTTACGTATACTTCGAGATTATAAGCAA
This sequence comes from Trichonephila inaurata madagascariensis, assembly GCA_019973955.1. Lineage (NCBI taxonomy): Eukaryota > Metazoa > Arthropoda > Arachnida > Araneae > Nephilidae > Trichonephila > Trichonephila inaurata. The sequence continues at coordinate 27,540 of BMAV01014216.1, read as the reverse complement.
TGTTGAATTTTACTAGCAATAAATAGTTTGAGATGTGTCTAGAGTAAGCGAAAGTGTGGATCAAGTATAAATGTGAAGCGCTGGTATCTATGTAAGCCAATAACAGCCTTCGGACTGAAGTGATTATTTTGGTCCAGTGATACGTTACATACTTACGGAACCAAAGGTCGCTAGTTCTATCCTCCTCATTGATGATCTTGTCAATGAACTAAGAAAAACGCAACCTTCGCGCAGCTGTCGTGGAGGCATATATCCGCCGTAAGAGCAATCAAATCCATCAGATCCACTTGACACTGCAAACAAAGCCGTCAGATCCACTTGACACTGCAAACAAAGCCTTCAGATCCACTTGACGCTAAAAATAAAGCCCTGGGATCCACTTGACGCAACAAACAAAGCAGTCAGATACACTTGACGCAGCAAACAAAGCAGTCAGATACACTTGACGCAGCAAACAAAGCCGTCAGACATACTTGACGCAACAATCAAAGCCGTTAGATACACTTGACGCAACAGCAACAACTCACACTCTTGCCATAACAACTATATAGTTCGTTCGCCTATCCACTGATTGAATGGAAGAGGAGTGTGTAGTAGTGGTATCTATATAAGCCAGTAAACCGCTTCCGGAATAAAGTGATCCTTTTGGTCCAGTGGTATGTTACGGGCTTACGGAACCAAAGATCACGAGCTCTATCCTCCTCAAATGAAACCTTTATACTTGACCATATGGTGAGGGGAGTAAACACAAAGTATAACATCTGCAGTAGCATAACAAATAATTACTAAATTTTTAACGAATAAAAGCATCAAATATGTTAAAATTTGACATAGATTGAATGCCCATTTCGGCGAGGACTCATCATCACATAGCCTCAACAATGCAAACGCCGCAAAGTATTTAAAATGGCCCTGAAGCGGTTAAAATTTGCTTGTAATCGACAACCGAAAACAAATCTAACTGAAGTGGAAATTCGACAGATTCATGATGGCGATCTTGATGACCAATGTATTAACAAATGAGACAAAAATTAGTGACAAAAAGGACATACGAGGTGTGACACTGTGACGTCTCTCGCGTCTTTCTGTTAACATGACTCCTATGTTCTTTGACGGCCACGATTAATGGCAAAACTTTTCCAACCCAATACCAAGAAGATAAACCTTGATCATAATATGTAAATGAGATATACTATAAAATATATAAGCGTGGCAAGCCTAGATATAGCGCGGCGAGGCTCAGAGATAGTATTATTGGAATTATTCTGATCGATAGCGTGATAAAGCTTAATGTGAAATCTTAGCAGTCAAAAATTAACAGTCCGATAGTTTTGGAAGAAAGAATAGAAGCCTAAAAGAATGAAGTAGTTGGAATCTTCATATATAAAGTTTATAGATAATATTCTCTAGGTCAAGGAAGGAGAACTGAAAAAAGGTAATATTGGATATAAGTAATTAGATGAATAGGATTATTAAAGATAATTGAGATAAAAGGATCTAGTTGCGTGATCTGACTTAAATACGTATTGATTTAATTTGGGTAACTCTCACTTTTGTTAAAATTGTCAAATTAGAATTAAGTAATATAAAGTTAATCTTAATAAAGTTGTATTAAGAATTAATATGTCTCATCATTTTGATAATCACACCTCTGGCTTACGCGGAACCGGCACGACATGGTCATCACGGATGGCTATGTCTCAGTAACGCCGAACATCTATAATTCTAGATTTAGGTAATGGAGATGAAATTTATTGTGTGATATATAAATAATATAATAGTATTTAAATTGATTTTATATTATGGGAAATAAGAGACTCAAACAGTTTTCATTTCGGGGAGACTGACCCTGAAATCTTGAAAAGTATGGCTTCGAGAGAGAAAGGGGAGCAGAAGTACCAGCTCCATATGCAGTGGGTGGGTCTGCGCACCCAGAATATTTATTTTAAATTGTATAAATATTTTAAGTAGGTGAAATGTAAAGTGAAAGTGGGCATAAATTAAACAGTAATTATTAATGTTAGCCTGAATTATTGGAGTAAAATTTGTCACGAGGTTTAAAATTAAATTGAATATTAAAATTTAATTCTAAGATGAGTAATGAAAATTAAGGAGTCAAGATAAATTTTGGAAATTAGAAAAGTTAAAATTTAAGATTAAAATTGCAATGAAAATTAAAGTCAAGATAGGTATTGGAAATTATAAAAGAAGTTAAAATGAAGATTTAAGATTAAGAATTAAATAAAAACTCAGAGAAAGCGAAATTTAGAAATAGAGATTTAGACACGTAATTTATTAAGGGCATTGAGAACCCTTAAGTAAATGCGTTTAGCCTGTGGAGGGTTGTGACGTCTCTCATGAAATATTTCTGTTAACATGACTCTATGTTCTTTGACGGCCACGATTAATAATACTTTTCCAACCCAATACCAAAAGAAGATAAGAAACGATCATATGTAGTAGAGATATACTATAAAAATATAGCGTGGCAGAAAGCCTAGATATAGCGCGGCAGGCTCAGAGATAGTATTATTGGAATTATTCTGATCGATAGCGTGACTTAAAGCTTAATGTGAAATCTTAGCAAGTCAAGAATTAACAGTCCGATAGTTTTGGAAAGAATAGGAAGCCTAAAGATAAAGTAGTTGGAATCTTCATATATAAAGTTTATAGATAATCCCAATAGGTATTCTCTAGGTCCAAGGAAAGGAGAACTGAAAAAGGTAATATTGGATATAAGTAATTAGATGAATAGGATTATTAAAGATAATTGAGATAAGGATCTGATTGCGTGATCTGACTTAAATACGTATTTAATTTGGTAACTCTCACTTTAATTAAAATTGTCAAATTAAGTGATTAAGTAATATAAGTTAATCTTAATAAAAGTTGTATTAAATTAATGTCTCATGTTTTGATAATCCCACACCTCTAGCTTACACTTGGAACCAAGGCACGACATGGTCATCACAGGATGGCTATGTCTCAACACAACAACAAAAAACGAGACTGGTCCAATAAATCCTTGTACTTACAGAATCAGTTCACCGTGACAATATCACCTTCAAAGTAGTTCCTTTCAGAATTCACATTCTGCATTCGGTGCTGCCATTGCTGGTAACGGCCTTTGAGGAGATTTTCCGTTCTTACCTGAAACTCCTCAATGAAGTAAAATGAGTTCACTTTAAGCAAGTTTTCACTGTGGCAAATAAAAAAGTCGCATGAGGCCAAATCAGGTGAATAAGGATGCTCCATCACAATAATGTTTTTGCTGGTCAGAAACTGCTTGACAGATAGAGCCGCGTGAGCGGGTGCATTGTCTTGGGGCAACAGCCAGCCATCACTCCCCAATTCTGGTCTTTTATTTTTAATTTTTTCATGAGGTCTGCTTAGTACTTCAGTTTAGTAGTGTTGATTAATAGTCTCACCACTGATGTGAGTGGGAACACACTCATATCACGAATTCTGGAAATGTTTTGGTCTGTAATTGCTGACCTTGGGCACCCAGCACGTTCATCATTTTCCACACTATTCCTTCCCCCCTGAAAATCACTTATACCATTCAAACACATGTGCAAGAAACAAAGTTTTGTATCCATAAGCTAATAATTGAAAGGTTTCCGTCATTGATTTCTTAAGTTTCACAAAAAACTTGATGTTGATTCGACATTTTCCTGGTAGAATGCAGTTGTACATGATTACTCAATGACGCAGTGTTCCCAACTGGCATGATCCGTTAAAGCGAAACTAGCCATATGGATAGAGGAGATGCGTGGAATGACATCACCAAAACAGTTGTTTCCAACTCTACTCTTTTTTGTGGAGTACATAGTCTTGTGTGTGTGTGTGTGTGTGTGTGTGTGTGTGTGTGTGTGTGTGTGTGTGTGTGTGTGTGTGTGTGTGTGTGTGTGTGTGTGTGTGTGTGTGTGTGTGTGTGTGTGTTGTTGTGTGTGTGTGTGTGTGTGTGTGTGTGTGTGTGTGTGTGTGTGTTACACATTGTAAGACATAGGAGTGGTCATTCATCATTCAGAATAAGATGCAATTTTGCCAAATCACAGCAAGAAATCGTAAAAAATTTTTAATAGATCCCGATGCGTTGAAAAAAATAAGTATATCCAAAAATAAGAAAAGTGGAAAAACAACATTAATAATTTTGGTTGGTCAGAAAAGATCTTTTAAAGTATCCGATAACCCTAAAATCATGATTTTTTTTTTAAATTTGATAATTTCTTTTATGACTTTATTTTACAAGCTATCTTATTAGCTTTATAAAAATACCAAGTTTTTTATTTTCCATTCACTAGAACAAAATCTACAAGTGTTTTAATAAAGGTAAATGCCATAACTTAACATAAGATATCACTGTTTTATTACAAAATTTACAGTTCCTTATGTGAATATAATCACTGATTTTTTTAAACAATTTCATATAACAACTAAGATAAAGTGCTCTAATTTATGTAAAAATCAAAATATATCTCTCATCCTGAAGGTCATTACGAAAAGAAACAGCAAAGAAATACATCAAAATTGAAAAATTAAGAATTCGTTCATTTATTATTTTTACAGAGTGGACCCCGTTTATATAATTTTTTTTGTCAATTTTAACCCATTTTTTACCATTTTATTACTGATAATTTATTTTTCTCTTCTTAATTTTAACCTTTTTTTTCTTAGAATGTACTAAATGAATCTAAAAACCACAAAAAAATCCCTATTTCTCCATTTTTTAAAAAAAAGTTGTCGCAAGTAGTCGGATACCTTAAAAGCGTATATTTGATCCGCTCTCGTGGTTACAGCCCGATAAAGGAGTTGACGTCTACAAGTAAACAAATTTAAAAAACTATTGGGAAAAAAAAAAAGGGAAAGAAAAAGGGGAAACGAAACGCGTAAAGAAATTTAAAGGGATATTATATATATATAAGAATTATTAAATAAAAAAATTTCTGACATATATCATTTAACGGTTTCAACAAATAGTATCAAAAGGGAAAATTTTATTGCATTCAAAAAGTATTGAAGTATAAAAATTATATTCTCTTTTAATACTTAAAAACATTAAGAAACATTAAGTGGATTTGTTATACAGTATTTTATGCCAACCTTTTCACCTAATTTTTTTCAAAACATGTAATATAAAAAAAACAACCTCCCAGGTCAACAAAGAAAATTTTATTTTAGTTACTTTATTAAAAGTTACTTAATATAAATATGTTTATCAAAGACAGAATCGCAATTTTAAATAAAAATTGAAAGCGATTTTTATGCAATTTTCCTTTTTTTTTTTCTATTTTGGTGGACTTTTTTTTTTTCACCCCTTTACTCGCACGTCTATATATTTGTTTATTTATATATTTGTATATTTATTTATTTATCTTGGTGGAATTTTCAATGTTAATAAAATACATTTTAAAGGCTGAATTGAGCTGATATTTATATACAGGATCTTTTGGATGACAAAAATAACAATTATAAAATAAATAAGGATTAAAACATATTTAAAAATTACAAATACAGCCACGTTGGTGACTTAGGACCCTTTTTTGGGGACTTGTTCAACCGAAAAAAGGTTTTTTCCTACGGTTAAAGCATGAGTTGGGCTGAAATTAAAAACAATAGATACTTTAATGATAATTAAAAAAATAAAGACCAAAGTTGTGATTCTGTCCTATGTTTTACATATTTATAAATTTTAAAGATTAAATAAAAAATAAAATTAAAAAATTTTTTTTATCTAAGTAGGAATTGTTAATTTTTTTTTTAATTTTTTAAATTTAAACTGTATTTTGGGGTAAACCCAAACGATTTACTGAAAACCAAAAATTTCATTAAATTTCTAAAAATCCAGGAAAGTTGATTCAACACAAGATTTTTTTTTAATTGGTTAATTGTAATTCATCTCAACCTACAGACTACTTGTGTTTCTTTAGTCGCGGTTTTTTTATGAATAACTTCCGAGTTTGTAAACATATTTAATATTTGTAAACTGATCAAAAAAACTACATAAATTCAACAAAATGATAAAAAACTTTTTTTTTATTTAATTATTATTGAAAATGTGAAAAAAAAAAGAAAATTCTTCATTTTTTTAAAACGCAGTATTTTTCAATAGTATAATAGGTTTGTTTTAAAAGAACTTGGGGGTGACAAAAAAATCTTTTTAATTTATTTTAAATTTCCCTTTTATTAGTTCACCTTTTCCCCCTACAAAATATATATATATATCTTTTCAAATTTTCAATCGTTATTAAATGCTTTATATTCTTCCATTCAAAGTAGGAATTGACTTTAAAAAAAAATTTATATTACTTGTTGTTTGTCACTATTTATTCATTAACTAAATTTAATTATTATTATAAAATAGTGCACAGTAAAAAAGAAATCACATTCTCAAAAATTAGGCCATCCCTGGTGGGATTAGAAGTATAACGCGATATCCATTTCGCTACTGGGACACAGCTAACAATTTTCCTTTCTATATATGCTGTTGGACTATTATTTTTGTTTGTTACTATTAATTTGTTTTTTAATTTAATTGGTGAATTAATATTTGAAAAAATGTATTAAGATCAAGTGTCATCCACAAGTTTTAGAAAATGTATTTGAATTTGAATGGATGAATAGAAAATATTTTGTTAACGATTGAAAGTTTGAACAAGATATATAGATATATATATATATATATACAGTGTCTTACTACCGTTGGCGTACTGTTTTCCGGTAGATTCTTTAAGAGTTGGCGACTTCCCTCATGTACGGGGTTGGGAGTAGCTATTTTGGAGGAGAAGGGCGTTGGCTTTGCAACAGTGAGTGGGTTTTTTAACCCCGGAGGTACGGACAGAGAAGGAAAAAGTCCCTTGTTTTGGAAGTGCAAAATCGCAGAATTGTTTTGGACCGGAGGAAATGGAATTTCTTCGATGAGAACGGATGCAACGGTTCGGGGTTTAGCAGTACCAAGAACAGAGTTTCTGGGGAGTGTTTTTTAACACGGAGGACTGTGTTTGAATTGATTGATTTGAGAAACGACGGACACATTGTAGTTTGATTGTTATTTGATTATTGTATTTAATCAAGAGAAATGTATTAATCAAGATAAATTATGTGTAGTAGTCGATTGATTTGAGAAGTAATTAAGAAAGTAATAAAGTTATTACAATGTATGTAAATACATATAGGTAGAGAGTGAACTAATAGTAGGAATTGAAAAAATAAATTGCATCTGATCTGAAAATGCAAATTTTTGTAGCTTTATTCAATTTGCTAATAATAAACTATTCTTTTTCTTCTGGTATGATTTCCCATCAAGCGCATTTAGCATTTAAATTTAAAGAACAGTAAAAACAATTTGAAAATGTTTATAACGGTTTTCAATAAAAATGATGCAATATTTACAAATAGTTTAAATCAGTCACCCCCAAAACCGGGCCGTGGATCAAATAATACCAGGCTACCCAATGAACATTACAATATTTTCATTTTATTTACTGTGGTTGATTTTATCAAGTTTGCGCGACTTTTCATGTAAATCACATTATATTCATCTTTTGGTGTGTGACGGATCTATACGCGTTTTTCCATATAATCCTCTTGGTAAATCTTTGGCTATCAATTCGCGTTATTCACAACCAACCCTTCCGAAGAAGAGAATCGTGATATGTAATTTAATTTACTATGAATAGGCGAGGTTTTCTATATTGAGAGAGAGAAGGAGAGGAGATATACTCGAGCCAGATGAGATTGCTACTGAAGGTATAGTATTAGAATTATAGTGATTTGATTCTTATTAGAAGGAAAAGTGCGATTGTTCACTAAGATTGAATTAAGATTAAATTAAATAGGATAATAGGTTAGATCCATAATTAAGATAAGGATCAAGTTTGTTAGTCTCCTAATTGCTCACGTTTTATTGTCGTTGTTCCACTTTCAAGGATAACATTCAGAGATTCGCTTACTATTATTAGTTGAAATTGTATCTGTTCTCAGTGTGGAAATAAATATATTAGTTGGATCATGTCGAGTGTTTCTTCCCTCTCCCCCACACATCTAGGTACCCGCGAGAGAGGCGTTAGCCTCTTATATGTGTAACTGTGTTTTAATCTGAAGTCATATTTAAATACAATTCAATTAAAAGTTATTAACTCAAAGAAATCTTAAATATGAACAGTCAACGTCCCACCTCCCTCAGGGGGCCTTGATAATATTTTAAAACGTTGACCGTCTGCGGCGATGAAAAGATTGGAGAATGCGAGTATAAGGTATCCAACTACTTGCGACAACGTTTTTTTTTTAAAAAAAATGGGGATATGGAGATTTTTTGTGGTTTTTAGATTTATTTAATACATTTTGAAAGAAGTATTCTAAAATTAAGAAGATAAGAATAAATTATTACTACTAAAATGGTAAAAATGGGTAAAAATTGACAAAAAAATTACATAATAATATACATATCTGTACAAATAGTAAATTAACAAATTCTCAAATTTTCCATTTTGATGTATTACTTTGTGATTCTTTTTTGAAATGACCTTCAGGATAAGAGGTATTTTAATTTTCACAAAAACCAGAGCACTTTATCTTATTTATTATATGAAATTGCATAAGGTATGTAACTACCCCAAATTCGCCGTTTTGGTGAAAATTTTCGAAGTTTCTTTTATGCTTTTATTTAACGGCCATACATTTAAGATTCCAAAAACACTCTATTTCTTTTTCTACGATATTTAGAAGCAAAGTTATAGCATAATTAGTAAACCGGAAATGGAGTTTACAAAACCTGTGAAGTAGACCCCTACACAAAATATTTTTAAGATATTGAATCAAAATTTTCAAAACCTGTTTTATTTAGTTATATCTGTGTTATAAATCAAAATCTAATCTATGTGTATATATTTATGTACTTTATTGCTTTTTTATGAAAAAAAATCATCGATTTTTTAAAAAATCGTGTTTTTGTATAAAACTTGGCATATTTAAAAAACTTTCAAAAGTATTACAAATCTTTTAATTTCTAGCACATATAAAGATGTCATTCACGTACTGTATAAATATTATTTGAATACATATATTAAAATTTTGTGTAATTGCAATTTTTCATCAAATTTTCACTAAAAACGACAATTGTTATAGTCTATAAAACTCTACAGAAAACAGCAAAAGTTTTAAAAAAAAGTCCGAATTAGTTAAACATGAAGCGAAAGAGATCTTGAGCTATAAATAAGATGAGTTTAAAAAATGTGCAATTAGTAGAAAAATTTTTACACTGTATTAAAATCTTTAAATGCATTTTCTGAGAAACTACAATATGTTTTTCAATTTTTTGCTTCAAGGTAAAGTTCACTACAGGTTTTTTTTTAAGATATTGAATTGAAATTTTCAGAAAATATTTTATTTAGTTTTATCTGCCGTCTATATTATTATGTAATCTCTGTGCATATATTTATGTATTTTATTGCACTTTTAGTGAGAAAATAACAGTTTCTTATAAAAAATTGAGTGCTTGCATAAAAATTGACATATTTCAAAAAGTTTCAAAGGTTTAAAAAATTTTTTGGGTTTAAGTACAAATAATGATTTTAAATTTGCACTGTATAAATATTATTCGAATATATTAATTAAATTTTAAAAACAACCCTTTACCGTAACTGTAATTTTCAAAAAAAATTTCCCAAAATTTTCAATATATGCAAAAATTATTTTTAATTTTCCCGAAATTGTATTTTTGAATTCCTAGTTTTATGCCCCATTTCAAAAAAAAAAAAAAATGTTTATTTGGTTAAAAAATTTATATATTTAAAAAAAGTGCCCCGGAGGTAGTAAACAAATTAAAAAAACAGTGATTATATTCACTTTAAAGAACTGAAAAATTTTGAAATAAAACAGTGTTTGTAAATCTGAAAGTTAAAACACTTCTCCCGCTATACAGAACATACAAAAAAAATTTAAACCAAATTATTTTCAAAATTTTTTGAGCAATCGCTGTCTCCGTTTGAGATTTTCGAAAAGATACATTTGGGAAGAAAAACCTTTTTAAAAAGTTTCATCTTATGTAAAAAAATTGGCATCGTTTTTTACTAAAACACTTGAAATTTTTTGTTCAAAAATTTGGAAAATAAAAAACTTAGTATTTTTATAAAGTTAATAAAATGCCCTATAAAATAAAATCATAAAAATTTTTGTCAATTTTTTTAAAAAATCATGATTTTAGGGTAGTTGGATACCTAAAGTAACTGACAGATGATTTTCTTTTGTCATAATTCTTTAAATCAAGTGACAAATTAATGTTTGTTCGAAATAAAAATTTTCTTCGACAGAAAACTCACCAGGTTTTCTCATTAAAATAAATAAAAATTTTATCATTTTTTTTTAGCTAACGCATTTTATTATTTTATTTAAAAGTACCAATCATATACATAGTAGATTTTTATCAGCGTGAATCGTTAAGGTATTCCAACTAAATGTGAAACATGTAAAAGAAATTAAGTTTGAAGAATTTTTCTGTTTTCCAGATTTGTTTTGTAAAATATGTGGGAAAGTAAAATTGTAATGAAAAAGAATTTTTAAACATCAAAATGTGAAAAACTACTGAAAATTTATAAACAATTACATAAAATGGCCCACTCTAAACAAAATATTAATAAACAAATTTGAAATTGTTGAGCATTTATGTGCTACTTTAGCAAATCTTTTCCGTTCTTTTCACAGCTGACCTAAAAAACATAACAATCTAGATAGAAGAATGAAACAATTTCATTGAGATCAAAATTTAATTGATATTTTGAATAATTTTAAGCAAATTAAACTCAAACAAGGAATAATTTAGCAAGTAAAACGGGGAAGTAAAATAAATAAATATAGCTAAATTACCTGGTATTTCCCAGGTTCATCTCTCAGTCAATTGTCTAGATCAAAGAAAAATATTATCTTTTATGCCTTGTGAGAGATTATTTCCGCACAACCCGTTCTCAGGGGCTTTCTACTCAACAAAAGAAACATGTTTGACAAATTTCAGGTCTGTAGATCCCGTGTTTAGGTAGTCGCTTTTCCCTTATTCAGAGGATCTTTTCCATCGTTGTAAGTTTTCTCCCTTGAAAATTGATTTCCGTAACCTTCTTTCTTATCAAATCTCTACTCAACAAAAGAAACTGGTGTGCCAAATTTTAAGTCTGACATAATAGTTTTGGACATCTCGTAGTGAGGGAGAGGTTGTTCTTATACTTTAAGAAGTCAAAAAGGTGAATCTTTATTCAAAAAAGAATATATATATATATCTTGTTCAAATTTTCAATCGTTAATAAAATACTTTTTATTCCACCATTCAAATTCAAATACATTTTTTTAAACTTGTGGATGACACTTGATATTAATACAGTTTTTTCAAATATTAATTCATCAATTAAATTTAAAAAAATGAATAAATATTAACAAACAAAAATAATAGTCCAACAGCATATATAAATAGGAAAATTGTTCGTTGTGTCCCTGTAGTGCAATGGATAGCGCGTTGAACTTCTAATCCGAAGGACGTGAGTTCGAATTCCACCTGGGATGGACTAATTTCTGAGAATGTGATTTTTTTACTATACTATTTTATCAGAATAATTAAATTTAATTAATGAATAAGTAGGAACAAACGAAAAAAATACTCCAACACCCTATAGCAGTGATGGCGAACTTATGACCGTGGATCAGACACTGACCCACGCAAGCTTTTTAACTGACCCACGATTGCTAGGAAACCACTTGTTTGTTTACGTGGGTTTATCTAGATTTTCTAATTTGTGTAGATTATTAATATTCTATTTGAATTTTTCAAGCATTGCATTGACACAAGTTTTAATTTAAATGCTGTCTGTAACCTTCAGTTTGATCATTACAGTTCCAAAGTTACGCAAATAACCACAAATGTATATGAAAGTATGTAGTATTTGAAATAAAGCAAAGGTGTTTATAAAATATCAAATAAAGTGTACAATTTTACTCGCATTTTGTGTTTGTTGAAAAAAATCTAAAACCAAATAAAAAATAATCATATTTAAAGCACTTTCTTCGGATAAAATGCACTTTTGTAAGATTATGTTCAGTTATGTTTGTAGAAATTGCGCTTTTTTTTACCCGTTAAGTCAATTGAATTTTAAAGATGTTTAGTTTTAAAAATACTCAGTTTTAAAATGTTTAAACTTAACTCTGGTGAAAATGGGCATTAGTGACCCACGCGCTAGTACTAAAAAAATATGAGCGAAATTTAACCCACGTCTCAAAAAGGTTCGCCATCCCTGCTCTATAGAGAGAGGAAAATGAAAAATTTCAAGGAAAATCACTTTCTATTTTGTCACTTAATATTGTGATTCTGTCATATGCATATACATATTTATAATTATTGTAACTTTTTAATAAAAAGTAACTAAAATAAAATTTTTCTTAGTTGGCCTAAGTAGGAATTGACTTTAAAAAAAATGTTTTTTATGCTACTTGTTTTTTTTGTCTGTTTTTTGAACGCTCAGAAAACTTGTTATAATAGTTTTGTTTCAATTGTAAAATATAATTTGAATCTTACCACTGGATCGTTTACATGGGCCATGTCAAATATATCTACTCCAGGTCTGGAATTACGGGCGTCAAATGTCATCCCCAGGAAGAGGGGGATCATGTAAGGTAACGTAAGAGTTGCCATTTTTTCACCTTACCCTATAAGAAACACCGAAATGTATGTTAGAAAATTTTAAAATAAGAAAGTCAGGGATTCATGTTTATTAAGATAACATGTTTGCACCATACAGAATAAAAAAATTATAATGCATTAAGAAAACAAAAATGTGCCATCAATTAAAAAAAATAGTTTTTTTTTTTGTCCGTCTACATCAAATTTCCCAAAATTTTTTCCTCATAAAACTTTTTTTCTAACCCTTAAAATTGAGATTTTTACAATTTATCAACTTAAATTCTTTTGACGTTAGTGTAGAGCTATTTACTTTAAAGGAATTAAATTTCTCGCTGCATTGAAGTATAGTGTTTAAAACTTAAAAAGCACGTGATTAATTAGATTTAAATTTAATTAATACGTAAAGGAACTGAACAACAAACAAATGCTTTTAATGGATGGGATGAATCTGGTGCTTCAATAACAAATTTTCAACATTTGGTATCAATCTTTTCAGGTTTTACCCTAAATCTCCTCTGACAGTAATGTCCAGTTTTTTCCCCCTTTCTTCTTCTTCCTTTTTATTTGGAGATTGGCAACCGTGCTGAACACTCCTCACTAGGAAAAAGCAATTAAAAACTTTCTCACAATATTTTATAACAGGTTTGTCTTTTTAAAGCCAAAATAGCTTTTTCATCCGTTTCCAAACTTTACTTTAAGAACTTCGTTAGGGCCTAGTCCAATCAGTTCCTATTGTAATATGGTTTTTTTCAATGTGAACCATATGAATTGATTTAGACCATAGTAATACAAATCATAGTCAAAACATTTTCAAACCTAGTTTCAAAATCTGAATTAAGACATTTAAACGCTGAACGCAGATTAAAACATACTGGCGGATTGTCTAACAAATTGAAAAATTCACAGCCTCCAATGTTATGCTGCTTTAGCTTAATTCTGGAAAGAAACGCGAAAATATTCCTTGTTTTAATAAATTCTATGCTGCCACCTTTTTTTATAACTGTAATTTAACCTCATTAAATTTAGTAAATAAATTTGTTAAATAAGCAAAATCTGGTTTCTTCTTGCTTAAATTTTCTTTTAAAATTAAAGTCACAATCTGGGTTAATGAGAGCCACTATCATAGACCCATTTACACCTTATAGACTCCCAAATTATTTTTTCGTTTACGTGGACCCCTTGTAAATCATCATAGACCCCTAGGGGTCCATATAGATCACTTTGGGAATCACTGGACTACATTAAAATCTGCTTTTATGTAGTAGATAGGGACCATATAAAAAAACCGCCCAAAAAAATATTCGAAAATATTGATATTTCATAAATTCTTACATTACATATAACAAACAACTTCGTCGAAATACTACAGAAAAATTTTTTTAGGCGGTGGAGAGAGACTGCATAAAAAAAAAGTCGCTCTTAGAAAATACGCCAATTATTTACGAAATATACGAGAAAGTACTTCTAAAACAAAATAGATAGTTAAATTACACGTGAAAACATTTTACAAACATTTAGTTTCTCATTGTATACATGGAAAAGTTTTCAAATGCACATGCATAATTCATTGCTACTCATCGTAATCGAAAGCGCTCATCTTCCTGTGATGAATAATTTCAAAATCGCTTTCGTCACTTGAAAATACAATTTCAATTGATTTTTTTTTTTTTTTGGCACCATAAACTAAGAGATCTTTTTTGACGAAGGTCGGTCGGTCAGCTACTTGTTAATGTCACCATAACCAGATATGCATGATGGAACTTCTTTTTGAAATTTCATACTCCTTTCGGAATTGGTATCTATTTCAAGAAAATGTATTTTCAATTTGTTGGGAAGCTGTGTCCCTACATATATTTTATCCGCTCTGAAAGAATCCGTTTTTCTTGTCCATTTTCATAATCTATCAAATTATTGATAATGTCACTGTCAATGAAAATTTCTTCTTCAATAAAGTCCGGGATATTGGCGTGTTGAGAGAAAGCAATTAAACGTGCATTGTCGGGAGACTGTTTATGACAAATGAACAGAGCGTCTTGAAGCGTATACATGTACATTGCAGTGGCATAACGTACACCCCCCGGGCAGGATTCTAGGGGACCCAAGGCCTGATTGACGCCAAGTACGTACTTACCCAATTTATAAAATATTAAAGGCAAAACCTGACTTTGCAGGGGGGGCCCTAACATCCTCCGTCGCCACTGGTACATTGATGGAAAACATTACAGTGGCGTCAAAGTCGTTGAAATTCATATAACGCATAAAAAGATCGTACAAAAAATAGCAAAAAAAATAATATCGCATAAAAAGACGCACAGAAACTAGTTCTACTGTAATTCCTAAGAACTGCCATTTTGCAGCCTGACGAAAAATCCCCGAAAAACCCGATTGATAACCTCATATTCAAAAAAAAAAATCTTTAAATCAGCATGATAAACATGAAAAAAAAATCCAGTTTTCCTCCAATTTAAGTACATGCAAAAAAAAGAGAGAGAAAATCCATTGCTTTGCAATGGAAATATTAAAACATAACAAGAAAAGAAAACTGTGATAATGCATGTCATTATCAAAACTCTCTGGAATAATGTTCTTTATAAATATATCATAAAGGTTGAGGTGAGAGTGTTAATTAACGCCACACTATAAAGGAACATGAGGGCTATTGATGACGGACTTCGTACCTCTCACCTCAGAACTTCCTCATCACTCCAACCGGACTTTTGAATTAAAGATGTCTTTTTATTTGGCGAAAGTGGTTAACCAGTATAATAATTAGGAACAATTTTATATGTTTTATTGTGAATTGATTGACAATGCAATAATATTTAAAAATGCTGTGTTGTGATCAGATGTATAAACTACAACATAGAACTAATTCGGATCACTAATGTAGAACTAATTACAACGTAGAACTAATTATAACTCAATTAATTCGGATTCGATAGATGAAATTGCTAAGAAAATAAACTATTCTTAAAAAATCTTAAATAATTATTAGTTTTGTTTTGTTTTTAATTTTCAATTTTGAGAAAGTTTTTCCTGCAAATTCTCTCTTAGGTATGTATTTTCTAATTTAAACCAAAGAAAAGAAAAACATTTTGCTTTTGTAAAATCATTTAGTAGTGGGTTCTTCAAAACATAGGGCCCCTACACTTGCCCCCGATCGGCCCAAGTATAAGTTCGTTTGGTATGGCATACATATCGCTTTTACCGCAATGTGTCTAAAGTTGTCTTCGCAAAATTTATGAGAGTCTGAACCAGGGGTACTCAACCTTTTTTTCTGCTGGACCGCATACAAATGTCAGCCATTTCCCGCGGGCCGCAACATAAGGATAAATGGGGGAGGGGGAGAAATGCTTTACGATCAAGATAATATTGGAAACTTAAAATGCGGAAAATTGATCATAATATTATAACTCCTGTTTTGCTTTTTTTAATTATTATTTTTTATATATTTTTTTTTAATTTTAGAAGCATAATTGCTAAATTAGAAGCATTTAAGAAACACTCCTTCACAATTTATGCATCAGTAAACGATTTCATATGATTACCAATATTATAACAAACTTCATGGGATGTCTTTGTTACCACTGTGATATTACCACTGACGAAACACTTTATTGCTATTGCAAATATTTTTCAAGAAAAAGCCTATTTATTCATCACCTCCTAAAACAGATCTTCGACGAAAAGTGTCATTGAATGATTCCTGTTCATTGATATTTTTAAATACAGCACTTTCGTGACAAATCAAACAATTACTGATCTGTGTTTGTTTTTCACTACAAAATAGTCAACTTCCCAATCGTCTTGAAACGATATATTTTCTTCGAATATTTTTCACTTGCAAGATATGATAGATAGTTGAAAATTAATTCCACCCACTGTTCATTCCACTGTTGTCTGTTATCACTAACCGTAACTGTTCCAAATAAAAAAAGAATATCAATTCGTACCCGCACCACACCGACAGCAAAAGCAAAATTGATATATTGGATTTCTTGTCAAAGAATTTCCCACCAAATTTTTTATGCAATGTTCTTAAATAATTGAATTTCTCAGAGCAATGGGCTATGACCGGGCCACTTAAAAAGGCTCGGCGGGCCGCAGGTTGAGTATCGCTGGTCTGGACTAAACGCAGGGCACATTTTCAAACAGAAAAATGTCTCAATTTTCCCGAAAATTTTCTACGTTTTAATTTATACATCCAATCATAATACAGCGTCCTTAAGGTATCGACTATTTACAACAGCTTTTTTTTCTTTTTGAAAAAATGGAGATATGGGGATTTTTTGTGATTTTTAGATTTATTTAATTTAATTTAGTTTTATTTAATTTTTATTTAGTTTAAATCCTAAAATTGAAAACAGAAAAAAAATTATTATTATTAAAATGGGAAACAACTGGTGAAAATTTACAAAAAATTACATAGATGGGGCCCGCTCTGTACAAAAATTTTATGAACAAATTCTCAATTGTTCAATTTTGATGTGTTTCTTTGTTATTCATGTTTGAATTGACCTTCAGGATAATAGATATTTTAGTTTTAACAAAAACTAGAGCACTTTATCTTAATATTATATGAAAATGTTTAAAAAAAACAGTGATTATAATCACATAAAGGACTGTAAATTTTGAAATAAAACAGTGATTGATAAATCGGAAAATCAAAACTCTTCAACTGTTATACAGAACATTCACAAAAAAATTCAGCAAATTATTTTCAAAACTTTTGCAATCTTTTCCCGTTCGAAATTTCGAAAAACACATTTTGAGTAAAACGCTTTTTAAAAGTTTGACATCTTGTGTAAAGTTATCATTTGCTTTACTAAAAAAATGTAGTTTTTCTTCTAATGAATGAAAAAGCTTGGTATTTTTATTAAGCAATAAGATGGTTTAAAAAAAAAAAATAAAAAAAAATGCAGTTTTTAAAAAAAATCATGTTTTTGGGTTCGAATACCTTAAAGTTTCAAAATATTGATAAATAATTTTTTTCATTTTTAACGTGTTAAGGGACAGCTTATTTACATTACGGTATAGGTGCAAAAATGCGAAACATATTTTGTGTACCAGAAAAAATTAATTTAATTAAAAATGGATGTATGATAAAATATATGCATCTATCTAATAGACAGCAAAAAGTCAAAGTATAATATTAATGTTGGCGTACCTTTATATTTGAAAAAATATTCCAAATTCGGATCTATTTAATAATATCATGAAAAGACAACCTTAAGTTACAGAAAAACTGAAGAAATACATATTTTTCTCTTTAATACTGAATGGATTTTTAACTATATATATTTAAAACGTAAAGATAGCATAAATAGATTTCGAACAGTAAAATAAAACTAATTAAATGTATCTTAAAATATGTTTGAATGTTAAAGAGTTAAAATATTATATAATTCGAATAATTTTTATCTGGTTAAGTGTTTTGAGACCTGTTTTCCTGCATTATAAAGTTCACATTTCAATTAAACAACAAAAAAATTTCGAACATGAGACAATGAAGTACTTTTAGAGCAAAATTTTACATAATTTAAACATTGTAACTAATCAATTTGTCTGTGTTAGCCTGGAAAGAAAAATGAACGACTACAACCTGAAACGACCTGCAAGAGTGATTGGCGAATGAATCCCTTGCTTCTACTGCGAATGAGGTCACAATCACCGCTCCAAGTATTCCCTTTGACCACTTTTTCAGGCTGGGGAAAAAGAGCTGACCTGGGAATGACCCTGCAAATATCTTAAAGTTATCTATTTAACAAAAGCTCGGCAGACGGTATGGAATAAACAAGATTTCGACGTGTCTAATTTCACCGAATTGGTAAATAAAAATGTCTGACTGATAAGTAAATCGCAGAGTACATTAAACTCGTAAGCAAAATGTAAAATCACTTCAGGTTCGAATTTCCTTAAATACTCAAAAATTTTTATCGCTTGATTTTGTCTTGCTTTGCCTTTTTCTTGCTATACCAAATTTTTTCGTAAGATTTGAAGATGTTCATTTCAAATGATGTTTTAAGTAAAAGCTTAGAATATTGCTATTTACGTCTATTATGCAGGCCATGTAAGAACTCAAATGTGTTTTCATTAACGCAAGAATCTAATTTCTAACAAATATAGTTAAAAAATATCGCGATAAAATCTGCAGGATTTGACCAAGAAAACACAACACTGCTTACCATTTCTTGAAACCATATGAATAATGCAATCCGATTGTGAATTTTACGTTGATATATATATATAGTTATGTGTATAATAGGTTATGAGGTATATGGATAAGTTATGTGGTATATGATAGGGGTATATAGTTATGTGTATGATAGGTTATGTGGTATATGATAGGGGTATATAGTTACGTGTATGATAGGTTATGTGGTATATGGATAGGTTATGTGGTATATGATAGGGGTATATAATGTGTATGATAAGACAGAGAGAGGGGAGCGTCTCTCTGAAAGAATCTGAGAGTAGTTTGTGAGTTTGTTATGAAGTGTGAGGTAGTGTAGTTATGTATAAGGTGTGAGGTAGCTATTAGTTGAAAAATTAAGTGATTATTTGTTATCAAAGATGGTCAATTAATTTTAGATAGATAGTAGCACCATTCCAATGTATATGTGTGCGAAATATTAGAACTGCATTCAAACAATTATAAAACTTTAAAAAAATAAACCATCATTATTTGAATATACGGAATAAATGTTATTAACTCCTTGAATTAATTCGACAGTTTTATATTAACTCCACTAAACGAGATTTGATTGCGTTGTATTTAATTGGACTTATTGAAACTACTCATAAAATAGCAAATGAAATTTCTTTCACTTGTATTTCATATATCGCTGTACACTTTTTCTCCCATATTTACTTTTTAATTTCTAATTCCTACGCATGTACGAGTATCATGCATATGGGAAACTATATATACGCTCGTGCATGCATTTGCTTATCCACTTATACAAAAGGACAATGGTAACCCACTGTGACGTCATAAATTTCATGAGGCCCAGAAACCTCGAGGCCCTGCGATCTTCTTACGTAGACGAGTATAAAGCCTAGGTTATTAAATACACTCGTACAAATGGTAACCCATACCAAAAAAATGTCTGTTACTCACAATCTCGCAAACCCAGGCACAAACCAACTGTCTCCTTTCGTCTAAAGAAGTATTGATGGTGTATGAGTAATGATGGTAGGTAGGCCTTTGCCTAGTATAGAGCCGAATGACAGGCAAGACATTTAATGATGCACTCTTGCCAGTTTGATTAAAGCCAGTGGCGTAGCGTACACCCCCACTACCCTCGCATTGCGGGGGTCCAGGATTCCAGGGGCTCAAAGCTTGACTGACAATAAATGCGTATTTGGGATTGAAGCTACAAAACTGACTTTGCAGGGGGTCTAATATTCTCTGTTACATCACTGTATATAGCTCAAAATTCCCAGTTTCTCGGAGAATATATCGCACACGTATCCAAATATCACACACGATAATTAAAATTATTCGAACCAAAATCTTATTCAGACCGAATCTAGAACGAGACAAGCCCCCTTCTGGAAGTCCAGAAGGCTCATGCCTTAAAACATTCTTGATAACCCAATCTTGAGCTCCAAGCAGTGGCGTAACGTACACCCCGCAACCCCCATTGCAGGGGATCCAGGATTCTAGGGGACCCAAAGCGTGACTGACACCAAATGCGTAGTTGGGATTGAAGCCATAAAACTATTTGCAGGGGGCCCTAACATTTTCCGTTACGCTACTACATATAGCTCCAAATTCCCAGTTTCTCGAGGAATATATCCAGGTATCACACTTAGTAATTAAAATTATTCGGACCTAAATCTTATTCAAACTGACTCGAGAACGAGGCGAGTCTCCTCCCCGAGGCCCATGCCTTAAAAAATCCTTAATAACCCAGTAGTTAGACTTGAGCTCCAAGGCTAACAATTTTTAAATCGAAGTTCCAGTCCTTGATCCTTTCTGCCCGAATCTGTTTCTACTCATTTCCCTAACACACTGTTATTTATGATTGCTTAATAAATACGAGAATTATTGACGGAATGTTCAAAGGAACCAAGCTCCCCCAAAATCCTTCACCCTTTATTGAACAAAAATCTCATCCCTTACATTTGTCACAGAAGTACACAATCAGTGTCGTCTTAACATTTCTTAAAGCCCTAGGCGCCACATGCGACCCTTTTACGCAGACAGTAGCATATACAGCCAAATCTTTATACAAGCAGTAACCCAAAACAAATAAATGTGCATGACTAACAATCTCACAAATCCAGGCACAAACCAACAACCGCCTTTCGTCTAAATCAGTGGTTTTCCAAAGTAGTCCCTACGGACCCCCAGGGGTCCCCAATATTATTCAGAGGGTCCGTGGTAAATTAAAATTGATTTGGGGGTCCCTGAACAACGTCAGGGGTCCGCGCAAAGTTTATTATAAAATTTTAAAAATTGTGATCCATTTTTATTGTTATGGAAATTTAAATAAATAACAATAATTCACTTGGATATTTCCGACTGAGTGTTGATTCCTTTTGCTCGTGAACTAATTCAGATCCTCCAGGAGCATCTTATTGAAATATCCACAACTGAGGGACTTAAACCAATGTTTGAATAAGGATACCACAAATTCTGGTTACAAAAACAGATCCCAAATTTATGTCTTGCATTATAGTTATTGTACAGAAATTGTTGACTTTTCCCGTCTCCAAATTTGTTAGAACAGAGATTCAGTGCCGTAAAAAACCTCATCACAAAAAAAAGGAAGAAACCAACTAAAAACTAATGCTCGTGGCACTCGCGTAGCTTGTTCTGAGTGGGCCCAGTATAAAAAACCCCTTGGGGGCCCTTTTTTTAAAAAGAAAAAGAAAAAAGGCCCTGTTAGTAATACTTTTTTACACTTTTTGGGGGCCCCCCTTTTTTGGGGCCCATATCATTATACGGCTGTAGGGCTAGCTACGCCCCTGGCTCGTGGGGATATGCGGTTGCTACTGACAAACATTGAGAAGGACATAAATACACTCATAACATCTCATCAAGTTCATCCAAGTCATTATTTTTTTTATTTTATTCTAAACCAAAGTTATAAATTTCAATAAATAATTCTTCAACAAAATCGTTTATTTTTTTAATTTTTAATTTTTGTACTATGCATTTATGTAGCTTTTTCACTTGGGGGTCCTTGGGAAAGTTTTGATTTTAAAAAGACATTCGTGGGCAAGTTTTGACTATCAAAAGGGAGCCATGGGTTAAATAAGTTTGGAAACCCACTTGTTTAAAGGAATAATGAAGGTCTATTGAGGACCATACAAGGACGATGGACATGACATAATAAGGCAGTCTTATAACGGTTGCCAGTTGGCATATAGTTCGAAATTCCCAGTTTTTCGAGAATATTTCTGACAATAACATTTGGCAATTAAAACTATTCCAATCATGATCTTATTGAGGCTGAGCCGAGAACGAGACAAGGTACCCAACTGTGGTCGAATTGGACCAGGATCAGTTGGCCCACGCCTTAAAACGTATCTGCACAAAATAAACTTACACACAACTTATAAGCTATCTTCATATGTTAAAGCACACAGTTCTAATTACAGACAAGTATTAACAAACTTGTTAAGACAGAATTAAATTTCAAAATAATACACTGGAAAAAATAATATAAAGCGGGGAAAAAGTAAAGAGTAAAAAAAATAATAAATAACATTTAATCTGCTTACAAAGCCATCATACACAAAAAATTTCAATACAAATGCATAATTAGAACAAAATCAAAAATAAAAATATTTAAAAAAAATTGTAACATAAAGATTATTTTTATTACCTTGATTTCCACTGCATAGTAAGAGTTATTCGTAAAACGCTTTATACCGTCTATTTTTGTGTGAGTACGTGCGTGTTAGGATTAACATAACGATATTAAGAGTAAATGCGGTTTTTTGAGTGTTGTGGTCAAGAAGTCGCAAAACCATTTTATTTTTTTAAAATTATTTTATATTTTATTGCATCTATCGTTATATTAGAGAAAAAATCAAAAAGTTTTTTCGTTTTGAAGAATCCAAATAAGAAATTAAAATCTCCTGTGAAAACCTAAAAATATTAAAAAATGCTAAAAAATTTGTTCTTTAAAGCAGTGCCCAAACGTGGGGAACGCCTCCCCAGGGGGCGGATATCTACGAGGGGGGCGAGCCTATTGAAAAGTGGAGAACAAAAAAATTATTTTTAAAAAATTTTTAATTTACTGAAAGTAAACAAACAAAAAAACTTTTCGATAATAAAATAAAAAAAACATTTACACTATATAATACACTTATAAATTATCAGTATGTGAATTATTTTATTTTTAATTTAACAAAACTAAGTTAAGAAAAAGTTTGATAATTATCAGTGCCCCATGGGTTGTATTATCACTTATCTTGATAATTTGAAGGTTTTTTTTTAATTCCTTAACTGCCATTTAAAAATTATGCGATTCGTTCCCAAGCCACCGTTTTTACCTGAACAGTCCTGACATCAACCTTTTTAAATTTGTGGCGCCGTTTGAAAAAACTTTTCCGAATGAACCCTGAAATAAAGGGTTAATTAAAGGGTATAATTATTTCGACCTTTTAAAAACGAAGAAAAGTTTTAAAAATTTTTTGCTCAATGAAACATCGATGTGAAGCTGTCATAAAAAAATAAAGGCTTCCCCACGAAGAACTGATAACCCCTACTATCAACAATATCTAATGTACATTGATAATTATAGCAGAATAACTTTTTTTTGTGTTGCAAATATTTGAATTTTGTTTTTTTGTATTGAATGTAGTATTATATTATCTTGAAAATGATGTAAAGACTTTGCATTTTGTGCTACGAAACATTTTCTATAAGATACAAACATAAAAAACATAACAATTTTGGCCACCTCTGTATATTAGCGGAAACGGAAAGTTGCTATGATACATCTTAAGCACTAAAATACTTTTTGGCTCTACGGTGGGCTAGAATTTCTCTAATTTTGATTTTTCCTCTTAATATATTAAAGCATTCCAAGGGCTTTTATTGAATTCTCAAAACGTTCAGGACTTAAACCATGCTTTAGGAATTCCTGTTGCAGCATGAAGGCTGTTGTTGGATTTTATTACAAATTTCTTCTAAAATCTATAATAATATTTATATTCAATTTTTTTATTAACTTTTTATACGGTTTTTTTTAAAATATACAGATGGTGCGGAAACCTAGGAGGTCAAGGTAATGGATCCATGGGGGCGTTAAAGTTCGAGACTAGTCCACGAAGACCCGCCTTTGGGGGAAGCGATGCAAGAAATCTGTCGAGAGCCGAAATACCCCTCCCGTTGGTGTGGTGGGTAGTTAGGGGGGGGTCCCAGCCGGGTCATCCCCGTCACTTGACCAGGTTCAAAATTTACAAGTCCTTTGTCAAAACCCCCGCAAGTAGCTGAACAGTGCAACGTAAACATTCACTCACCCAATATCATACTGTTCCTTAATTTTCCAAATGTATCTATGGTTAGCAAATATTCAATTAAAATTTGAAAACTTTGAGTAAGCCGCTATCTAAATTTATCAAAACGATATGCGTTTTCTATATCAGGAGAAAATTAAAAATTTGTCCCTGAATTATGTAAAAATTTTTCGAAGATTTTGGGTATATATATATTTCGATTTGTCTATTTTCAAAAAAATTTTTTTTTCCTTAAAATTTTTTTTTTTTTTTATTATTTTTTTCCCCCTTGAGAATTTTATTGTTTTTTTTTATTCATTTTTTATATTATCAGGTTTTTTTCCACGTGGTATTAGCAATTTTTTAACTTGTTTTCCAGTTGAAAATTTTGCTAGGGTTTGGGACCATTCTCCCTTTTGCAAGAAATTCAGCACACTTTAGAAATCATAATACGTGATTAAGAGAGATTGGCATTCAGCTATTACTGTAGAAGGAAAGCTATCATTCTTGCACTTACTTCTGCAAATGAGGGGAAAGGCAGTTGATTTAAGCGAATTTGAAAGAGGGCAGATTGTAATGGCCCGAATATTCGGAACGAGTATCTCCGAAACAGCAAGACTGGTAGGTCATTCATGCTCTGCTGTTTTTAGTATTTATGCAAAGTGGATAAATGATGGTGAGACCAGAAGTAGACACTCAGCTGTTGAACGCATCATCAAAGAAATAGACGTCGGAGACTATTCCGCTTAGTCAAGCAAAATTGGTGTCAGACAATATGTCAACTTACAGTCCAATACAATGCAGGTCAAATACAAATGTTTTGGAAAACACAGTTCAGCAGACACGGTTGGATATGGAACTGCACAGCATACGTCCCACTCGTGAACCTCTGTTGACCAATCGTTAACGCCAGCAATGCCTACAGTGGGATCAGAAACATTGAAACTTGACCGTAAATAAGTGGAAGAGAGCAGTGGTGGCCAAGACCTGAACTTATTGTGGGCAAGATACATTTAGCGAGGCCCTCTGGTGGCGTAAAAAAGGTTTTGTAAAATGAAAAACCAATTTTTATTCATAAAGAAAAAATCTAAACTTTTTACTCATATTTATTTGACACATTAAACAATAGCGAAAAATAAATTAAGGAAATAGAAATTTTCTGCTTTTAGTTTTGCTGAAAACCTTAATGATTGATTCGTAATCTATCTTGGATGCTGTATCTGCTTCAATAAATAAAACTGTCAAAGGTGAAAGTCTTTCCTGACCCATTGTATCACTTACATAAATTTTTATCAGTTTTGATTTTGAAAAGTTTCTCTCAGCAGAGGTGGTACTTGCAGGTATTGCTAACAAAATTCAAAACACAAACAAAAACAATTTTAAAGTTAGTAATTCTGAAAAAATAATTATTATAAGCTTAAATGTGAACAATTTTTCTTCAAAATAATAAAATGTAATACAAATCTTACTCCCCCGACAACCACGGAATCATTCGACTTGGAGAACTTTTAATTTCTGTGGCACCTCCTCCACATTTTTCCCCTACAAACAAGCAGAAATTTTTAACAACTTTTCAAAATTTTAATTGCTGCTGGTCCTCATATTTATAAAATTCCGTGGTAGTCCTAACTAAACTCAAAACATCATTAGTTTTCCGCTAGTATTTTGCTCTTCCTTCCACACATTGAATAAGGCACTCCGAGTAATACCATTGCGGCCAACGCTGAAAAAAAATCACAACTTTGGGAATAGCAGGTAGTAGCAGCTAAATTAGGTATTAAATTAAAGGTCTATATCTACTCTATGTGATTTAAGTGTTACTGTGATCAATCCGTGTCAATCCAAAGTTACTGCCATTAAACACCAAAACTGACTTACGTTAGTAGGAGTTACATGCTGTGCTAAATCTTATGTTTTTACAATTTTTAATCAAACTTGAACCTAATTTGAAAGTCAAATCAAGAAATTACTTACTCATGGTATCTATTTTCAAGAAAACCCCGCTAAAATCTGCAAAATCCTTTTCAGACGAAACGATAGGACTTGCGACTGAAAAGGAGGCTCTCGCAAGTGTTTCTTGTAGCAAGAACAAACCTGATCTAAACCGATAATTGTTGACGATTTCCATTCGCGTACTGACAAAAACTGTTTACCACATGGCTAGGGAACCTATTAGGACTATAAATTGTGGGTTGTTTTATTTCGCGCAATTTCATTTTTGGACTTTCTGTGCGCCAGATTGGGAAAACTGCCCACTGTGCGACGTATTGACACTAAAGCTTCTATACGACTTTAACCTTTATGTGCCACCAGCGTATTTAAACATCTCGCTTAGACAAAGCGTTATTTGCCCCGGACGTATAAATACGTCTTACCGATGGACAATCTTTCCTGTGCACTGATAGCCATAAAATTATTCCAAAGACTTGGGGAAAGCAATAAAAGGACCTTGACAGGTTTGGAAGGGTTTATTCATTTAAGAGGATTTGCGTTTTTTATTCCTTTTCTCCCCCTCCTATTACATCCCATACGCGCCTACAAAAAAGAGGTGCATTGGAGAGCGAAAACGTAACTTTTAATCAAGGATTAATTATAAACCATACAAAATGATCAAGATAATTGTTAATTTTGCATATAATTTTATATTTTTAAAACCCATGGTCACTGGTAATTATTAAACTTGTTCTTAACTTAGCATTGTAATTATAAAATACATTGTGCAGTACTGATACATTTATAAGTGTATTATATCAGCGTAAATGTGTATTTTACTTTTTATTATGTCAGAATGTATTTTTTGTTTATTTACTCTCCGTAAATGAATAATTTTTTAAATAGTCTTTTATTCTCGACTTTTCAATATGCTCATGCCTCATCGTAGAAATATGCCTCCTTACGGGGGAGGGGGGGCAGCTCACAGTCTTAGGAACCCCTGTTATAATTTCAAGCATTTTGTAAATAAGATTGTTTTTTTGTTTTTTTTACTTTTGATTTAAGGTATCACAGACTACTTGCGACAACTTTTTTTTAAAAAAAAATGAAGATATGGGGATTTTTTGTGATTTTTAGATTTATTTAGTATATTTTAAAGAAAAATTCGAAAATTAAAACAAAAAAAAATTATTATTATTAAAATGGGAAAAACTGGCGTAAACGTACACAAAAATGCAAAAACGGGGCCCACTCTGTACAAAGATTTTATGAACAAATTCTCAATTTTTCAATTTTGATATGTTATTTTGTTATTCCTGTTTGAAATGACCTTCAGGGTAAGAGATATTTTAATTTTTAAAAAAACTAGAGCACTTTATCTTGGGATTATAAGAAATTGCTTAAAATAACAGTGATTTTATTCACATAAAGGAATGTAAGTTTTGAAATAAAACAGTGATATAAACTAAAATCAAAAAATTTTTTTTAAA